>OY101445.1:5284707-5816707 GCA_956483585.1 Gymnocheta viridis
TTAAGTTAGTAATAGGGAAAAATTTTTAGTAGTAATAAATTTTATTATCTTATTGTTAAATAAAAAAAAATATATATATAAATATATGTAGATCCATACATTCCTATCTGTATATAAGAGTAGAGATATAGAAAAAATTATGTAAATTATTGTGAATAAATTTTCTGAATTAAAATGAAAGAATAGAAACTTTTAAATTCGATTTCCGCGTACTAGAGTAGGTAGGCAAATGTGTTTGGGATCAAGAATTTATGTACTTGACTATAATTTATTTCTTGATCATGGTTGTGAGGGTAATTAGCGTAATATCATCTAATACGCTCAACGTTAGTGTCCTGAAAATACAACATTTTCTATTTCTATCCCTGTTAACTTTTCTTCTTTTTTTTACACAGCATGCACTACTAAAATTTTTCTCTGTAGCTTTGCGGTCAAACTAGGTAAAATTAATGGCCTTGAACTCACCCCACTAGCCGACGAGCAAGAGCTGGAAAATGTTGCATGCTTAGGCTGCCATTTACCTACAACGTAGACATTATCATGTTGCATGTTACCAAAACTTTAAAACGATTTCTGTGAAGGATTATAATTTCCCACAGACGTAAAATAATTTCTTCTATTCCTAGGGTTACAATTTGTATGGTTATAAAGACTAAATTTTATATTTATAAAATGAACATAATTCACGTTAAAATACGAACAAAAAAAAAAACAAAAAATAATTGGTTAATTAAGTGTAGTTAATTAAGGGGGAAACTATTTATATACGTACACAGAAAAACTATACAAACAATGTTTTTTTAAGTAAATACACATAATACATGGTAAATCATAAAGGAAATTCAATGTGGCCCTGCTATTGGCGAAATTCTAATTAAGAAAATTTAGTTTAGAAAGAAATATCGGATTTGATTTATAAATTTTTTTTGTGTAGGCATACAAATAGATTAATTTAAAAATCAAGAATATATAAAAATTTATAGGGACATCAAACAACGGTTAGTCGAATAAGGTTACGGAAATCAAAAAATATAATATGATAATAAAAAATATTAAATATTTTCATCAAATTAAAAAAAAATAAAAAGAAAAGAATAAACTCACATCATGTTTTCCCGTAGTTCGCGAAGGCCTCCGAATCTCGATGAACACGATATGCTGGCCGAAAATTATAAAAATGTTTATTTTAGATGATAACCTCAAACCTTTTTGAACTATCCACCTTCTGAAATACCTTTCCCCGTTTTCTTTCTTTCACACAATTTAATCAAATTTCTTTGGTTTCTTCCGAACTTATCTTTTATGTATAAAATAAATTTTTTTAAATACTTCAATAACTATAATTTTTTTTATTAAACTTTACATTCACAAATATAACAAGTCAAATCAAAATTTTTTTCAATTATGTGATTTACTTTTCCTTTAGTTTAATTTTTTTCTTGGCTTTTAAAATATATATCGAGATTTAATGGCTATTTACGACTACAATTAATATACTAACTTCTTATTTTTCAACATTTACATAAGAATGAAAAAAACGTGAATCACTCTTCGCTGATGTTGTCACGTGGCACAAATCAACACGGACATTCAATGATTTGGTGACGGAAATAGTAGGGCTAATTTTTATGGCTGAAAAGTTGGACACCGGCTTGGCAACTTTTACGTCCGCCCTTTTCTGCTGTTTGAGGAAGTGACGGTCACGATGGACAGTATTTTCCCGGTTGTCCCAGGAGCAAAGTTACACTGGCACTTATCACTTTTGTGTTGGTTTTCCTTGATTTTGTGCCTTTGTTCAACGTTTGTTTTTTTTTTAAGTTTAGCTAAAAATGTTTAATGTTTTTTTTTTGCTTCGGCTCTTTTTAAGTTTAATAAAAAAAGGTTTATGGCTTTTGTCTTTTTTTTAATTTCTTAATTTCGATTTTTGCAAACTGTAGTTTTTATTTTCTCATTGAGTTTTTTGTTTTAATTTGTTCAAAATTTGGTTTGGCTTTCAGTTTATTTAAAATTTCTTTTTATTTCTTTTGCTTCGGCTTTTTTGGTTCTATGATATTTTATGTTTTTTTTCTTGACTATTCACGAAAACGGTTACCAACAGATTGCCAATCAAGCTCGTAACGTTTTCCTTCACAACTTCCTTTTCAACACCAATTTCTTCTTAAAGTTTTAAAAATGAAATCATACGAATTTTTCGTTATAATAGAAAAAACGGAATGATATCAAAAGAAAACACGTAAATATGCAACTAAGACGATCCACTAAACATCCTTGCCAGTTTGAACTTTGAAACTTGAAATAATAAAACAGTGTAGCTAATTAAAAAAAACCCCGCTAACATTATTTTATGTTATGTTACATTGTTTTATGTTATGCCATACGGCCAAATAAAAATATTTTTGGGGATTTGTTTTCCAACTTGATGGTGTAATCTGAAAAGCACAGGAATGGTTCACAGTTTATTTTGTTTTGCTATGCTGCCATTGAAAGGTGACAAAAAAAATTTACTCAATTGAGTCATCAGCCTAGACTGCACACAAAGTTTCTATTGATCGAAACCGTTCACTACAGATCTTGTGCTGCTTGCGCTTCAGTAAGGAAAAATCCAACAAAAGTCACCCTACACCCATGGGAGGAACCACTTGGTAATTGGTAGCGTGTCCATATTGACTATGCTGGGCCCTACCAAGATCACCAACTCCTAGTAGTAGTCGATTCAAAATCAAAATGAGCAGAAGTCGGTGTGTGTCCCTCTGCACCCATATCAACAATTGAAATATTACGTAACATTTTTGCAAGGAACGGTTATCCTAACGTTCTGGTATCTGACAATGCTACAATATTCAAAAGTGATGAATTCACAAACTTTTGAACAAGCACCGGAATATTTCAAAAATTCATCGCTCCAGGCAACGCCACTTCGAAACGGGAAGCCACCTTCAGATATGTATCTGGGAAGACAGATAAGAATTCAATTAGATGCCTTGAAGCCAGGAACTATAACAAAACCATCTACACGTCAAGCCTCGATTAGACAATTTAGTGAGGGCGACCGAGTTCAAGTCAGACATTATTGTTCAAACAAGTCGAAATGGAAATTCGGTATTATCACGAAAAAGTTGGGGTGTCTTCACTATATGGTCATGTAGTATTTAATTAAAAGATTTGGGTTTAAATACTTTTATTTTGCTTAGAGCTAATTAAGAGCTCCTAAGCTGTAACTTTATTAATTAATTAAATTTTAAATCTTACTCTACTTATATACTACTTATGAGAAGTTCTAGACGACTTAAATGAGTGACATTCTAGAACTTCACTCAAAACTTAATTCTATTCTTACAGTATGCTTATTTTATATTTTACCAGGCAATCATAAATTTTAGACAGTTTCTAAAACTCATGATTGAGTGGTTTCTTAATATTAATAATTGTGGGAATATAAAAGACATATGATCGTTTAGCTATTTCGAGTGTCTTTTAGTTTCCCAAAGAAAAGATACGGCGCGCGTCTCAACAGTTTGTATAGTTTCTACGAGTGCATAATAGATCTTTCTTAAAACACAAGGAATTGTTCAAGTGACTTTAACAACGGCCTACGATACACACACAAGGTGTCAAGTGACCGCTGCACAAATATTCTGTCTGGCATTTGGCAATGTAATTAGAAGCTTGTATGTTGCTGCACTGTAGACTGCAAATGCCTACTACACACTGTTGGTTATAGTGATAACCAAACCACGCTACACCTCCACCTTTCACAAGAATGTTCATATAACGTTAGTTTTATGACATTCTTTTACAAAAAATAAAAAATCTTACTGAAGTATAATGAAAAATTAATTATTTAGTTTAATTATAATATATATGTGGTACGCGCATACCGTTTTTAATTATTTAATATTATATAACTTAAGTCTATTTTTATGAACTATTTGTTCTTTGTTTGTTTTCTTATCAACTACGGTTACATTATTTCTTAAATCTATATTTTTTATTTTATATGGTCCCTTATATTGGGCATCTAATTTATGACCTAATTCATTTTTAATTAATACTAAATCTCCTATTCTAAAATTATAGTCTAGTATATTCCTATCATAATTTAATTTCTGTTTAAGTTTACTCTTATCTAATAATTGTTGTGCTCTCTTATAAGCTACTTCTAACCTAAATTTTGCTTCTTTAGCATAGTCATCTATATTATAGAGTGGAGTAATTCTATCTACTTCGCTAAACTGATTAAAAGAACTTGGTTGTCTAGCAAAAACTAATTCATACGGACAATAATTGTGTACTGTTGAAGGTGTTGTGTTAAAACAGTAAGTGAAATATTTCAACCATTCATCCCAATCCGTTTTATCAACTGTAATATAAGAACGCACGTATTCATTGAAAGTTCTATGACTTCTTTCGATTGTTCCTAATGTTTGATGATGGTATGCTGTTGAAGTTAGTTTTTGAATTTTTAATAGATTGCATAGTTCTGTTACTATTATGTTTTTGTATTCTGTACCCATGTCTGAAATGAACGTCTTCATTGGACCATAGGTTAGTATAAAATTTTCAAATATTGCCTTCGCAACTGTTTTAGCGCTTTTGTCTTTAATTGGTATTGTTACTAAATATTTAGTTAAGTCGCATATTATTGTGACTGCATATTCATTTTCGTTTAATGATCTCGGAAACGGTCCTATTGTATCTACATACACCGTATCAAATGGTTTTGCTGGTGTTGGTGTAATTGTCATTGGACCTTTTGTATGTTTTGTTATTTTGGCTTTTTGACATTTTTGGCAAGATTTGATGTATTTTGTTACATCTTTTGTTATATTTTTCCAATAGTAGTATCTTTTGATTTTATTTAGAGTTCTAGAAACACCTGAATGTCCGCCTTGTGCAGCGTCATCGTGGTATTGTTTCATTATGTTCTCTATAGTTTTAGTATCATTCTTTATGTGGGTCACCTGGTTCAGTAGCGCTACTGTTAAATTTTTCAAATATTTATTGCCCATTTCTTTAAATTCATTTGTAGAGGTAAATTCGAAAATTTTCTCACTTGGTGCCACTTGTAATTTATTTATTTTGAGTTTACCGGCCACTTTTTCTAGCCTAGAGAAGAATTGTCCTAAGTCAATTTTCCCATTAGTAAATAACTCGTTAATATTTATATATGTTAGTACCGTTTTGCCTTGCTTAATATAGCATTTTGTTGGGCTAATTCTTAGTTTGTTATATTTTCTGATGTCAGAGTTGTTTATTGGTACGTATATTTTGGGCTTAATTTCTTCATTTAATTGATACTTGTTACTATTATTACTATTTGTTATATTTTGTGCCTTTTTAGCCATTGATCTTGTAGTTATTTTTAATATATTATTATTATTTTCATTTAGTTCTATTAATTCACTAATATTTATGCGTGACAATGCATCCGCTACATAATTGTCTTTTCCCCTAAGATATTCGACTGTGAAATCATACTCTTCTAAATCAAGTCGCATTCTTGTTAATTTTGAACTTGGATTTTTCATTGAGAAAAGGTAAGAGAGTGGTCTGTGATCGGATCGTACTAGAAAATGTTTGCCATATATGTATGGTCTGAAATGTTTAATGGCCCAATGTATGGCTGTTAGTTCTTGTTCAATTGTTGACTTATTGCTTTCGCCTTTAGTAAAAGTTTTTGATGCGTATGATATAGGCAATTGTTTTCCATTATGTTCTTGAGTAAGTACAGCTCCACAAGCTTGTTTACTTGCATCTGTCGTTATGCAAAATTGCTTCGTGAAGTCTGGATACTGAAGTAATGTTGGTGTCATTAGTGCTTTTTTAAGGTAATTAAATGCATGGTCACAATCTTTAGTCCATTCGAACTGTACTCCTTTCTTGGATAATTTTGTTAGATGTCTGGAATATTCCGAAAAATTTTTAATAAATCTACGGTAGTAATTGCAAAAGGCTACAAACCTTCTTGCGCTATCAGCATCTTTTGGTACTGGATAGTTTTCTATAACTGTATATTTACTATCGTCGGGTAATATTCCTTTATCTGTGCATTTATGACCAAGGTAAGTTACTTCTCTCATAAAAAATGAACATTTTTCTGGGTGAAGTTTTAAATTGTGCTGTCGACATAAGTCGAAGACAGTTTGTAAATTTGAAAGCATATGTTTTTCTGAACATCCCAACACTGCTAAATCATCCATATACAAAAAGGCTTGGTCTGGTTTTAAACCACTAAAAGCAAGTGTCATCATTCTTTGAAACGAGTTAGGTGCTATTTTTAAACCATATGGTAATCTAGTAAATCTGTATGAACCGTTGCTTGTTGAGAATGCTGTTAAATCTCTAGAGTCATTTTCTAAACCAATTTGGTGAAATCCTGACATCAAATCTAAGCAAGAGAAATATTTTGCTCTGCCTAGTTGATCCAGAATATCATCTATCCTCGGTAAAGGAAATTTATCTGCTATTAATTTTTTATTTAATTGTCTATAGTCAATGACAAGTCTCCATCTCTTTTTGTCTGAATTCGGTAATGATTTTTTCGGTACCAATAGAATTGGACTGTTATATTCTGAGTATGATGGTTCAACGATTTTATCTTGTATTAACTTTTTCACTTGTTCGTCGATCTCTTCTTTGTGAGTATGTGGTATACGGTAATTCTTTATATATATCGGTTGTGTATCTTTTACCCTTAACTTTTGTTGATAGAAATTGTTAGTTGTTATTGGTTCTGTTTCCAAACCGAAAATATCACTGTATTCTGAACAAAGGTTACTTAATGTTTCCTTAAAATGATTTGGAAATTTTTCTTTTAAAATTTTAAATATTTCTGATTTTCTATGTTTATTATGATATTTTTTATTATTGATTATATCATAATCAGTGGCATTTTCTGTTTTTATTTGTGTGGGTTTAATGTGAATGATTTGGTTATTAGTGTTTAGGATACGAATAAATGCTTTATTGGATTTTACTAATGTGTTTGGTATAAAAACTCCTGTTTCAATTTCTTGATTAGGTATTAGAATATCCTCGTCTGAGTTAGATATTTTTATTAGACGTATAACTTCAGATCTTGCGGGTAAAATTATATCAGAATTGTTGTTAGTAATTGGTATTGTTATTGGTTGAGGTATATTGAATGGTCTAAGTACAAAGTAATCATAATCATCATTGAAATCTAAAATGCAGTTATATTTTTTTATGAAGTCCATTCCAATGATTCCATCGCATGGTATTGGGAAATCATTGTGTATCACTTGAAAATTGTGAGGTATCAGGAAATTTTTGAACTTTAGATCAAAGAATACACTGCCTATTGATTTGATTTCACCTTGTCCTATTCCACTAAGGTTAGTTGTTTTTTAGTGTTAATGTGTTTTAATTCAAAATGTTTGAGTTTTATTAATGAAATATCTGCTCCTGTGTCTATTAGTAGTGATATTGGGTCGTTAGTATTGTTAATTTGGATATTAATGAAAAAACATAAGTTAAGGTTTAGATTGTATATTCTATTGTCTATTGTGTTGATCTTAGGGGAAGATCGCGGTTTTCCGACTCATTTGTTTCTGTTGCTCTAACGTAGTTTTGGTTTCTACGTGTAACGTTATTATTGTATCTTGGTCGATTTCTATTAATGTTATTGTTATTATTGTTGTTGCTATTATTGTTATTATAGCTGTTGTTATTATGGAAGTTATTTCGTTGGTTATTGTACCTTCCATGGAATTGTCTATTGTTATTTCCTCGGTAATTACTGCGGAATCTTTTCTGTCCGAAGTGTAAAATGGTATTTTGTTGACCGGTTGCTTCGGTGCAACTGTTAACAAATTTACTTACTGCATCGTTCATATTGTTGAACTGTCCTGCCTCCATAATAAGTTTTACCTTATCTATGGTGCAGTTCTTCGTAAGTGCTTTAACAGCAGCTTGTGTGGAGTATTTGCCTGCAATATCAGTTGATAATCCATCTGATATGTAAGCATTTTCCAAAGATTTTGTAAGAATTTCAATTTCATTACAATAAGCATTGGCAGTTTTATGGTTTTGTTTTATATTCATGAGTTTTGCGGTTAGTACTTCTACTGACTCTCGCCTTTTACTGTATTTTTTAATTTATCTATGACCTCTATTATTGTGTTTTCATTAGTTATCAAGTTTCTGGCATTGCCTTTTAATTTAGTTTTTATAAGGTTTATTGCTAGTGCTTCATTAGTACCTATTATAGAATTTACTAAGAGTAGTGAATCAATGAATGACCTCAAATTATCTGATTTTCCATCGAAATCAGGAATGAGCTTTGCAGCTGTATTTAGGAAATCTACAGGTGTTTGCGCCATGATTGGTTGTTTTTCATTTGCTGGTTCAGTGGTAAGTTGTGCTATTTCTATTTGTTCGTGCAAAGTCAATGGTATTATAATTTTAAGTCCTTTTCTTTCGGTAATATATATTAATTTATTCCTAGTATCCTGAAAAAATGCTTCAGCAGCTGTTTTATGTGCTGTTGTTAGTCTGTTATAATTTACATTTAATATTACTCTAATTTGTTCTGTTCTTTGTAAAAGTATTTTTAAATGTTTTTGTAATGTTTCTTCTTTAATTGATCTTTCTAAATTAAGGCATTTGTATGATTTGTTAAATTCTTCCTTTAATTTTCTACAGCTAGTAATTATACTTTGCCAGTCCATAAATTCAACCTATATGTTTTGTTATTTAATATATTAGACTTTATCCAAATCATTTGCTCTACTAGCATATTTTTTTCTAAGTGATCTTTTATGCAGAATATAAATTTTAAGTAGAAAATTTATAGCTGTTATTATCGTAAGTATTAAAATTAGTGTCCATAATGAGTTAATTTCTGCTTTGTGGTCAACTATTTCTACATTGGTTATTACGTTGGCGTTCGGTTTTTCGACTTTAGATTGTTCTTTACCCATCTTGATAATTGTGTAAAAAAGGACCATACAAAATATTACATTAAGTTTAGTAGATTTTATTTATATATACGAAAATTCAAAACTAAAATATTTTTGTCTTATTTTTATTTATAAGAAATGATAATAATTAGTCAATATGGGAAATTTGTTCCCATATTACCGTTGATCTTTCCGAGCTTGGTGGTTAATAATGATTAATAATGATGATTAATAATGCCCTATCTCTTTTGAGCTTATTTGTATAGCCACCTCTACGTTTTGGCTTTTTAACTAATTTTATTTTTGTGGCCTTTTCCTCTAGTTGTCTATTCTGGCGTTTTTTGTATTGTTCAATTGTTAGTGGTTTTGGTCCCACTGGTGCCATAATAAAAATTTAAAATAAAAGTTTTTTTTTTCGCCACGAGCGGTTAACGCTTACTGGCCCTAGTGTGCGGCTTTAGCGCACTACAGTTAAGATAAAAATATTTAAGTTAATCATGTCATTAATCTAAAATTTTAGTTCATGTACATCTGATACGAATTTATGTGCCAGTAGGCTTCATTGAGGAGCTTACGTCTTTTGATGGACAGGTCTCTCATTTATCCTTGTGTCATCGTCCTAGTTTGGTGGTGGTGTGCTGATATTGTTTTCTGGTACGTGAGTATGATGATGATTCCATTCCAATTTTGTAGTCCAGTTTCCAATTGTTGAAAGCAGTTCTTTTAGTGTATAATATTTGAATTGTTGGCAGTAGTTACGGCTTACTCTGCCTTTTGGCCAGGCGGTCATCTTCCTCTGACGGATCGTTTTAGGCTGGTCCGTCAGGAACCATTAAATTTTAAATATTAAATTTTCTTTGGGTGCTCTTCGTTAAGCACTCCAAAGTTTGGCAGGATCGCCATGTAGTATTTAATTAAAAGATTTGGGTTTAAATACTTTTATTTTGCTTAGAGCTAATTAAGAGCTCCTAAGCTGTAACTTTATTAATTCCTCTAATTTTAAATCTTACTCTACTTATATACTACTTATGAGAAGTTCTAGACGACTTAAATGAGTGACATTCTAGAACTTCACTCAAAACTTAATTCTATTCTTACAGTATGCTTATTTTATATTTTACCAGGCAATCATAAATTTTAGACAGTTTCTAAAACTCATGATTGAGTGGTTTCTTAATATTAATAATTGTGGGAATATAAAAGACATATGATCGTTTAGCTATTTCGAGTGTCTTTTAGTTTCCCAAAGAAAAGATACGGCGCGCGTCTCAACAGTTTGTATAGTTTCTACGAGTGCATAATAGATCTTTCTTAAAACACAAGGAATTGTTCAAGTGACTTTAACAACGGCCTACGATACACACACAAGGTGTCAAGTGACCGCTGCACAAATATTCTGTCTGGCATTTGGCAATGTAATTAGAAGCTTGTATGTTGCTGCACTGTAGACTGCAAATGCCTACTACACACTGTTGGTTATAGTGATAACCAAACCACGCTACAGTCAAACTCAACAACCGGAGGTGTGTTCCGATCCAATGCACCAAAGTAGTCATCATCTTCTCCCGTATCAACTTGGAGCATTAGTTTTATCCAACACTACAACACAGCCTTAAAATACATCAGAAAATGAAGAACCATCAACATCTAGGCAACAACCTGTGGTCGAATCAACTCCCAGCCGTCGCACTGTGGACCATTTTACGAGAAGGAGGCCAAAACTCATTTTTTTATGGTCACCGATTGTAAAATGTTAAAGCTCATTCGAAAGTAGGCACTAGTGTACTTCGGAAGCCAAAAAATTAAAACTTATTTCAACTATGTATATCACAGTGAAAAGGGTGATTCAAAATGGACATTTTCAGTATTTCGCTAAAATAAAAATTTCTTAGTAAGTTTTTGATTTTGAAACACTTATAACTTTTTTGCCTTAAAAGATTTTCAAACGAAATAGATTTTGTTTATTTGCTTAATTTGTTACCTATTAGTACTAGAAAAATTAAGTGTTTATAATTTTTAGATATTAATTTTTTTTGTTTTTTTTTTTAAACGCCCAAATTTTCCTAAACTATCCCACTTATTAGAGCATAACTTCTAAAGTTCGCAGAAGTTCAAAAAGGCATTAGCACTCTGTTGTAATCCAAACTCTTTTCTATAACCCTATAGACCCATCCCGATCCGGCACCAGAATAATTTTTCTGACACAAGGACAAATATTTTTTGCAAAATTTGAGTAAAAGAGTTAAAAAATGTTTTTGCTATTGCATAGCTTTTATCGCGGGCCTTGAGCGCGGTAACCGAATCAAGAAATTTCGTAAAGAAAAAAACCTAACAATAAGTTCTTAAGTCTTATCTTTTTTTTCAATCACGTGAGCGTGCATGAATGTAAGTATAAAACAATGGATCGTGAGTGAAAAAACTACGCTAAAAATTTACTAATGTGCGCTCATAATTCGTAATCTTAATTCGTGGGTTTTTAAACGATATTAACTTCTTATTTATTCAATAAAAGAAAAAAAATTTCATTTCTTATCAGTCACCACGCTCAATTGAATTAATGTCAAAGAAAAAAAATATTGCATAAATAAAAAATAAATAAATAATTATAATTACATAAGTTGATAAAAAATGCTATGCAATAGCTTTGCCGCGGCAGTCCCCGAGTGCTACACGTCTTTTTTCTGTAATGCTCCTTTGTTTAGTTGTTTTTATCAAATCGCTTTTATGTTAGACGTTTTTTACTTTAATTTCTAAATGGGTATGTGATGGGTTCTTTGGTCAGAGACAATACAAGAAATGTAATGCCGAAAATTCATCAGATGCTGATTTATCTATGGTATCTTTCGTTCCATTGCGCTTAACAAAAAGTTATACCGGCTTAGAGCCGTCAACTAGTAGTGCAACAGAATGATGAATGGCAAAATGAAATACCCTCGTCAATAAAGTATTGTAGACCAATAAAATTTACATTCAAAAAAGAAACAAAAGATGTCATAACTGAAGAAGTCAACAAAATAAATGATCAAATTAAAGCCCTTCAACGTGTAGAATTTAAAGTTAATGACCAGGAAATTGAAGTCAATTTTAAAATGTGTCTCACAATCATTGATGGAAAAGTTCCACAAGCTTTAACTCATACAAAATCATCGTCAAGCTGCATTATATGCCAAAAGCCATCAATTAACCCATCCCATTGCAGAAGATGCTAGTTTTAATGCAGCATATGAATTTCGATTGTCCCCTCTTCATGCTAGAATACGTTTTATGAGAATACTCTTAAATTAGGTTATGATTTGGATTTTGGTACGTTAGGCGAAACAGTGAGAAAAGTAAGAAAAATAAAGAAAAAAGAGAGCAAAACAAAACAAATTCAAGAAAAATATTAAAAACTAGGCCTAATGATCGATCAGCCAAAGTAAGCAGGAGGAAACACAAATAATGGAATATAATGCAAGGAGACTTTTTCAGATCCAGAAACTGCAGCATCTATCACAGGTGTAGATTTGGAACTAATAAGGCTATTCAACATTATATTAAGAGTTCTAGCATGCAGAAGAAAGATAAATGCAAAAAAAAAATTTGAGCATACATAAAAAACAGCTATACTTTATTTGGAGAGTACGCAAAAAAAAACAGCTATACGCTATAACGAAAAATACGCTTGGAGATATATGCCATCTGCAGTTCACAAAATTTTGTACCATGAGGAACAAATGATTCAACACAATATGCTACTAATAGGAGATCTATCTGAAGAAGCGCATGAAAAAATAAACAAAGATTACAGATTTTTTCACGATCCCCACACAAGAAACATTTCCAGATGTTGTACTATGAAGACCTGATTACTATTTTATTATGCACATCAGATCCCTATATGTCCAATATCAGACATAAAAGGAAAGCTAACTCTATTGAATTAGACGTAGAAGCTAAAGTACTACTAGAAGATGAAAATCAAGGCTATTTAGAAGAAATATTTACTAAAATTGTTTAATTGCTAGTAATTTTTCAAAACAGTAGAAGTATCGTTATTATATCGTTGTAAAATTTACAATTTTAAATTCACAAATTTATAATAATTGTTCAATTCACAAGCTCAGTCGTATGGCTTATCGTTAAAAAAATGCGGTATTTGTTTATGTGCTAGTGAACACACAAATTTGTTGTATCGTTATTTTGCTGTATTTTAAATGTCAATTCATTGTGTGAACAGTGGTTGATCACGAGTTAGTCGGTCCTAAGTTTAAGGCGAAAGCCGAAAATTTTCAAGTTTAATCAAAAGTAATAAAAATAAAATTTATTATATTATATAATTAAACACTTGAATAATTTTGAACGAAAGGGAATACGGTTCCAATTCCGTAACCTGTTGAGTATCCGTTTGTTATTAAATATGGGCCTTGTGCTCATCCTGGCAACAGGAACGAGCATAAAGAAGCCGTCGAGAGGTATCGGAAGAGTTTTCTTTTCTGTTTTATAGTCGTACTACAATGGAAGTCTTTCGAAGAGAGATATGGTAGATGGACTAGAAGAGCATGACTTTTACTGTTGTATCGATATTTTCTCCTCGGACCTTGAAAATTTATAGTGGGGTCACGCAAACTTCTCAACAGGCCGTACCAATATTCGCAGCTGGTCTCCAAGGTGAAGAGCTCTAGTCGATAGAATGTAGGTCGGCAAATTAGATCCGTAACTTCGGGATAAGGATTGGCTCTGAAGATTGAGATAGTCGGCCTTGATTGGGAAGTAATAACATGGCTTGCGTACTCGTTCTGGATAAATAGAGATTTTCAAATCTTGTTCCCCGGATAGTAGTTACGTAGCCAGTTGTGAAACTTTCTTGCCAAAATTTTTAAGGGATTTATCGCAAGATAATATTCTTTTTAAATTATAACGACTATCAATTAACAATCAATTCAGAACTGGCACGGACTTGGGGAATCCGACTGTCTAATTAAAACAAAGCATTGTGGTGGCCCTAACGGATTGACACAATGTGATTTCTGCCCAGTGCTCTGAATGTCAAAATGAAGAAATTCAAGTAAACGCGGGTAAACGGCGGGAGTATCTATGACTCTCTCTGAAATGCCTCGTCGTCTAATTAGTGACGCGCATAAATGGATTACCGAGATTCCTTCTGTCCCTATCTACTGTTCGCTGGGATATTGTCGTATTAAGACGTGTTTTTATAGCGGATTTTTGCGGTATTTTTGAGTTGAAGTCAAAGTGCGAATAAAAATTCGATTTTAATATCACGGGATAGCGGTGGATCCAAGGATCAAGTGTTTAAAAATTTTGAGAATCGGTTGACGGATGCCCGAGAAAATCGCGGATTAAAAATCGGCATCTCGGACGACATTGTGTTGAAGAAAATTAATTTTGTTTTTAATAAACGTGTGTGTTAAAAGCAACAATAAAGTTGAGACTCCGCTGGCAAAAGCTGTCTCAAGGTGAAACTCCGGCAAGAAGGTTACATTCCTTAATAGTTTATTGGTGTTGCCGCTGTGGTAAATTAGTGATTTCGCTGTTGCAGCTGCGAATTCCGGGGTGATTTTTGCCCTCGTTTTTGGGAATCTCGGACCGGTTCTTGACTTGGCTAAGGGGTTCGGGACTTTGCTAAAGTTTGTGTCCGTGCTAACTTTTTGGTGTGTGACTTGGCCAAAAATCGTATTTTTCACTTCCTGAAGTGGAAAATTGACTTTTCGCGGAAATTTTTGCTGATTCTACCTGTTGACGACTTACTGCTTCATCTTTTGGCTGACGATTTTGGATTATTGAAAGTTAGGAAATTTAAATTTTCTGTAGTTTTTGATAAATTGCTATTATGGCGCCTGCGGGGCCAATGTCGCGGAGGAAATCGCCGAGGGGAGACAAAGGTGACGAAACGTCGGATATGGCGTTATCGAAAGCGATGGGACCTCCTCCAGCTGCGACGAAGAAGTTGAGGCACAGTGATACCGATAGTGAGGTTGAGAAGGTGGATAAGGGGAAGCGAGTAAAACTCAACTCGCCGAGGCCGAGGCGTGCTGCTGCTGTTGATGTGGCTGATTCCCCCGTTGCAGTTGCCGTTGCTGAAAAGGTGCCAGTGGCTCTGGCCGGTACGAGTGGAGGGGCTGTATTGGAAGTGGTTTTGCTACATCTGGAGGTGAGGGCCATAACATGGTGACGGACGCCACGGATAGTGTGGCCACGGAGGGAAGGAGAAGTCGCCGACAACGACGAAGAGGTCTGCCTTTCGAGGGAATGGTGATGACATGTGGTGGTGGTGTTGGTGGTGGGTCAGTGAGTGCTCTGAAGAAGATCATGGCCAGTCTGATGGAGGTGCTGTTGGCGGAGGGCGTTGACCGAAATTTGGCACGATTTCAGGCGAATATGAGGAGCTGTTGATGGGCTTGATTGCCGACAATGCTAGGCTGATGGGGCGATTAGAAGCCGGTGGGTCTGCGTCAGCGCACATTGCGTCGACCGCCGTAGCTGCTCCGCCTCTTGCTAAGGCGTCGAGAACGCGGGCGGTACCAGTTGTGACTGAAAACCCGGTTGAGACGTGGTCGGTGGTGGTGAAGGGAAAGAGCGGTGCCACATCGAAAGAGGTGGTGGATACGGTGGTGAGCCAGGTTGGTCCCACGCTTGGTGTGCGTGTGCATGAGGTGCGTTCTATTCGGGATGGTGGGGCGGTGATAAGGACGCCGTCCGTTGCCGAGCGGGAGAAAATCGCGGCCGATGCGAAGTTTGCTGAAGTGGGCCTTGAGGTATCGGTCAGCGATAAGCTAGGCCCAACGGTGCGGGTCCAGAGGGTGCATAGCGAAATTTTGCCGGATGAGTTTATGGGAGAGCTGTACGACCTGAACTTGAAGGAGATTATGACCCCTGAAGTATTCAAAAGAAGTGTCCGGATGGTAAGTGCTCCTTGGCAAGTGAAGGCAGGCGGACAAGTCGCTGTTACGCTGGAATGCACAGGCAGGGTGACTGAACACCTGAAGTCCACTGGTGTGTATGTTAAGTGGTTCCGCTTCCAAGTGAGGACGCAGGACGCGGTGCAGTCATTTAGGTGCCTTGGCTTTGACCATCGCGTACAGGACTGCAGGATGAGGGAGGAGACCTGCTTCAGGTGTGGCGTATCTGGTCACCGGGGTTCAAACTGTCAAAATGAGGTGAGGTGCAGGAACTGCGCGTTTAAGGGTATTCCAGCAGATCACAGGATGTTGTCCATGGCGTGCCCGATTTATGAGGCTATGGTTGCTAGGGCTAATTCACGGAATTAATCATGGAACAGATACTAATAGTTCAACAGGCGTAGACGGGCTTCTTTTGCGCTTTTGCAGGAGGCATATTACTCGAGTGGTCGCGTAAGGGGGCTGCCGACAGCTATGCGTGTGTTCTCGAATTTGCCCAGAAATTCGGCGGTTGTGGTTGACTGCGTCGATGTGGACTGCACAATTGTGAGTCGCACACGGTGGGGAGTTTGTATTGTGGTAGACTGGGTGTTCGGGTGCATGTTCTTGGCGAGCATTTATTGTCCGCCTGGTGCTCCATTGTATCGGTACTTGGGATTTATGGATACGGTGTTACTACTAGCGACACTCTTGTTATCCTAGGCCTAAACGCGAATGATGCCCTCGTATGTGGTTCAGTAGAATGTCTGGGGGCGCCCCACGGCATTCGAACTATATGAGAGGGGAAGTTGAACAAAAAAGTTAATGAAATCACATACAGTGCTGTCTGGGTAGAGTGAACTAATTTTTGCAGAGCGATTTCACTATACCCAGGTTGTTCACTAAATCAGGATTGAATTTTTTTTATTAAAAAAACTAATTTATTTATTTTAAATGAATTTATGGGTTATAAATTTTATTTATTTCTATGTAATACTAAAGTTTAAATTTATGACTGGAAAAAATTAGTAATAGTTGTTTGTTTCTTTGGCTTGTTTACCGATATTTGCACTGCTTGATCGCGAAGGCAATGTAGAGCTTGTATATTCGCGAAATTTGTAGTATTAACCTCAGCCCATTCGATACCCTTATCAAAAACCTTAATGGCTTCAGCAGCTGATATCAAATTTGTGTTTTCTGGTGTTTCGCCATTGTCTTCATCATCTGATATTTCAAATGTGCTGACGACGTCTTGCTTAGAATTTGGCTCTCTGTTGTCTATTGAATTCCAGTTTTCAATATCTTCTTCAGTATAGTTTGTCTGAAAATAGCAGAAAATGAAAATCAACACAATTCATACATAAAAGTAATTGAACAATATTCCTGCAAACTTACATCTGAATTAATGGTCTGAAGTAAAATTTTGAAGTAAATTTTGGATTTGATGAACATCATCGTATCGTTCGGCTAACAAGTTTTGCCGAAGTGCATTTAGCGTCATTCCTTCTTCTTCATCATCACCCCTTGAAATGGGTTCAACTGCAGTGCTTTTCAAAAGAGCCCGACAACATTTTTCTATAACATCAGCTTTCAATTGATTCCATGCACGCAGTAACAGCGTTAATGCTTTTAGGGACTCTGTGATGTTTTCCTTTCCAACAGCTAATGCCAGAAGATTTTTCCTGTAATGCAGCTTTGTTATATGAATCACGTTTTGATCTATGGGTTGGATCAAGGGTGTTACATTCGGCGGCATGAAAATCATGAATATGGATCCATCATTTGTTCTTAACTGATCTATTGGAGGGTGACAGGGATCATTATCCAACAAAAGAGGAGCCTTTTGTGGTAACCCCTTAAGCTGCAGAAATTGCTGAACCTGTTAGATACATACCCATATAATTTATGTAAACGGTTAAATTTTGGTTATAAGATTCTTACTTGTGGATGTGCATGTATGGAACCAGTCTTTAAAAATTACAAATGTCATCTAAGCATTCTTAGAATCTCGATAATCTACTGGAATTTTGAACGATTTAAAAGAACGCGGATTCTTCGCACGATGGCTTGATTTTATGCTCTCTAGTTGCATCTGTGCATTCAAGAAAAGTAACTTGCTTTTTCCATTTTTCTGCCTGGAGCCACTTTTTCAGAGCTGGTCACATAAGATTTTACTGGAAGTATTTTCCAAAACAAGCCGTTTTCATCTGCATTGTAGATTTGACTACTACACAGATGTAATTCGCGAATTACGTCATTTAATTTTTGTTTAAAAGGCTCAACAGCTTGTTGATCTGAAGACAATTTCTTGACGCACACTTTTAACAGTCGAATTCCATAGCATGAATTAAATCCTTCCAACCATCCAGATGGCATTGAAGCCGCCTTCCTTTTCTTGAATGCCCCCATGTAATGCCTTTGCCTTTTCCTTAATCATATCGCCACTGACAGGAAAATTGTTCTGACGTTGTCTCACAAACCAGTTGTACAAAGCTTTTTTCATGCATGGAAACTCTCCTTTTTTAACCGTCTTTTTTCTTTGGGTTCCATGTAGCTTTATTACTCCAATTTTCTTTTTATTTATGCCAGAAATTGTCGATTTTGCAACGCCATAACGCTGTGCCAATTTCTTTTATAATGTCGCTTTTTTATTTTAAGGATAAATGCTTTCTTTTTTTCGAGTCCATTGTTATGTAACAATTATATAAGACCAATTATTCAGAAATTAACTTTGAGGCACGACCATAATGGAACATGCGCGGAGACTTAAATAAATTAACACTTCATAGAATGCGTATTTGTGAGAGTAACTTGTCAACTTACTCTAAAAGAGTCGTTACTTTACCGTTATTTTATATTCTCTTTAATTTTTATACTCTTTTTCATTGTTTTTCTCCTTCGCCAAACCTAAAAACTCACTCTATAGATCTTCATGAGTGTTCACTCTACAGAGTAGTCAATGTAAACATTCTGGTGTTCACTCTAACGAGGTATTCATAGCATCGGGGGCTCACTCTACCCAGACAGCACTGTACTTATGTGCGTATACATGTATGTAATCTTACCACAATTGAAGAATTTGCTTCCAGTTGTATTTTTAAATTTGTATTTATTTACCGGAAATTTTTTACTTCTTCAATTTTGTTTTCATCAAAATTTTCTTGTTCCACAATAGTCGACACTCAATTCAGTTGATAGCCAGGGCTGCCAAACGTGACGATTTTACGTAATGTTGACAATTTTTTATACCGAATTTCACAAAATGACGTTTGACGATTTTTGTTAGTATACTCCCTTGTACTTTGACGATTTTTTTACTTCGCTATTTTTGCTCAAAATAACGCGTACGTATGGCAAGATGTCAAGCTCTAAAAACATATTTTTTGTGGCCAATATCGATGATTGAATGACATTAACGAGCTTTACTTTAGATTTTTTTATATGTGCTTAATTTGGCGAATAATCCAAACAAAATTGAAGGAATTCAAATTCACAACATGCACTATGAAACAACGAAACTTTTTAAAAATGTTTTAATAAATTTTTTAGTAGATGATTGTACAAAAAATACGCCTCTAAATCAAATTTATTTCCATAACCGTAAAATTTTTTTTTAAAAAAGGAAGAAGTTTGTATATACAATTGATGTGGAAACTTTCATTCAATTTATTGATAATTGTGTATCATTTTACGTTGAATTCTATTACCAAATAAAAAAAGATTTGATTTCGATGACAAAATTATAAAAAATATTTATATATTGAAACGATTAATTTTGGCTCAAGTTCAAACCCGAATTTACCCATTTATTTATTCTAATTTATTTTTTAATTTTTATTTAGAAAATTTTTTTGGATAAATTCATTATTTTTTTATTATTTATATTTATTTTTATTATATATAGAACAATTTTTATTATTCATCATATTAGCAGAACGGATCAGTACTGATTTCGAGGTCGCTACACCATCTCATCAGCGTTCTTTGTTCAATTTTACCACTTTTGACGGTGGATACTAGTGATCAGGAATATCAACTATTTAACCGTATTATTTAACAAATTAGAATACCAAAAGTACAAACTTATTCATTTTCACATGTCAAATCAATTTCGGTTAGTACGAAATCCCATCTATGATGAATAACTACTCTATATATTCTAGTCTCTCTTGCTTATTCAGCGCCATTGGCTACTGAGAATAAACGGTACTTAATCATGTTGTTAGGTTTCTGTCATTTGTAGTTGAATTTCTTTTTTTAGTATTCAACCAACTATGACCACGTAAACATGCAGATTTTTTTGACGCGAGTTAATTCCTTGGTGAAGGAATGAATCAAAAAAATAAAATAAATTTTTTCACACCGAAACGTGTGTTTCTTTATTATCTATATTCTTAAGACTAGTTACAATATTTTCTTAACATCTATTTATAATAATAATTATGTTTATCGTTTCTTTGTCTTTTATCTCGGAATATGTTTTCTACAAGTATCTTTTTATCATTAAAACATATTTTGAGTTTACTTTGACTGATAGTGGTCTCGTTGTAAGTCTTTGTTCTAAAGTACATATGTAAGTGATAATATTGATGTTGACCTTTGTTCCCTCTTGTAAGTCTTTGCTCTAACGTATGTAATTGATAATATTGATGTTGACCTTTGTTCCCTCTTGTAAGTCTTTGTTCTAACGTATGTAATTGATAATATTTATGTGTGTGTGTACTTATCTATTTATGCTAGTGTTGCCATGTAGACTATACCCTGTGCATTAACTCCCCTCCTTCTTAAAATAAAGTGTCCTCACTTTTCCTAAACAATACTGCTTTGTGCTCTTAATCTTCTTAATTCTATTTCATAAATGCGTTCGGCTATTCTTCTTCTTTCTGTTCGTTTTACTTCCTTGCAGTAGCTAATTAATTTTATTATGATATATGTACATAGTATTGTGGCTAAGATTCCGACCACACTCCTTTTACTTTGTTTTCTTTTCCCTTTTTCTCGTCTGCAAAGCGCGAGTACCAAATCATTTTAAATGCATTAATTTTTCATTAGTTTTGTGAGCTTTAAAGTGTAAGCAACGTAGTGAAAAAAAGGGCAAGTGCCAATATTAAAATTATAGTGAACAAATACATACATATATAAATAATATTTAAGTGCCAATAATAAAAATTATTATTATAATATTATAATATATTATATTATAGTGAACAAATATATATATTTAATAAAAGAAAAAAAATACACCCAACACAAAAAAATTGGTTTTCTCGTTTTTTTTTAACAACAAACAATTTGTGATTTATACCAGTTGGTCATATTGACAAACATAACAAATAAAAAAAGAGGTTTAATTTGTAAATGTTTTAATATCAAAGAACAACAAAGAGTTTTTGAATACTCATCAGTTTTGTGCACGCGACAGCAACCCGCCCAACTTATCACCCCACCATTTTTGGTCCTTCGAACCGGATCCATATCCCTTTTGGATTCACCCCCAAGGAGCTACATATTTTCGGTCAATCAAACCTGCAAGCAAGTAAGTCAAAGATTCCTTATTTTTATATACCCCGTAACATCATTGGCAACTGTGCACGTACATATGTATGTATGTTAACATCAAAATTACGTACATACATATTCCCCTTTACATACATACTTACATACATACATTTCGCGACATACCAACGATTCAGTGCCGTTATAGCGGTTTATTATTGTTGTTGTCGTCAACAAAAGTTTGCAAAAATTCACTTTAAAGAAACGACTTCCACAAGTAACCATATCAAAGACATCTTGATTGACCTTGTGTTTGCCCTTTAACTTTACTTCATTCCATCTTTTTGCATTCCACAACGACTCGCTCTTATGTTGTACTCTCTTCAGGTCGATCATACTGAGAGAGTTCTAACTTAAACATTTGAGAGTGAAAATCGGCCAAGGAATTAATACACAAATAAGGGTTGGCATCAACTTACTCGCCATCGAACTTTTGCTTGTGTACAACAAAGTATATATAGGGTGTTTTTTTAAGCCCGATAGAACTTGAAATTGTAAAAAATAACACAAAAAATTAAATTGTAATCAAAATTTTTTTTTTATTCGAAAGATCAATACGTGACATTAACATTTGAAAATGATTTCGGGCATATGGGCACCGCGGCTGTTCTTGACGAAGTGCATTCTGGACGTCCAATTTTGGGCCACTTTTTCGAGCACTGCTGGCCGTATGTCACGAATAACACGAACAATGCTGGCCTCCAAGGCGTCAATTGTTGCTGGTTTATCAGCATAAACCAGTGACTTCACGTAGCCCCACAGGAAACAATCGAGAGGTGTCAAATCGCACGACCTTGGAGGCCAATTGACAGGTCCATTTCTCGAAATCAACTTATCGCCAAATTTTGATTTCAATAAGTCGATGGTTGCGTTCGCCGTATGGCACGTAGCGCCATCCTGTTGAAACCACATCTCCTCCGGATCAATGTCATCCATATTTTCAAACAAAAAATCATTGATCATGGTGCGGTAACGATCTCCATTGACCGTAACGCGAGCTCCGGCCTCATTTTTGAAGAAATAAGGTCCAATGATGCCACCAGCGTGAAAACCGCACCAAACGGTGCATTTTTCTGCATGTAATGGAGTCTGTAGGGTCTCTTGTGGATTGGTCTCACTCCATATGCGGCAATTTTGCTTATTAACAAACCCGTTAAGCCAAAAATGCGCCTCATCGCTGAACACAATTTTGCGATAAAACAACAAACAAAATCGACGACTGATTTTCAAAGTAAATTTGGATAATTTCGTAGCGTTGTTCAAGCGTGAGTCTATTCATGATGATTTGTCAGAGTATACTGAAACAAATAAAAAAAATGTTTCATCAAAATTTAATTTTTTGTGTTACTTTTTACAATTTAAAGTTCTATCTAGTTTAAAAAAACACCCTATACATAGTTGAAGAAATCAAAAGTAGGTCAGCTAATACCTAAATATTATAAAAACCCCGTATACTTATGCGTATATGTATAAAAATAATTTATCTATAATTTATCAAATAAAAAATCTACGAGGCGCGTCCACAAAGTGTTTATAAAATTTATAAAAAATTTTTACTACAAAATATTTTTTGCTCGTCTCTTCGAGACAGTACACCCCTTGCACTAAAATTTTTAACTCCGCTTCTACGAGGCGCGTCCACAAAGTGTTTATAAAATTTATAGAAAAAATTTTACTACAAAAACATTTTTGCTCGTCTCTTCGAGACAGTACACCCCTTGCACTAATTTTTTTAACGCCGCTTCTACGAGGCGCGTCCACAAAGTGCTTATAAAATTTATAGAAAAAATTTACTACAAAATATTTTTTTGCTCGTCTCTTCGAGACAGTACACCCCTTGCACAAAAATATTTTAACGCCGCTTCTACGAGGCGCGTCCCCAAAGTCCTTGTAAAATTTGATATTATAATTTGTATTATAAAATTTTTCCCGGTCTTTTCGAGCCATTACCCCTTGTTAAAAAAGAAAATATTTTTTTAACGCCGCTTCTCCGAGGCGCACCCCAAAAGTCGTTTTAAAAATTTTTTACTTCTCTTCGAGAATAAAACAACCCCCCCTTTTCAACTTTTTGACACTCGTAGCTTATACGAGGCACTTCCCAAAAGTTCTTTAAAAATTTTTTACTTCTCTTCGAGAATAAAACAACCCCCCCTTTTTCAACTTTTGGACACTCGTAGCATATACGAGGCACCTCCCAAAAGTTCTTTAAAATTTTTTTACTTCTCTTCGAGAATAAAGCAACCCCCCTTTTTGAACTTCTGGGCACTCGTAGTTTATACGAGGCACCTCCCAAAAGTTCTTTAAAATTTTTTTACTTCTCTTCGAGAATAAAGCAACCCCCCTTTTCAACTTCTGGGCACTCGTAGCTTATACGAGGCACCTCCCAAAAGTTCTTTAAAATTTTTTACTTCTCTTCAAGAATAAAGCAACCCCCCTTTTCAACTTTTGGGCACTCGTAGCTTATACGAGGCACCTCCCAAAAGTTCTTTAAATTTTTTTTACTTCTCTTCGAAAATAAAGAACCCCATCTCAACCTTTGGGCACTTGCCGCTTATACGAGGCGCACCCCAAAAGTTCCGTAAAATTTATTTTACGTCATTGCAAGAATAAAATAAAACCCCACCTCAACGCGTATATACTCGTCGCTTATACGAGACGCACCCCAACGTTCTTTAAATTTTTAATTCTATTCGAAAAAAAAACCCCCTTCCCTTTTGCGTATCGCCACTCTTACGTCGATCATTTGGAAAGTCGTGAACACCTACTTTAAAGGTCATCATGTCGTTGCTCACAGCCTTAGTCCGTGCGTCCGACCGCATAGTCGACTTCCGAATGTACATGACTCAGCGCGATAAGGCAGAAGATTCCGTGCATACTATGGAGGTCTATAAAAGTGAAGTTACCCGTCTTTGGTCCGGCTTTCGATCATGCTATGATAATGCGCTTGATAAATACGAGGATATCAAGAAGGAGATCGATATGGAAACACTTAAAGCTCGTTTCTCGGTCACGTTCAAGGCGCATGTCGAAGTGCTCTCAAGCATCAACGGAATCATCGATAGTCTTCGCCGAAGAGATAGCTCGCTCGCTACCCCTCCCGAGATGCAACCGGATCAAACAAGGCACATATCTTTACCCCCTTGCGACACAGAGATTTTCCATGGAGACTACAAGTCATGGCCCACGTTCCGCGACATGTTCATGGCCCTGTATGGAACTAACAAACGTCTCTCCCCCGTCGAGAAGATGTGCCACCTGCTGAAGAAGACCCAGGGAGAAGCTCGCGAACTTCTAAAAACCTGCCCCATTACTAATGACGGTTTCGAAATGGCTTGGAAAAATCTTGTGCATCGCTATGAAAACAAAAGAGTACTGGTCAATGCGCAACTAAAAAGCCTTTTCAACATATCCCCCCTCACAAAAGAGACCGGTCCCAATATAAGACGTCTACAGCGTACAATTAATGATTGCGTCACGAATTTAACCCTGCTGCGAATCGACACTAACAATTGGGATATAATTTTCGTCTACATATGTTCAACTTGTTTGCCCGATGTAACCCTTAATCTATGGGAACAATCTCTGCCGCAAAGCACAGAGTTGCCCACATGGAAGCAGATGGATGCTTTTTTGACGACCCGGTTTCAAACCCTGGAATCTGTTGCAGATATTCGAACAACATTTTCAACCCCATCCTCCTCACACCCTAACAAAGTGCACACCCCCAAGAAAATTGAACAGAAGAAACTCAATAGCTATAGTACTAATATAGCTAATCGAGAACCAGGAAAATGCGTTATATGCCCTAACTATCACCCCGTTCGATTTTGCCCATCGTTTCTGAATATGTCAGTTAACGAACGATTCAATGCCGTCAAACAACGCAAATTATGTACTAATTGCCTCGGAACTTCCCATGATTTCAATAATTGTAAAAGTCGCTTTCTTTGCAATGCGTGCAACAAAAAGCATCATTCTCTTTTACACCGCGCAGAATCCAAACCAACCCCCAATCATTACATGAACCCCACCCATAAATCTGCCGCGGCTACTTTTGCAGTTCACAAACCCCAAATTCACACAGATAACAGGCCTCAGGTAGTTGATTCCACTCCATCCACGTCTCGTCAAGCCACAGAGCGATCTTTACAATCGTTCTCAACTCAATTACCATCGACACCACACTCTATTGTTCTCGGCACCGCCCTGGTTGATGTGTATAGCGGCGACAGTAAGTTCACTGTCCGCGCCCTTATTGATTCTGCGTCTGAAGCAACTTTTATCTCCAAGAAACTGCACACCAAGCTGGGTCTTAAAACAAGCGCTACCCAAGCTGAAATTCACGGAATAAATGAGTCATTAACTGCCACATCAACTCAAATATGCTCCCTTAAAATCGGATCCCCCATAGACAATACGTTCGAGATTTACGCCCACGCTTTGGTCATAAAAAGACTGACGGGTCAACTCCCATATTACCCAATGTCCCGCGTAACAGATAGCAATTTTGCCCATCTTCAGTTAGCCGATCCGTACCGTCAAGCCGGTTCTGAAATCGACTTGCTTCTTGGAGGCGACGTGTACCCGAAAGTGATTCAGAACGGCCTACATTGGGACCCATCTCAGACTTTAGTTGCGCAAAACACGGTGTTCGGATGGATTGTGACAGGTACGATTACGACCAACCCCTACCAAAAATCCGTAGCTTCCTTTTTTAACGAAATAACTCTCTGTAACCAACTTCAACGATTTTGGGAGCTTGAAGATATCCCGCATAAGCCACGGTCGTCCCCGGAGGACTTGTATTGCGAACACCTGTATCAGACGACAACAACTCGTAACAGCGAAGGTCGATTTATTGTTTCACTCCCCTTTAAAAAAGAATTTCCCGAAACTCTGAATGTAGGAATATCCCGTCATATTGCTTTATCCCAATACTTCCGAAATGAAGAAAAACTAAAGAAAAATCCCCAAATTAAAACTGAATATGATCGCGTTATTAACGAATATTCGACCTTAGGGCAAATGACCAGAGTAAACCCTGTGCTAAATGACACTAGAGGTTATTATCTCCCTCACCATGCTGTCTTTAAACCAGACAGTACTACCACTAAATTACGAGTTGTGTTTAACGCCTCGAACCCCTCGAGCAATGGTGTGAGCCTCAACGACCTCCTTCATCCTGGCCCTATTCTAAAAGCGGACTTACCTACCCTAATTTTGCGATGGAGATTTTTTAGGTACGTTTACAATGCTGATATTGAGAAGATGTATCGACAGATTCTCGTAAACCCTTCACAAACATGCTACCAGCGCATAGTTTTTCGTAACTCCCCTCACGAGCAACCCCATGACCATGAGCTAAACACAGTCACCTTCGGCGTGAACTGTGCCCCCTATTTGGCCATCAGAACCTTATTGCAACTTTCTAAGGATTGTGAATTGCAGTCCCCCCGAGCTTCTGAAATTCTAAAAAATTACATGTATGTAGATGACGTACTAGCAGGAGCTCACACCTTATCCTCAGCCCTCGAGTCACGCAACGAACTTTTAGCAGTTCTGGAATCAGCTGGATTCTCACTCCGTAAATGGACAGCGAATAACGATTACTTGCTGAAAGATCTTCCCCCAAATCACGTACTAGATGAGGATTTCTTAAACTGTCAGATTCTAGCATTACTAAAACTCTCGGCTTAAGATGGAATGCTGGAAATGACCACTTCTATTTTAAATTGAAAACCCAGCCCGAGCGTAATATGATCACGAAAAGAGCGGTACTCTCTGAAATCGCAAAGTTATTCGATCCCGCCGGTTGGCTATCCCCCAAGATCATTGTCGCCAAGATCATTATGCAGCAAATCTGGAAAGACGGTACTGACTGGGATGAAGATCTACACCCATCAACCCTGCATCAATGGAACGCGTTCTTAGACGACTATGCACATATCGAACAAATTAAGATTCCGCGCTACGTAGACTTCGATCCATCGTACACTATTGAATTGCACGGATTCTGCGATGCCTCAGAAAAAGCATATGCAGCTACGTTTTATATCCGCGCGGAAAGCGACGGGTTCGTTTCCACTCATCTGCTAATGGCAAAGACAAAAGTTGCCCCAGTGAAATTTGTCTCTTTACCACGTAAGGAACTTTGCGGAGCAGAATTAATGGCGAATATGATCGACTCTATTCAACCTCGACTCAATCTCACAAATTATAAGCTGTTTCTGTGGACCGACTCCACCATCGTCTTAGCATGGTTGCACAAACCCGCGCATAAATGGAAAACCTTCGTGGAAAACAGAGTTTCCTCCATTATTGAAAAGGTAGGAAATGACTCATGGGCTCATGTGGAATCCAAAAGTAATCCCGCTGACTTGGCCTCCCGTGGTATCACGGTATCTGAACTAGTCTCAAAAGACTTATGGTGGCACGGACCGTCATGGCTACGACGCCCGCATTCGGAATGGCCGCTGCGAACCCCCCCCCCCCCTACTCGACTGAAGAAGGAGCTAGACCCATCCAAGTACACTCGACATCAATTTCAAATCATGACATTCTGAATGATTTTTCTGAGCTCCCTAAGGCTTTGCGCATTATTTGTCGCGTATTCCGTTTTTACTCCCGAATAAATTCCAAACTTAATCAAAACTCTGTCATGAATGGCGAATTGTCTTCAAGTGAATTGAAACATGCTAGAAATCGTTTAGTAATCGCTTGTCAAAAATTCTATTTTACTACGGAATATGACAGCTTAAGCGCTGGTCACACACTATCCCGGAAAAGTAACCTTTTAACGCTTAATCCATTCCTAGGCACTGACGGAATGATGCGAATTAACGGCAGGTTAGCAAACGCGCCGACACTTAGTTATGATGAACGCTATCCCGTCTTGCTCCCTTACCACGCTCGTTTCACCCGACTATTTCTCAACTACCTCCATAAATACTCCCTCCATGGTCAAAATGCACTTCTATACCGCTTAATGAGAACTCGTTTTTATGTCCCCAAATTAAAAACATTAATAAAAACGATTATTTCCCAGTGCATCGTGTGTGTTTAACTGAAAAGCCAACGAGGTCAGCAAATAATGGTAGCACTACCCCCTGAGCGTACCAACCTGTCACGCCCCTTTTATGATACTGGCATAGACTTCGCTGGGCCATTTGATATCAAATCGTACGTTGGACGCGGCTGTAAGGTTACTAAAGGTTATGTACTCGTGTTCATATGTTTTGCAACGAAAGCGATTCATCTTGAAGCAACTGGCGAAATCTCAACCCAATCATTCTTAGCCGCTTTCGCACGATTTTTCTCCAGGCGTGGAACACCCCACTCCTTGTACTCTGACAACGGAACGGCTTTTGTGGGCGCCTCTAATATACTGAACTGCGACAAGCAACAATTTCTATCCCATATACGTAAAATCTTATTGTCCCAAGACAGTTTTTCTCCCCTCGAATGGAACTTTATCCCACCAGGTGCTCCACATATGGGTGGTCTCTGGGAAGCAGGAGTAAAAAGCTTCAAGTCCCATTTTAAGAAGATGTGCTATAGTCAAAGTTTCACATATGAGGAGTTCAGTACTATGCTTGCTCGTATTGAAGCCTGTCTGAATTCCAGACCCCTCAGCCCAATGAACGATGATCCTTCGAATTTATGCGCTTTGACTCCCGGTCATTTCCTCATCGGTGCGCCATTACTATCGCCTCCTGAACCAGACTTGTCTAGCCATTCCCTAAGCTACGTCAATCGATGGCAAAAGCTTAAAATCCTCCATCAACAACTAGCCCGAAGGTGGAAAGAAGAATATTTAATAGAACTCCACAAACGAATAAAGTGGAAATACCCCGAACGCGATTATGCTGTAGGCGATCTCGTTGTAATCAGACAAGATAATTTAGCCCCCAACCAATGGCGGTTAGGTCGTATAGAGAAAACTCACCCTGGCCCTGATAAACGGGTCAGAGTGGTTGACTTACGCACCGCCAATGGCATCGTTACGAGACCCATCACTAAATTAGTCTTGCTACCCAACTCAGGTCAACAATGACTATATGTTTTCCTTGTTTTTCTCCCTCTTTTAGCCGTCATGTCTCGTCATCACTGCAGAAGCGCATCACCCATCGAACAGCGAAAACCTCTTAAATCAACCAATAAGCGGCCTAGATATGACTGCTGCATATGTAAACAAAACCATCCGTTGCGGAAATATGTCACGTTCACAAGGATGAACGTATCCGACCGCACAAAGACGGTAAAACGTTATAAGTATTGTGAAAACTGTCATAATAGGAAAATTCTGATTCTGAAACCAAGACTTAAAGTTTTTTTTGTCCCAATGAATTTATTTACAACCAATTTATATTTCTCTTAAATAATACCTTATTCACTTGTATAATTACCTTTCTCCCCTCGTTGAATTATACTTGCTTGAATTAAAATTATACAACTATTCCCTTGTTTACTTACCTCTATATACCTTAGAATTATACTTAATTGAATTTTGAATTATAAAATTACTCCCTCTTACACTTTCTTTTATATATATATATTAACTTTTATAATTATTTTACGCATTCTTGAACTATACCTTCTTATACTTTATCTTTACATCACTTCCACTTTTAAACCCACTATGTTGCTACCACTTCTTGCTCCTACCCCCTTCTTTAAAATTGCTCTATAGCAAGGGGGGCAGGATGTTTACGAGCGGCCCTTATTGAAGCCGTAATTAAATCGCTACAAGTGACCACACTCCTTTTACTTTGTTTTCTTTTCCCTTTTTCTCGTCTGCAAAGCGCGAGTACCAAATCATTTTAAATGCATTAATTTTTCATTAGTTTTTTGAGCTTTAAAGTGTAAGCAACGTAGTGAAAAAAAAGTACAAGTGCCAATATTAAAATTATAGTGAACAAATACATACATATATAAATAATATTTAAGTGCCAATAATAAAAATTATTATTATAATATTATAATATATTATATTATAGTGAACAAATATATATATTTAATAAAAGAAAAAAAATACACCCAACACAAAAAAATTGGTTTTCTCGTTTTTTTTTAACAACAAACAATTTGTGATTTATACCAGTTGGTCATATTGACAAACATAACAAATAAAAAAAGAGGTTTAATTTGTAAATGTTTTAATATCAAAGAACAACAAAGAGTTTTTGAATACTCATCAATTTTGTGCACGCGACAGCAACCCGCCCAACTTATCACCCCACCAGGGGTGGTCTTCTATAGGGATTAAATATTTTGACATTTCTTGTAAATTTGAAAATTTATGGTATGAGTCTGAATATAATATATGGAGGATTTCCATGCGTTCGTCATATTTTTGATGTATAGCTTCTTTTATTTCTTGTTGATGCTTAAAATAGTCTTTTGCGTCTATATTGGTTGAAACATTAAATTGAATTAACTTAGGTCCTTTAATTATTTGACCATTCCAAATATGTTCGTCATCAGTCAAGATGTAACCGATCTCTAGTATTGTGAGTGGTGCGTTATTTTCTTGAATTATGTCACATTTAGCTGGCTTATTTTCTAATATATTTATAGTACAATTATTACCTTTGTTTATTTTACAAATATTATTTCCTAAGAGATTTTTACATTGTGTTACTGAGGTATAAATACCATTACAAACAGTAATTTGTTTGTCCAATTCTAATTTTCCATGCTTATGTATATGCTAATGGGAATATATTATATAACTTACATATATTTTTCAATGTAGGGTATTTATAAATTGTAATTATAGCTTGATTGAAAAAACATATATGGATATCTGAATACTCTAGGATGTTTATTAGTGGTAAGTCAAAAGCTTCATTAGATACGATCTCTTTTATTTCATTTAGATTCAATGTTCCTGAATAAAAATTTCCATTTTTAGCAAAATTTATGGTAATTGTTATAGCTTCAAGTTCACGATATACTTCATTGATTATAATATTATCTGTGATAGCTTTAGGATTTAATGTTTCTAAGATTTGTTCAAACCGTGAGTTTACGATTTTTTGTCTATTATTGTTTTCTACTAATTGATTAAGTCCTGTCTTTATTTCGATTAAGTCGTGATCTGGTGTCCCAGTGAAAAAATTTTAATGTTGAACCTAGAAAGTTTAGTGCTCTTTTTTCGCGATGTGTATTCGGTATTAATTGTGTTTTTAAAGATTCAATTCTACCTATTAATATTTGTTCTTCCTGGTTTTGTTCTGTATTATACATGTTTTGCATTATATCTTCATATGGTCTCAGTATTTTTGTTAAGTTAACTACGTGATACAGATATGATGTGTCTTTGAACACATAAGCTGGGTTTCCTTCTATGAGTACATATTTTTTGTTTGTTAAATCAGTTATTTTGTCGCCAAGAGTAATTGCGAGAAATACAATTCTAATTATTGTTGTCTTGTATATGGTGTAGTTTGTCTGCGTATACTATCTTTATGTATAACCTTACCCTTCGCTGTTAGGATTGTGTCCTCACGATCTTCTTTTACCTTGTGTTGTAAGTACTTGATATGGTTTTTGTTGCGGCGGTCTGTTTTATCGTAAATTATATCTCCTTCCTTGTAGTTTATTGAGTGTCGATTTTTATTATGGTAATTGAGTAGTTTTTCCTGTTTGTCCTCGAGTTTCTCCTTAATGTCAGAATATCGTTCTCTGTTGAAAAACACGTCCTCAGGTCTATATCCTGTTGTGGAATGAATCGTTTTATTATATTGTCTTACTGCATTGAATAATTCGTCTCCTGGTGTAGTGTTATTCTGTTGTGCCAAGGCTGTTGAGATTTCGATCAGAGTGCTATGGACACGTTCAACTTGACTGTTGGTTGTCGAATGATGAATGGGTGTTACTGTATGTTGTATTAATAGTCGCTCATAGACACTTTTTGCTACTATGCCTGTAAATACATTTTCATTATCAGTCATTAAATGTTTGGTGTTTGGGTAGATTTGTGTGAGAATTTCTTCTATATACTCATAACAGTTTGTTTTGCCATGTAATTTGCGTATGTAACAGTATTTTGAGTATTTATCAATGGTGCTGATGTATGTTTGGTTATTCATGTAAAATATATCCATCTGTATGTACTCTCCTACTTTCGTGGGTATTGGTGTTTTCCCTATTGGTTGTTTATTTGGTCTTCGTTCATATTTATTTTGTAGGCAGATATTACAATCTATACATTCTTTTTTACACATATCTCGAATGTTCGGCCAATAGTGTGTTAACGATATTTCTTGAGCGTTATTTTTATAATTCCTATGTGCTCGTCTATGTGTTCGCATTACTATTTCTTTTTGTTCTTCTACGTTAATGACATCTTGTAATTGTGTTTGTGTTATAACAAACAAATTGGATGGGAATGTAGTGATAATATCACTTTGTAGATGAAATAATGTTTCTTCGCTTAATTTTAGTGCATTTTGAACTTTTGGATTTGTTATTTGTTTTAGTCTGTCTATCAATTCGTGTTTTGTTTTATAATATATGGTATGCCTAACTCGATCTGGAAAAATGGTACATGTATCTATTTCGATTATTGCATTTTCGTCAAATATTGGTATTATTTGATTCCTAAAAGCATTTAGTGGTTGTTTGACTCTCTTGATACCTTCTGAAGGTGAACTTTGAGCTGAGTGTTGTGAACAACTGGATGTATTGTTAATTTGTTGCCGTGATAAAGCATCTGCAACAATATTCTGGTGTCCAGACTTGTACACTAATTTTGCTCCATATTCTTCTATGAAGTTTTGCCATCTTTTAAGTTTGGTGTTTGGATTCTTGTCCGAGATAGAAAAGGTTAATGACTGGTGGTCAGTGTATATTGTTAGGTCAGCAATACCATAAAGATAGTTTCTTAATTTTTGTAAAGCCCAAACGATAGTTAACAATTCCTTTTCGTTTGTGCTGTAATTTTGCTCTGTTTCATTTAGAGTTCGTGAAATAAATGCTATTGGTTTCTTATACTGGGAAAGTACTGCGCCGATGGCAAAGTTACTTGCGTCGGTGGTTAACTCGAATGATTCTGAAAATTCAGGTTGAAATAATTCGACCTGTGCCTGAAGGGCGTCTTTTATTTTATTTAATGCGTCTAGTGCTGCTTGGTCGAGATTTATTTTTACTTTTGTACTTTGATTTTTACTAATTCTACCATTATCTCCTCTGAGATGTACTGTGAGTGGTTTTACAATAGCTGCGAAGTTTTTAACAAATTTCCTGTAGTAACTTGCTAAGCCTAGGAATGATCTAAGTTCCTTTAAATTTGTGGGAATGGGATAGTTTTTTATTGCTTCCACCTTATTAGGGTCTACTGTTATTTTATTGTGCTTAATGATGTGTCCTAGATACTCTACAGAATCTTGAAAGAAGTGCGATTTTTCGTCAGAAATTTTCATGTTAGCGTTATGGAGTGCATTAATTATAATGGAAATGTGCTCCATATATTCTTCGGGTGAGGAGGAATATATTAGGACATCATCTATATAAACATATGCAAACTTCCCTATATACGGGCGTAGAATATCATCTATGCATCGTTGAAAAATGGAAGGAGCGTTTTTAAGACCAAACGGCATCCTTAAAAATTCACACTTTGCACCGTTCACACTGAACGCTGTTTTTTCCCTGTCCGATTCTTTTATGAGAATTTGATGGAATCCTGATTCCAAATCTAACGTGGTGAATACTTTTGCTTTTCCCAAGTTCTGGATTGTCATACCAACATCTGGAATTGGATAACGGTCGGTAATTGTTTGAGCGTTTAGCTTCTGGAAATCAACTACCATTCGCCTTTTGGGTTTTCCTTCTTCATCGGTACCCTTTTTTGCGACTGTCCAGATGGGGGAATTGTACGGACTCCTACTTGGTTGAATAATTTTATTATCCAGTAATTTCTGTATTTCATTATTAATAAATTCGTTGTCTGATATTGGATAAGGGTATTGTCTTACATAAATAGGGTCTTCAGATTTTGTTCTGATAGATGCCTGAATGGTTGTAGTAAATGGCAATACTTCCTTAGTTTCCCTATTCCTTTGCATTATTTTTTCAATATCTTTCCTGTAAATTTCGTTATTAATTGTATAATTTATCTTTTCCGTATTTTTTCCTAAATTTTCCTTATATCTATATTTTAGACTATAGTCAAAGAGATTGATCTCTGCCTTGACTAATCTTAACCCTTGTTCTCCTAAAAGCATATCAAATTCTTGAAGGGCCTCTGTTTCATAGAAAGTTAAATGGTGGTTTAAGACAGTAATAATTTTTTTCGTATTTACCATTGAATATCTATGAAGTGTTTTGACTTTCACTGGATTAATTTTAATTGGTTTCCCTATCTTACAACTAGTACTAATATAATTACTTGTAGCTCCTGTATCTATTAAAATATTCATTGATCTACCTGTTTCTCTGCAAGTGCGTTGTAGGCATGGCAGACCATTCACTCGCCTAAAAAAGCACTTCCGGTTTCAAAATTGTCTTCGGTATATTGAGGCTGGAGTGATTGAAGATCCTCATCTTGTGTTTGATGTACTCGTTGAACCTTATTAAAGTTGTGTGTTGAAAAATTATTTTCCCTCTTCACAGGATTTTGATTGTTGCGGAATGGATTATGATGTGTAGTAGTGTTGTTGAGGATTATTGCTACCCCATCTTTGTTGTTGCGGGAAATTTGTAGGCCTTCTGTATTGTGTTGAGTTGTCGACTTCCATCGGTTCTACTTGGTTTCTTCGTGGTGCCGCATAATTGTGGTATCGTTGTTGAACATGATGTGATGGCTTTAGTTGGCGGTGTTCATTTCCTCCATATCGTTGTTCATTACGGTGTTCCTGCCGTCTTACGTTGATATTTTCAAAATGCCGATCTTCATTGTCGTGGTAGATGGTGCAGGCAATGGCATAAGCTTCTGCCAGACTCCTTGGTTGGTTATCATAGAGGATACCTTTTGTGTAATTGCTTCTTAATCCCATTATAAAGGTACGGATCGCATCCTCGTTGGCATCTGATAGTCTTCCTCTTCTCATATTCTCATCTGAGGTTTCAATTTTTTGTTGTATGAGGGTTAATGCTTGATGAATTTCATCATGGAACTCGGTCAGAGTTTTGTTCCCCTGTTTGATTCTCGTCATAATTTCTTTTAATACATACAATGGACGTTTATCCGCATACGTAAAGTCTAAGCGGTTTATTATGGCATAGAAATTTAGTTCTGTTCCGTTTACGGATAAAACTTTTGATGCAGCGCCAATAATTTTTGCACGTATAATGCATACACAGTTATAGTATTCAGGACTATTTGAAAATTGCTTAATGTTTTCCATTTGGGTCCATACTTGATTTCTCCATGGGTTATATTCTCCTTCCAGTCCACTGAATGTTGGTAAACACTTGAATATTTCTGTGTTGATTTGAGTGGCACTCGTTATGTGTGGTTTTAGTGCAGGCGTTGCCGGAATTGTGGTTACAGCAACTGGTGTATTGCTTTTCAATGTTTCGAAGTCTGTTCTCAGGGATGCTAGTTGTTCAGTTAGTGCCTGAATATGAGCTAGGAGAGTTGCAGCTTCAGTCATGTTGATGCCTTCTTCTAGCAGGCGTCTTGAATTAAATATTTGCTGTCGTTTTTCGTGTGAAGCCAGTGTGTATTTTTCACTTTCACTGCAATGTTCACTTTCCCGAAGTATTTGAAAACTTTTAACTTTTTTCTTTTAAATTTTTGTTCAATTTTTCAAAAAATTTTTTATTTTTATTATTTCCAATTTTGCAGGAATTTTATTTTTATCCTTCTTCAGGATCGTGGAAATTTCATTTGGCTGGGAATACAAGATTATTTCGCTTGGATCCCGGTTGAGCCCCCAGTTAATTCCTTGGTGAAGGAATGAATCAAAAAAATAAAATAAATTTTTTCACACCGAAACGTGTGTTTCTTTATTATCTATATTCTTAAGACTAGTTACAACATTTTCTTAACATCTATTTATAATAATAATTATGTTTATCGTTTCTTTGTCTTTTATCTCGGAATATGTTTTCTACAAGTATCTTTTTATCATTAAAACATATTTTGAGTTTACTTTGACTGATAGTGGTCTCGTTGTAAGTCTTTGTTCTAAAGTATGTAAGTGATAATATTGATGTTGACCTTTGTTCCCTCTTGTAAGTCTTTGTTCTAACGTATGTAATTGATAATATTGATGTTGACCTTTGTTCCCTCTTGTAAGTCTTTGTTCTAACGTATGTAATTGATAATATTTATGTGTGTGTCTACTTATCTATTTATGCTAGTGTTGCCATGTAGACTATACCCTGTGCATTAACTCGCGTGAGTTATGTTAGCACATCAACCCCCACCAAAACCCCGAAGACTCCAGCAAATTACAACAACAACATAATGTAGCGTGGTTTGATTATCACTATAACCAACAGTGTGTAGTAGGCATTTGAAGTCTACAGTGCAGCAACATACAAGCTTCTAATTACATTGCCAAATGCCAGACAGAATATTTGTGCAGCGGTCACTTGACACCTTGTGTGTGTATCGTAGGCCGTTGTTAAAGTCACTTGAACAATTCCTTGTGTTTTAAGAAAGATCTATTATGCACTCGTAGAAACTATACAAACTGTTGAGACGCGCGCCGTATCTATTCCTTGGGAAACTAAAAGACACTCGAAATAGCTAAACGATCATATGTCTTTTATATTCCCACAATTATTAATATTAAGAAACCACTCAATCATGAGTTTTAGAAACTGTCTAAAATTTATGATTGCCTGGTAAAATATAAAATAAGCATACTGTAAGAATAGAATTAAGTTTTGAGTGAAGTTCTAGAATGTCACTCATTTAAGTCGTCTAGAACTTCTCATAAGTAGTATATAAGTAGAGTAAGATTTAAAATTAGAGGAATTAATAAAGTTACAGCTTAGGAGCTCTTAATTAGCTCTAAGCAATTAAAAGTATATAATCAAAAACTTTTTAATTAAATACTACATGGCGATCCTGCCAAACTTTGGAGTGCTTAACGAAGAGCACCCAAAGAAAATTTAATATTTAAAATTTAATGGTTCCTGACGGACCAGCCTAAAACGATCCGTCAGAGGAAGATGACCGCCTGGCCAAAAGGCAGAGTAAGCCGTAACTACTGCCAACAATTCAAATATTATACACTAAAAGAACCGCTTTCAACAATTGGAAACTGGACTACAAAATTGGAATGGAATCATCATCATACTCACGTACCAGAAAACAATATCAGCACACCACCACCAAACTAGGACGATGACACAAGGATAAATGAGAGACCTGTCTATCAAAAGACGTAAGCTCCTCAATGAAGCCTACTGGCACATAAATTCGTATCAGATGTACATGAACTAAAATTTTAGATTAATGACATGATTAACTTAACTATTTTTATCTTAACTGTAGTGCGCTAAAGCCGCACACTAGGGCCAGTAAGCGTTAACCGCTCGTGGCGAAAAAAAAACACTTTTATTTTAAATTTTTATTATGGCACCAGTGGGACCAAAACCACTAACAATTGAACAATACAAAAAACGCCAGAATAGACAACAAGAGGAAAAGGCCACAAAAATAAAATTAGTTAAAAAGCCAAAACGTAGAGGTGGCTATACAAATAAGCTCAAAAGAGATAGGGCATTATTAATCATCATTATTAATCATTATTAACCACCAAGCTGGGAAAGATCAACGGTAATATGGGAACAAATTTCCCATATTGACCAATTATTATCATTTCTTATAAATAAAAATAAGACAAAAATATTTTAGTTTTGAATTTTCATATATATAAATAAAATCTACTAAACTTAATATAATATTTTGTATGGTCCTTTTTACACAATTATTAAGATGGGTAAAGAACAATCTAAAGTCGAAAAACCGAACGCCAACGTAATAACCAATGTAGAAATAGTTGACCACAAAGCAGAAATTAACTCATTATGGACACTAATTTTAATACTTACGATAATAACGGCTATAAATTTTCTACTTAAAATTTATATTCTGCATAAAAGATCACTTAGAAAAAAATATGCTAGTAGAGCAAATGATTTGGATAAAGTCTAATATATTAAATAACAAAAACATATAGGTTGAATTTATGGACTGGCAAAGTATAATTACTAGCTGTAGAAAATTAAAGGAAGAATTTAACAAATCATACAAATGCCTTAATTTAGAAAGATCAATTAAAGAAGAAACATTACAAAAACATTTAAAAATACTTTTACAAAGAACAGAACAAATTAGAGTAATATTAAATGTAAATTATAACAGACTAACAACAGCACATAAAACAGCTGCTGAAGCATTTTTTCAGGATACTAGGAATAAATTAATATATATTACCGAAAGAAAAGGACTTAAAATTACAATACCATTGACTTTGCACGAACAAATAGAAATAGCACAACTTACCACTGAACCAGCAAATGAAAAACAACCAATCATGGCGCAAACACCTGTAGATTTCCTAAATACAGCTGCAAAGCTCATTCCTGATTTCGATGGAAAATCAGATAATTTGAGGTCATTCATTGATTCACTACTCTTAGTAAATTCTATAATAGGTACTAATGAAGCACTAGCAATAAACCTTATAAAAACTAAATTAAAAGGCAATGCCAGAAACTTGATAACTAATGAAAACACAATAATAGAGGTCATAGATAAATTAAAAAATACAGTAAAAGGCGAGTCAGTAGAAGTACTAACCGCAAAACTCATGAATATAAAACAAAACCAGAAAACTGCCAATGCTTATTGTAATGAAATTGAAATTCTTACAAAATCTTTGGAAAATGCTTACATATCTGATGGATTATCAACTGATATTGCAGGCAAATACTCCACACAAACTGCTGTTAAAGCACTTACGAAGAACTGCACCATAGATAAGGTAAAACTTATTATGGAGGCAGGACAGTTCAACAATATGAACGATGCAGTAAGTAAATTTGTTAACAGTTGCACCGAAGCAACCGGTCAACAAAATACCATTTTACACTTCGGACAGAAAAGATTCCGCAGTAATTACCGAGGAAATAACAATAGACAATTCCATGGAAGGTACAATAACCAACGAAATAAATTCCATAATAACAACAGCTATAATAACAATAATAGCCACAACAATAATAACAATAACATTAATAGAAATCGACCAAGATACAATAATAACGTTACACGTAGAAACCAAAACTACGTTAGAGCAACAGAAACAAATGAGTCGGAAAACCGCGATCTTCCCCTAAGATCAACACAATAGACAATAGAATATACAATCTAAACCTTAACTTATGTTTTTTCATTAATATCCAAATTAACAATACTAACGACCCAATATCACTACTAATAGACACAGGAGCAGATATTTCATTAATAAAACTCAAACATTTTGAATTAAAACACATTAACACTAAAAAACAACTAACCTTAGTGGAATAGGACAAGGTGAAATCAAATCAATAGGCAGTGTATTCTTTGATCTAAAGTTCAAAAATTTCCTGATACCTCACAATTTTCAAGTGATACACAATGATTTCCCAATACCATGCGATGGAATCATTGGAATGGACTTCATAAAAAAATATAACTGCATTTTAGATTTCAATGATGATTATGATTACTTTGTACTTAGACCATTCAATATACCTCAACCAATAACAATACCAATTACTAACAACAATTCTGATATAATTTTACCCGCAAGATCTGAAGTTATACGTCTAATAAAAATATCTAACTCAGACGAGGATATTCTAATACCTAATCAAGAAATTGAAACAGGAGTTTTTATACCAAACACATTAGTAAAATCCAATAAAGCATTTATTCGTATCCTAAACACTAATAACCAAATCATTCACATTAAACCCACACAAATAAAAACAGAAAATGCCACTGATTATGATATAATCAATAATAAAAAATATCATAATAAACATAGAAAATCAGAAATATTAAAAATTTTAAAAGAAAAATTTCCAAATCATTTTAAGGAAACATTAAGTAACCTTTGTTCAGAATACAGTGATATTTTCGGTTTGGAAACAGAACCAATAACAACTAACAATTTCTATCAACAAAAGTTAAGGGTAAAAGATACACAACCGATATATATAAAGAATTACCGTATACCACATACTCACAAGGAAGAGATCGACGAACAAGTGAAAAAGTTAATACAAGATAAAATCGTTGAACCATCATACTCAGAATATAACAGTCCAATTCTATTGGTACCGAAAAAATCATTACCGAATTCAGACAAAAAGAGATGGAGACTTGTCATTGACTATAGACAATTAAATAAAAAATTAATAGCAGATAAATTTCCTTTACCGAGGATAGATGATATTCTGGATCAACTAGGCAGAGCAAAATATTTCTCTTGCTTAGATTTGATGTCAGGATTTCACCAAATTGGTTTAGAAAATGACTCTAGAGATTTAACAGCATTCTCAACAAGCAACGGTTCATACAGATTTACTAGATTACCATATGGTTTAAAAATAGCACCTAACTCGTTTCAAAGAATGATGACACTTGCTTTTAGTGGTTTAAAACCAGACCAAGCCTTTTTGTATATGGATGATTTAGCAGTGTTGGGATGTTCAGAAAAACATATGCTTTCAAATTTACAAACTGTCTTCGACTTATGTCGACAGCACAATTTAAAACTTCACCCAGAAAAATGTTCATTTTTTATGAGAGAAGTAACTTACCTTGGTCATAAATGCACAGATAAAGGAATATTACCCGACGATAGTAAATATACAGTTATAGAAAACTATCCAGTACCAAAAGATGCTGATAGCGCAAGAAGGTTTGTAGCCTTTTGCAATTACTACCGTAGATTTATTAAAAATTTTTCGGAATATTCCAGACATCTAACAAAATTATCCAAGAAAGGAGTACAGTTCGAATGGACTAAAGATTGTGACCATGCATTTAATTATCTTAAAAAAGCACTAATGACACCAACATTACTTCAGTATCCAGACTTCACGAAGCAATTTTGCATAACGACAGATGCAAGTAAACAAGCTTGTGGAGCTGTACTTACTCAAGAACATAATGGAAAACAATTGCCTATATCATACGCATCAAAAACTTTTACTAAAGGCGAAAGCAATAAGTCAACAATTGAACAAGAACTAACAGCCATACATTGGGCTATTAAACATTTCAGACCATACATATATGGCAAACATTTTCTAGTACGATCCGATCACAGACCACTCTCTTACCTTTTCTCAATGAAAAATCCAAGTTCAAAATTAACAAGAATGCGACTTGATTTAGAAGAGTATGATTTAACAGTCGAATATCTTAGGGGAAAAGACAATTATGTAGCGGATGCATTGTCACGCATAAATATTAGTGAATTAAAAGAACTAAATGAAAATAATAATAATATATTAAAAATAACTACAAGATCAATGGCTAAAAAGACACAAAATATAACAAATAGTAATAATAAGTATCAATTAAATGAAGAAATTAAGCCCAAAATATACGTACCAATAACCAACTCTGACGTCAGAAAATATAACAAACTAAGAATTAGCCCAACAAAATGCTATATTAAGCAAGGCAAAACGGTACTAACATATATAAATATTAACGAGTTATTTACTAATGGGAAAATTGACTTAGGACAATTCTTCTCTAGGCTAGAAAAAGTGGCCGGTAAACTCAAAATAAATAAATTACAAGTGGCACCAAGTGAGAAAATTTTCGAATTTATCTCTACAAATGAATTTAAAGAAATGGGCAATAAATATTTGAAAAATTTAACAGTAGCGCTACTGAACCAGGTGACCCACATAAAGAATGATACTAAAACTATAGAGAACATAATGAAACAATACCACGATGACCCTGCACAAGGCGGACATTCAGGTGTTTCTAGAACTCTAAATAAAATCAAAAGATACTACTATTGGAAAAATATAACAAAAGATGTAACAAAATACGTCAAATCTTGCCAAAAATGTCAAAAAGCCAAAATAACAAAACATACAAAAGGTCCAATGACAATTACACCAACACCAGCAAAACCATTTGATACGGTGTATGTAGATACAATAGGACCGTTTCCGAGATCATTAAACGAAAATGAATATGCAGTCACAATAATATGCGACTTAACTAAATATTTAGTAGCAATACCAATTAAAGACAAAAGCGCTAAAACAGTTGCGAAGGCAATATTTGAAAATTTTATACTAACCTATGGTCCAATGAAGACGTTCATTTCAGACATGGGTACAGAATACAAAAACATAATAGTAACAGAACTATGCAATCTATTAAAAATTCAAAAACTAACTTCAACAGCATACCATCATCAAACATTAGGAACAATCGAAAGAAGTCATAGAACTTTCAATGAATACGTGCGTTCTTATATTACAGTTGATAAAACGGATTGGGATGAATGGTTGAAATATTTCACTTACTGTTTTAACACAACACCTTCAACAGTACATAATTATTGTCCGTATGAATTAGTTTTTGCTAGACAACCAAGTTCTTTTAATCAGTTTAGCGAAGTAGATAGAATTACTCCACTCTATAATATAGATGACTATGCTAAAGAAGCAAAATATAGGTTAGAAGTAGCTTATAAGAGAGCACAACAATTATTAGATAAGAGTAAACTTAAACAGAAATTAAATTATGATAGGAATATACTAGACTATAATTTTAGAATAGGAGATTTAGTATTAATTAAAAATGAAATAGGTCATAAATTAGATGCCCAATATAAGGGACCATATAAAATAAAAAATATAGATTTAAGAAATAATGTAACCGTAGTTGATAAGAAAACAAACAAAGAACAAATAGTTCATAAAAATAGACTTAAGTTATATAATATTAAATAATTAAAAACGGTATGCGCGCTACCACATATATATTATAATTAATTTTTCATTATACTTCAGTAAGATTTTTTATTTTTGTAAAAGAATGTCCATAAAACTAACGTTATATGAACATTCTTGTGAAAGGTGGAGGTGTAGCGTGGTTTGATTATCACTATAACCAACAGTGTGTAGTAGGCATTTGAAGTCTACAGTGCAGCAACATACAAGCTTCTAATTACATTGCCAAATGCCAGACAGAATATTTGTGCAGCGGTCACTTGACACCTTGTGTGTGTATCGTAGGCCGTTGTTAAAGTCACTTGAACAATTCCTTGTGTTTTAAGAAAGATCTATTATGCACTCGTAGAAACTATACAAACTGTTGAGACGCGCGCCGTATCTATTCCTTGGGAAACTAAAAGACACTCGAAATAGCTAAACGATCATATGTCTTTTATATTCCCACAATTATTAATATTAAGAAACCACTCAAAGGAAACTATACAAAAGACAAGGGACAACACAAAAAACGATTAGTTACTGAGAGAACACTGAAGATGGCACATAGCCGAAACCGGTCTGTTTATCAACCAAATTTGACGTGGAATGACGGAAATTCATTCCAAATTGCATCAAACCCCGTCGGAAGAAAAACACAACACTTAACAAATGCCTGTCAGGCTTACAATTTAGACACTATTGGACTTGTAAACGCTTTCAAACTACGTCAACTGAAGATACTTACAATAAAAGCAAACATTTGGTTCAACAAACAATGTCTCGCATTGAATGTCACACCAAAATACGCTAGAATACAACTGAAGACCGACACAGTAGCAAGTAGGAAGACTGCAAAAAGGGCCGAAAAGAATTTCGTAAAATTCGAAATCCAGAGCTTGTATGCCAAAAAAGGAAGGACGAACTCTGAAATCCTAGACATTCATTTACAATTGGCTGAAAGAATCCCAACCGACATACTGATGGACATATTTGACCAAATAAATACAACAAACGCACTAACAATAGAACAGAAATACAAGAAGTTGAACAAAAAACTCGGTGAACTAACACGATCAAAAAACAAACAAACATACAAAAAGCACAACTTCCACACTAGATTCATAAACCTGACTGAAGTTGCTATCAATAATGAGGAGGGTCGATTACTGGAGAAGGGTTTAAAACACAATATCCGGGAAAATAACAAAAAGAAGGAAATAGAGCAAACCATTGTGGACACAGAAGTTGCAATATCGATGCTACCAAACGAAGAGCAAGAGGAAGCCAGATACATCTGCAAACGGATAATAGAGAAGGAAGTTAAATCTAAAAGGAATCAAAACAAGGAACATGAAACAGTTAAAAACTTAAAACAGAAACTAAGGTCTAACAATATCATAACAACAAAAGCAGATAAAGGAAACACAACGGTATTAATAAAAAAAGAGGATTACATCACAAAAACGGAACAGCTAATAGAGGATACTAAATGCAGGAAAATTAGAAAGGATCCTACGGATGAGTACCAAGCCAAAGTAAAAGAACTAATAAAAAAGGCAACCAAAGTAATAAAACCAAACATAGCACACACGTTAACACTCATGAACCCATCAGCCCCATCTATGATCGCACTACCGAAAATACATAAAATGAACACACCTATGAGACCCATAATTAACTACAAATCTGCTCCAAGTTACAAATTATCGAAATATCTAAAAACAATACTGAAAGATACCTTGAGCCTAAAAAACAAACACACAATAGCCAACACCACGGAATTAGTTACAAAGCTAGACAATGTAGAAATAACGAAAAATAGTAAACTAGTCTCATTTGACGTAAAAGATTTATATCCATCAATTCCAACAACGGAGACAATAAACATTGTACATAAAACACTACTCAACAAAACAGAAAACGTAGAATTTTCCAATCAACTCGTAAACACACTGAAAGCCACACTAGAACAGAATTACTTTAAATTTAACAATAGCATATACAGACAAACTAACGGACTAGGAATGGGAAATCCAACATCAGCAATCCTCATGGAGGTGTTTATGCAAAATCTAGAAGAGAAATACGTAGATGATCTAAAAACCAATTTCGGGGTAACATTCTATGCAAGATATGTCGACGATATTATATGTATACTGGAAGGAAATAGAGAAGAACAAGTTCTGGAGCTCCTGAATAAGCAACATAAAAGTATTAAATTCACAATGGAAGTAGAAGAAGACGACAAAATAAATTACCTAGACCTAACAATTAAAGCAAATAAGAGTTTAAATAGAGTTGAATACGAAATATACAGAAAACCAACGGCCACAGACACAATAATACATAATTCATCGAACCATCCTCAACAACACAAGAACGCGGCAATTAGACAATTAGTAACAAGACTTGAACGAATACCACTAACACGTGAGGCATATAAGAAAGAGATAAAAACAATATATGACATAGCAGAAAACAATGGATACAAAAAAGAACTAGTAGACAAAATCCGAAAGGATATCAAAACAAATAAAGAACGGAACAGAGAACAGGAGCAAGAAAATGGAACTTGGGCTACTTTAACGTATATGGGCAAATCAACATACAAACTAGCAAAATTTTTTAGAAAACACAATATTAACACAGCATTCCGAACAAAAAACAATTTGGGCAGAATACTACGAAATAGCACAAACGAAACGGACCCCCTAGATAAGCAAGGAGTTTACAAATTGACTTGCTCATGCAAACATAGCTACATCGGACAAACAGGACGGAAAATAAAAACAAGATTTCGGGAGCACATAAGAGACTACAACAAGAAACTGAAACAACCAGGAGCAACGCCAGAATCAAATTTCGCGAACCACATATTCAACAACAAATGTACACCAAGACACATCAGACAAACAGTTGAATTACTGCATTTACAGCACAAAGGACGGCGACTGAACGTATTAGAAAACATGGAAATATACAAACAAAAAACGTTTGACGGAAGAATTATAAACGAACAAATAAACACTGCGTCAGACATAATATTTGAACCGCTAAAACATTTTTACAAAAAAGAAAACAATAACCCAAGAAAACCGGACAACACAACAAACGAACAAAACCAAAAAGAAACCAAGAAACGTACAATCACAGACTACTACCTACACAAAGATAAAACACCTAGCAAATGATCACTCAAATAATAAACTGTAACGGTAAACACAAGAGACTAACAAGAGAAAAATTAAACGAACAAGAAACAGGTAGATATAGAGCACACAGGAATATATACGAACGAGAGAGAGCCACACACGAATATATACGAACGAGAGAGATGCAGACACGAACAAGAGAGAAAGAGAGAAAAAGAAGTTAGGTACACAAGGAAACTATACAAAAGACAAGGGACAACACAAAAAACGATTAGTTACTGAGATAACACTGAAGATGGCACATAGCCGAAACCGGTCTGTTTATCAACCAAATTTGACGTGGAATGACGGAAATTCATTCCAAAAAAAAACCACTCAATCATGAGTTTTAGAAACTGTCTAAAATTTATGATTGCCTGGTAAAATATAAAATAAGCATACTGTAAGAATAGAATTAAGTTTTGAGTGAAGTTCTAGAATGTCACTCATTTAAGTCGTCTAGAACTTCTCATAAGTAGTATATAAGTAGAGTAAGATTTAAAATTAGAGGAATTAATAAAGTTACAGCTTAGGAGCTCTTAATTAGCTCTAAGCAATTAAAAGTATATAATCAAAAACTTTTTAATTAAATACTACAATAACAAACTTATTTTGCACTTTTATTTGTATCACTAACACAATTTTAATATAAGTTTCTTGTTAAATTTAGCAATATAAAATGTTGCAATAATTTGATTCTTTCATTGTAAACATTTTAAAGTAAAACAAACATACTTATATACAATTTTGATTTGTCAGCATTTTAAACAATTTTAAACAATGTACATACATACATTTTGATTCTTTTATCGTAAACATTTTAAAGTAAAACAAACATACTTATATACTTACGTACAATTTTGATTTGTTAGCACTTTAATAAGTTACTTAAAGAAAATAAAATTTATGCTCATTATTAGTGTAACAGTGAAATGAACAACAAGTGTTTCTCTTAACACGAAATACAACTGGCGCAGTCGACGGCCAGCAAATCGGAATAATTGTGAAAAATATATAATTAAATAAATCCTGTAACCACAGCCGTTGTTCAATATTCAAGAGGATATTGAATAGGGAACAAGTGCCGAATTTATATCGACACTAGGCTAACAGCGATAAACCTCAAACAACAACGACCGTCTGTTCAACATACAAAGGAACATTGTACGAAGAACAAGTATCGAAGGCATATCGATACCAGGTCAACACAATCAACCGAGAGGATCTTAATCCTTAAATTGCTGGAAAAAGAACCGCACTCAAGTACGGAACCATCATCATAGGGGCTCTGTAAGTACTGTGTTGTGTACTAGTAAAAAAAATATATATTATTTAAAAAAAAGAACAAATTTAAGGAAAAATAAAATATTTTAATAAAAAATTTGAAGTAAGAAAAATAAAACAAACAAAATCAATATATACATACCTTTTTTACTAAACGACGTAATTCATTAAAAACAAAAAAAAGGGGAAATAAATATATGAAAGAGTGTAATAAAAATATACAAAGAGAAAATTAGCAATAAAAATAGCAATTATTAAAAACAAATGGTTTAAACACAAAGAATTAAATAGAAGAAATATTATCAGACGGATTAAAATTAGGAAAAAGGTGGTACAGTTTAAATTTGTGTGTAATTGTTTACCGAAAATCAAGTGGAAAGTGCATTTAATCGGAAGTTTTTATATTTAATGAGCGGAAAATATCGATTCTTTCCTTATCCTAAACTGTTTAAATCAAAAAGTCTTTCTACTATACCCGAAAATAATAGCTTGGATTTTAGAAAATCGAAGAAAATGGAAGTAGATCACGAAGAGATATTAGATGAGACATTCATGACTTACAATAATACAATCCATTCATCCACTAAATTTACGCCATACGAACTTTTCTTTGGAAGACCATATAATTTCTCAAGAGAAATCAAATATAACAATAAACATGAATTTTTGACCAAGTTAAATGAATTCAAAGAAAAACTTTATCCTTCTGTCAAAGAAAAAGTTTTGAAAGCAAAAATAAAAAATATTAATAACCTTAACAAGATTAGGAAAACCCCAGAAAATAGGGAAGTAGATGAGGAAATATTTAGAAAAGAATGTAGGAGAAACAAACTAACACCACGATTCTCAAAACATAAAATATCGAAAGACAATGTTATTACAATTCAAACTACTAATGACAAAAAATTACACAAGTCGAAAATGAAGCTTAGGAAATGGAAGTAACCGACACATATTCCATATTTACAGCATACCCCTAATTTGCGGACAGATGTTGGAAATTCGGAATTTCGACAACGAACAAACTATGATAGCCCTAAAGGTTGGCAAAGCAAGAACGATCGAAAACCATTTTAATTTCATACATATAATAGACTTAGAATATTATAATGAACAAACTTCAAAATTATTCAATACCATAGAATCATTTGGAAAACATAGCATATTAAAAGATGCCGCTAAAATATGTAAACTAAAACTCAAAGGACTTGAAAATAAACTGCAGACGTTGAACCCATATAAACGACCAAAACGTGCACTATTTAACGGCATAGGTTCTGTAATTAAATATATTACAGGAAATATGGACGCAAACGACGCACAAACTATAAACGGACAAGTCCAGGAACTTCAGGAAATTGCATCAAATTCGGTTAGTATTGCAGAAAATCAGAAAGGCTTAAATATACAAATGATGGAGAGATTTAAAAATTTAACGGAGCATATCAATAACGAACAAGAAACAATTACAAAATTTCTAGGAAAACTTTCAACTGAAGCATCTAATAGTATTCAGAAGGAAAATGATGCATTGGCAGAAATGCAATATATGAATCAGCTCAATTATAATATAGATTTGTTAATAGACCACATCTCAGACATAATTGAAGCCGTAATGCTTGCTAAGCTTGGTATAATATCAAAACTTATTCTTAACCCAGATGAACTAAAAGAAATAAGGGACCATTTGAAATCGCAGAATGTCGATTTTGTTTCAGACGGAAACCTTTATGAACTTCTAGAACTTCAAGCATATTATAATAACAGCAACCTAATTTTCAAAATAAAACTTCCAAATTTTTCCAAAGACACAAGCTTGCTTTACCATCTCATTCCCCTTCCGTTAAATCAAACAAAAATAATTAAAACTAAACCTTATGTAACTTACAATGCGCACAACCTCCAGTACTACACAGAGATTTGCCCAAAGATTGAGAACATTTATTATTGCAAAATGTCGAACGATTTCGAAGAAACTGGTAACTCAAAATGCATCGGAAGAATATTGGATGGGCAAAGCCCAATATGTCCAGTAAATGACGTGGGAATCACCTCAACTATCTTCCAGCCGGAAGACAACTATATAATAATCATTAATGTGAAAGAAATATTAATAACTTCTTCTTGCAGAAAAAACTTTACAATAAAAGGCACTCTACTCCTCCACTATGAAAATTGCTCCGTCACTATAGCTGGAACAACCTACAGAGACAACCCCCACGTCCACTGGGACACAATTTTTGTGGCGCCACCAAACCTGAACAAAATACAGATCGAATCGACAACAGATACCCTGACTTTGCAGAAAATAAAAGCCTACAGCTTCATCAATAAAAACGATATCTTACGATTAAGAAAGGATACAATACAAAGCGGAGGCATACTAACAGCAACAATATTGATATCCGTCATCATAACTTTCACTTGTTTGATCCTGTTATGGAAAAACCCAAAAGTCCGATATTATCTCCAACCAGCTGATGTCGCTCAGCCCCCATCGAATTCGCTATGGCCATCGCTCTATACTAAGGGGGGAGGAGTTGTACGATCTGTGGATTCTTTGTAACTAATAATCGAAGAACGAAAAAGATTGTGTGTATAACCACGATAATAGAAAAAAAGACTTTGTTTCGGCAAACGTTATAAATTCAACTGACGTTGCTTTATTTTTGATTTCACATTTTATACAATTACAGAGTTCTAAAACTGTAACTATGTAAAGAATTTTAGTATACAATGCAAAAAAGAAACAATGGAAAAAATGATAGGAATGTACAGTGTGTATACAAATTGTGCGTAACAATCAAAATTTATATTAATATTCGGAGTAAAATTAAATTTCACAAAATGTTGAATATTTACAGTAAATTGAAGTATATAAAGCTAAGAGGCTCCAACATTTCCCGGCGGCGTTGAAAGGTCTAATTTCAAGGGTTTAGTAAGACAGCCAGCTTGTGTACTGGTCTTCGAAATAAGCCTTTTGCAGTTTTAACATCTGCCACTCTCACTTTGCCATCCTTCCCAGGATATGTTCTAACGATTCGACCGAGAACCCATTTCATAGGCGGTGTATTATCTTCGTGTATAATTACAAGGGTGTTCGGTTCTACATTCGGTTTTGGTTCAGACCAGCGACTTTTCTGTATCAGTTCATTCAGGTAATCAATTGACCACTGTTTCCAGAACTGTTGTTTAGCTGCAGTAATCCGTTTCCATCGTTGAAGAGTATTTATATCATGGCACTCAATGGTTGGTTCAGGCAACGATTTTAAAGGACCACCTATCAAAAAGTGTCCTGGTGTCAGTGCTTCTAAGTCATTAGGATCGCTTGATTGAGGTGTGATCGGGCGAGAATTCATGATGGCTTCAATTTGAATTAGAATGGTCGAAAGTTCTTCGTAAGTCAGTTTTGCACTAGCCAACGTTCGATAGAGATGACCTTTAGCACTCTTCACCGCCGCTTCCCAAATACCTCCAAAATGTGGGGCTCTGGGGGGAATAAAGTTAAAATTAATAAAATTTTTAAAACAAAAATTATGTATATCATTCTTAAACGACTTATCCATAAACATTTTCTTGATATCAAGTAACTGAGCGTTGGCTCCAATAAAATTAGTAGCGTTGTCACAATAAATGTTCGATGGCAAACCACGCCGCCCAATCAATCGTTTTAAGGCAGCTATAAACGCATCAGATGAAAGGTCAGATACCGCCTCAATGTGGACCGCCTTAGTGACAAAGCATACGAATATTGCGACATAACATTTATACGGCCGCTTTCCTCTTATTTTCAGATACGTATATATAGGGCCACAAAAATCAACTCCACACCTTTCGAATGGCCTTGCAGGAGTAACACGTTCAACTGGTAATTCGCCCATTACTTGTTGCAAAAGCTTTGGTCTGTAGCGTATACAACTGATACAAGATCGGACAGTTTTTCTCGTAATATTTCTAGCGCCAATAATCCAGAAGTCTTGACGAACAAAAGCTAGGAGAGCTTTAGGACCTGCATGGTAGTTTTTGACGTGTATGTCACGTACTAAAATATTTACAAAATGGCAATTATTTGGTAGTAAAAATGGGTGTTTGCGGTTATCAGGAATATCTGCTTGTTCTAACCGACCTCCGACTCGAATCAATTGAAAACCATTCACCTTTTGCATGAAAAGGCCTAACGTCTTCAGAGAACTTTTTATAGGTTGATTTTTGTTTAGCATTTTGACTTCGTCATCAAAACTATTTTGTTGAATTATCCAGACAACACAAAGTAATGAGCGACGGAGTTCGTCTGAATGTAAAGTAGTGCTTTGAGTTTTGTATCGGAATCTATATAGCCAACATATGACACGCAATATTCTAGTATATGAACTAGTGCGAGCTATAAAGTTTAGTATTTGATTGTCTGTTATCTGACATTTAAACGATGATTTGCGCAGAGTTGCATCGACGACTTCGTGTTGTAAGGGTAACGACGTTTGCGGCCATTTATCAGATGGCTCTTGAAGAAATGATGGGCCAGTGTACCAAATTGATGTTGACAACTCAGATAATGAACAGCCACGGGACAAAATATCTGCTGGATTGCTTGACGTTGGCACATGTCGCCAAGTGCACTTTGGCGAGTTTTCTTGAATATCAGATACTCGGTTACTAACAAAGGTGACAAGAGAGGACGAATGTTTTTTAAGCCACATTAAGACTACCGTCGAATCTGACCACATAAATGTCTCCGGGCTAAATTTCTCAAAAATTGGTGATATTTTAGTATATAGTTTCGATAGAATGTGCGCAGCGCATAATTCTAATTGCGGAATCGTTCTTTGTTTAGTAGGTGCAACGCGACACTTTGATGCTATCAAGTGAACGGACACTTGCCCGTTGTTATTAGTAGATCGAGCATATAAGCAGCATCCGTATGCACGTAGAGACGCATCGCAAAAGCCATGCAATTGAATCGATGTTTGATTTGGTAATATGTGTCTTGGCACTTTTAGTAAATGTAGATTCTCAAGGTCTTTTATAAATTTTAAGAATGAATCTTTTGCTTTTTTATTGACTTCAGTGTCCCAATCAACTTTTGCAATCCACAAATCTTGCAATAAGACTCTTGGTTGAATAACAAGAGGGTAAATTAAACCCATTGGATCAAAGATAGATGAGATCAAAGACAAAATTGCGCGTTTCGTAATGACAGCATATTGCTTTTTTGGTTGAAATGAAAAAATAAAATGGTCCGTAGTTGGACTCCACTGTATACCAAGCGCACTTGTGATATCTTGATCGTTAAGTTTTAAATGTTTAGCTTGATTGTTGTTGGACTGTAACAAGCAATTATTAGATTTAAATTTTGTCAATTCGAATCCGCCTTGTTTTAATAGCAATGTAGTTTCTTCTTTTATTTTGCGAAGTGTATTGACATCGTTCGCGCCAGTCAATAGATCGTCGACATAAAATTGCGTTTTTATAATTTTAGAACCTACTGTGTAAATATGTTTGTATTTGTCCGCAAGAAAGTGTAAACAACGAATTGCCAAATATGGTGAAGAAGACATCCCGTAGGTTACTGTGTTTAATTGATACGTGGCAAGGGGCTGATTTTCGTCATATCTCCACAATATTTGTTGAAAAGCACGATGAGACGGATGCATAAGTACCATTCTATACATTTTAGATATATCAGCCGTTAATGCGTATTTCCAAAGACGGAAGCGAATGAGCAACAAAAATAATTCATCTTGAATGGTAGGACCGACGCATAAAATATCGTTTAAAGATTTCATAGACGACGTTTTTGATGACGCATCAAACACAACACGCAGCTTCGTACTGACACTGGATGGTTTTAATACGTATTGATGTGGTAGATAGAAATGGGGATTTTCAAAGGTTGGTTCTACTTGCGTCATGTGTCCTAGTTCCTCATATTCTTTCATGAATAGCGAATATTGTTGCTTTATATTAAAGTCACGAGATAGAAGTTTCTCTAGAGAGTTAAATCTTTTTAAAGCTGTATTGTACGACAAACCTAATGTTGAAGGGTCATTCTTGAATGGCAACATTACTTGAAGTCTTCCATCTCTTAAAACTTCAACATTTTTAACGAAATTTATTTCACAAGCACGATGCTCCATGTTATAACTTGTTTCAGTGACCGATATTTTCTCCATTGACCACAAGACTTCTAATTGTTTGTTCAAGTTATCATCAATGTTTGCTATAACTGTTGTAAATAATTGGGTTTGACATACATTGTTTGACGTTTTATAACTTCCTGACACTACGTAGCCGAGGCAAGTTTCTTGCAAAGTGGGTAGGCCGTTTCCAAGCTTTATCTTATGGGTACCAAGAATTTCGAAAAAGGCATCGGCGCCTATTAACATATCAATCGGTTGAGATTCGTTGAACCGTTCGTCGGCTAAATCTATATTTGCGGGCAAATTCCAACCTTTGATATCTAAATTTATGTCTGGTTGATATCCAGAAACACGAGGTGTAATGTAAAAGTTCATAGGATATTCTTCGCTACTGTATCGAGATCGTACCACTGTATTGGTTTCAAATTTAATTTTTGTTGATGTAGATCCAACACCAGTTATATTCACTGATGTTTTGGTTTTCGGCAGATTTAAAATTTTTGCAAATTTTTCAGTTATGAGGTTTACCTGGGAGCACGAGTCCAAAAGAGTACGACATAGTGTAAACTTACCAAGAGCATCACGTACCAGAATGACAGCGGTGGCCAAAATAACTCCATCAAATGATTTGCCCAAATGCACGTTCACGACTGCAGATGATGAAGGCTCCATAGACGATGAACGAAAAACCGGCGGCGATAAATCACAGTTTTGAGCTGCGGTCGTTGTTCGATGAAGCATCGTGTGATGAAGCTTATTACAATTTTTGCATTTGTTATTAGATTTGCATTTGGAGACAACATGACCTTCAGAGAAACAATTGATGCATAAGCCCAATCTCTTCACTGTAACAAAACGATTTTCGCTATTCATAGCTTGAAATTTAGAACAACCAGTAAGCCAATGATCTACACATTTGCATAAAGAACACGATTTTTGTTGAGTATGATCGAACGATAATTATGCTGTCGTTGTGTACAGCGTTTTTGACCAACTGGTTTGGCTGATGGCAAATTCTGTGAAGATTCCAGAAATTGGCATCGACGTTCTAAAAACTTACAAAATTGATCCCATGAAGGTAGTTCGGCGTAGTCTAAGTTTTCTCTCCATTTACACTGTGTATCGTTGTCTGCCTTTTCGTTTATTATGTGGATAATTAAGGCATTGCATATATCGTCCGAACTTCCTAACGACTTCAGTGAACTGTAAATAGCTGATGCACTATCAACTAAACTTCGTAGTTGCATCCCAGCAGACGTAGTTACGTTTTGCAACTCATATAGGTTTGTAATGTGCTCTATAAATATTAAAGTTTTATTGTCATACCGCTCCTTGAGTCGTCTTATTGCCTTGTCATAGTTTTCTGCTGTTATTTGAAACGCACGAACTGTGTCCAACGCTTGGCCTGACAAGCAATGTAGGAGGTGGTTAAATTTCTCAATGTTTGACAGCGAAGAGTCATTGTGTACCAGTTGTTTAAACGAAGACATAAAGTTTTTATATGCTGAATACCTGCCATCGAATTTCGGCATTTCTAAACTTGGCAGCTTACTATGTGTTGCGATAGGAACAGCAATAGAATTGTCAAAACTTTGGCGTTTATAATTATCGCCTAAAAATTCTATTATTTTTGATTTTGTTGTGATACACAAATCCTCGATGTCGGCTCGTGATGCGTCTTTTGGATTAATTTCTTCTATGCTTGTTTGTATGGATAAAAGCTGTTTGAAATATGCCTCTACTAAAGACAAACGGCATTCTAGTTCAGCAAGAGACATTGACGACGAAATAAGGTTTTTTATTCTTGTTACGTTTGCTTTTGATGTTTGCCGTTGTCTTGTAAGAGTTTCTAACTCAGCCATACTAGGAGAAGATATAACCAAAAACGTTTATTCGATAATTTTTTTTTGGGTATTTATTACGTAGAACAGTTTCAAATCGTCAATTCGTTCTCCCAACTATTAATTTTGTTGGTAAATTTTAGTATGTAATCAAATGTATTTGCAAACTGAGTTACATATATTTTTATGTATATATTTATATGTACGTATATAAATGTATGCACATGAACCGGTTAAGAGCCACAATTATAATGCTTACGCACAATTATACTGAAGGTAATTCTAATGTAACTAAGTGTAGCGATGAATTTTGGTTTAATTTGGGTTACTTCGGTAGTTATGTATATTCACAAATTATATGTATATATTTAGGAGGTATACGCTTTATTTAATGTGTTCAAGACTCGTGCCCCACGTTGGGCGCCAAAAAATGTACGATCTGTGGATTCTTTGTAACTAATAATCGAAGAACGAAAAAGATTGTGTGTATAACCACGATAATAGAAAAAAAGACTTTGTTTCGGCAAACGTTATAAATTCAACTGACGTTGCTTTATTTTTGATTTCACATTTTATACAATTACAGAGTTCTAAAACTGTAACTATGTAAAGAATTTTAGTATACAATGCAAAAAAGAAACAATGGAAAAAATGATAGGAATGTACAGTGTGTATACAAATTGTGCGTAACAATCAAAATTTATATTAATATTCGGAGTAAAATTAAATTTCACAAAATGTTGAATATTTACAGTAAATTGAAGTATATAAAGCTAAGAGGCTCCAACATTTCCCGGCGGCGTTGAAAGGTCTAATTTCAAGGGTTTAGTAAGACAGCCAGCTTGTGTACTGGTCTTCGAAATAAGCCTTTTGCAGTTTTAACATCTGCCACTCTCACTTTGCCATCCTTCCCAGGATATGTTCTAACGATTCGACCGAGAACCCATTTCATAGGCGGTGTATTATCTTCGTGTATAATTACAAGGGTGTTCGGTTCTACATTCGGTTTTGGTTCAGACCAGCGACTTTTCTGTATCAGTTCATTCAGGTAATCAATTGACCACTGTTTCCAGAACTGTTGTTTAGCTGCAGTAATCCGTTTCCATCGTTGAAGAGTATTTATATCATGGCACTCAATGGTTGGTTCAGGCAACGATTTTAAAGGACCACCTATCAAAAAGTGTCCTGGTGTCAGTGCTTCTAAGTCATTAGGATCGCTTGATTGAGGTGTGATCGGGCGAGAATTCATGATGGCTTCAATTTGAATTAGAATGGTCGAAAGTTCTTCGTAAGTCAGTTTTGCACTAGCCAACGTTCGATAGAGATGACCTTTAGCACTCTTCACCGCCGCTTCCCAAATACCTCCAAAATGTGGGGCTCTGGGGGGAATAAAGTTAAAATTAATAAAATTTTTAAAACAAAAATTATGTATATCATTCTTAAACGACTTATCCATAAACATTTTCTTGATATCAAGTAACTGAGCGTTGGCTCCAATAAAATTAGTAGCGTTGTCACAATAAATGTTCGATGGCAAACCACGCCGCCCAATCAATCGTTTTAAGGCAGCTATAAACGCATCAGATGAAAGGTCAGATACCGCCTCAATGTGGACCGCCTTAGTGACAAAGCATACGAATATTGCGACATAACATTTATACGGCCGCTTTCCTCTTATTTTCAGATACGTATATATAGGGCCACAAAAATCAACTCCACACCTTTCGAATGGCCTTGCAGGAGTAACACGTTCAACTGGTAATTCGCCCATTACTTGTTGCAAAAGCTTTGGTCTGTAGCGTATACAACTGATACAAGATCGGACAGTTTTTCTCGTAATATTTCTAGCGCCAATAATCCAGAAGTCTTGACGAACAAAAGCTAGGAGAGCTTTAGGACCTGCATGGTAGTTTTTGACGTGTATGTCACGTACTAAAATATTTACAAAATGGCAATTATTTGGTAGTAAAAATGGGTGTTTGCGGTTATCAGGAATATCTGCTTGTTCTAACCGACCTCCGACTCGAATCAATTGAAAACCATTCACCTTTTGCATGAAAAGGCCTAACGTCTTCAGAGAACTTTTTATAGGTTGATTTTTGTTTAGCATTTTGACTTCGTCATCAAAACTATTTTGTTGAATTATCCAGACAACACAAAGTAATGAGCGACGGAGTTCGTCTGAATGTAAAGTAGTGCTTTGAGTTTTGTATCGGAATCTATATAGCCAACATATGACACGCAATATTCTAGTATATGAACTAGTGAGAGCTATAAAGTTTAGTATTTGATTGTCTGTTATCTGACATTTAAACGATGATTTGCGCAGAGTTGCATCGACGACTTCGTGTTGTAAGGGTAACGACGTTTGCGGCCATTTATCAGATGGCTCTTGAAGAAATGATGGGCCAGTGTACCAAATTGATGTTGACAACTCAGATAATGAACAGCCACGGGACAAAATATCTGCTGGATTGCTTGACGTTGGCACATGTCGCCAAGTGCACTTTGGCGAGTTTTCTTGAATATCAGATACTCGGTTACTAACAAAGGTGACAAGAGAGGACGAATGTTTTTTAAGCCACATTAAGACTACCGTCGAATCTGACCACATAAATGTCTCCGGGCTAAATTTCTCAAAAATTGGTGATATTTTAGTATATAGTTTCGATAGAATGTGCGCAGCGCATAATTCTAATTGCGGAATCGTTCTTTGTTTAGTAGGTGCAACGCGACACTTTGATGCTATCAAGTGAACGGACACTTGCCCGTTGTTATTAGTAGATCGAGCATATAAGCAGCATCCGTATGCACGTAGAGACGCATCGCAAAAGCCATGCAATTGAATCGATGTTTGATTTGGTAATATGTGTCTTGGCACTTTTAGTAAATGTAGATTCTCAAGGTCTTTTATAAATTTTAAGAATGAATCTTTTGCTTTTTTATTGACTTCAGTGTCCCAATCAACTTTTGCAATCCACAAATCTTGCAATAAGACTCTTGGTTGAATAACAAGAGGGTAAATTAAACCCATTGGATCAAAGATAGATGAGATCAAAGACAAAATTGCGCGTTTCGTAATGACAGCATATTGCTTTTTTGGTTGAAATGAAAAAATAAAATGGTCCGTAGTTGGACTCCACTGTATACCAAGCGCACTTGTGATATCTTGATCGTTAAGTTTTAAATGTTTAGCTTGATTGTTGTTGGACTGTAACAAGCAATTATTAGATTTAAATTTTGTCAATTCGAATCCGCCTTGTTTTAATAGCAATGTAGTTTCTTCTTTTATTTTGCGAAGTGTATTGACATCGTTCGCGCCAGTCAATAGATCGTCGACATAAAATTGCGTTTTTATAATTTTAGAACCTACTGTGTAAATATGTTTGTATTTGTCCGCAAGAAAGTGTAAACAACGAATTGCCAAATATGGTGAAGAAGACATCCCGTAGGTTACTGTGTTTAATTGATACGTGGCAAGGGGCTGATTTTCGTCATATCTCCACAATATTTGTTGAAAAGCACGATGAGACGGATGCATAAGTACCATTCTATACATTTTAGATATATCAGCCGTTAATGCGTATTTCCAAAGACGGAAGCGAATGAGCAACAAAAATAATTCATCTTGAATGGTAGGACCGACGCATAAAATATCGTTTAAAGATTTCATAGACGACGTTTTTGATGACGCATCAAACACAACACGCAGCTTCGTACTGACACTGGATGGTTTTAATACGTATTGATGTGGTAGATAGAAATGGGGATTTTCAAAGGTTGGTTCTACTTGCGTCATGTGTCCTAGTTCCTCATATTCTTTCATGAATAGCGAATATTGTTGCTTTATATTAAAGTCACGAGATAGACGTTTCTCTAGAGAGTTAAATCTTTTTAAAGCTGTATTGTACGACAAACCTAATGTTGAAGGGTCATTCTTGAATGGCAACATTACTTGAAGTCTTCCATCTCTTAAAACTTCAACATTTTTAACGAAATTTATTTCACAAGCACGATGCTCCATGTTATAACTTGTTTCAGTGACCGATATTTTCTCCATTGACCACAAGACTTCTAATTGTTTGTTCAAGTTATCATCAATGTTTGCTATAACTGTTGTAAATAATTGGGTTTGACATACATTGTTTGACGTTTTATAACTTCCTGACACTACGTAGCCGAGGCAAGTTTCTTGCAAAGTGGGTAGGCCGTTTCCAAGCTTTATCTTATGGGTACCAAGAATTTCGAAAAAGGCATCGGCGCCTATTAACATATCAATCGGTTGAGATTCGTTGAACCGTTCGTCGGCTAAATCTATATTTGCGGGCAAATTCCAACCTTTGATATCTAAATTTATGTCTGGTTGATATCCAGAAACACGAGGTGTAATGTAAAAGTTCATAGGATATTCTTCGCTACTGTATCGAGATCGTACCACTGTATTGGTTTCAAATTTAATTTTTGTTGATGTAGATCCAACACCAGTTATATTCACTGATGTTTTGGTTTTCGGCAGATTTAAAATTTTTGCAAATTTTTCAGTTATGAGGTTTACCTGGGAGCACGAGTCCAAAAGAGTACGACATAGTGTAAACTTACCAAGAGCATCACGTACCAGAATGACAGCGGTGGCCAAAATAAATCCCATCAAATGATTTGCCCAAATGCACGTTCACGACTGCAGATGATGAAGGCTCCATAGACGATGAACGAAAAACCGGCGGCGATAAATCACAGTTTTGAGCTGCGGTCGTTGTTCGATGAAGCATCGTGTGATGAAGCTTATTACAATTTTTGCATTTGTTATTAGATTTGCATTTGGAGACAACATGACCTTCAGAGAAACAATTGATGCATAAGCCCAATCTCTTCACTGTAACAAAACGATTTTCGCTATTCATAGCTTGAAATTTAGAACAACCAGTAAGCCAATGATCTACACATTTGCATAAAGAACACGATTTTTGTTGAGTATGAAACGAACGATAATTATGCTGTCGTTGTGTACAGCGTTTTTGACCAACTGGTTTGGCTGATGGAAAATTCTGTGAAGATTCCAGAAATTGGCATCGACGTTCTAAAAACTTACAAAATTGATCCCATGAAGGTAGTTCGGCGTAGTCTAAGTTTTCTCTCCATTTACACTGTGTATCGTTGTCTGCCTTTTCGTTTATTATGTGGATAATTAAGGCATTGCATATATCGTCCGAACTTCCTAACGACTTCAGTGAACTGTAAATAGCTGATGCACTATCAACTAAACTTCGTAGTTGCATCCCAGCAGACGTAGTTACGTTTTGCAACTCATATAGGTTTGTAATGTGCTCTATAAATATTAAAGTTTTATTGTCATACCGCTCCTTGAGTCGTCTTATTGCCTTGTCATAGTTTTCTGCTGTTATTTGAAACGCACGAACTGTGTCCAACGCTTGGCCTGACAAGCAATGTAGGAGGTGGTTAAATTTCTCAATGTTTGACAGCGAAGAGTCATTGTGTACCAGTTGTTTAAACGAAGACATAAAGTTTTTATATGCTGAATACCTGCCATCGAATTTCGGCAATTCTAAACTTGGCAGCTTACTATGTGTTGCGATAGGAACAGCAATAGAATTGTCAAAACTTTGGCGTTTATAATTATCGCCTAAAAATTCTATTATTTTTGATTTTGTTGTGATACACAAATCCTCGATGTCGGCTCGTGATGCGTCTTTTGGATTAATTTCTTCTATGCTTGTTTGTATGGATAAAAGCTGTTTGAAATATGCCTCTACTAAAGACAAACGGCATTCTAGTTCAGCAAGAGACATTGACGACGAAATAAGGTTTTTTATTCTTGTTACGTTTGCTTTTGATGTTTGCCGTTGTCTTGTAAGAGTTTCTAACTCAGCCATACTAGGAGAAGATATAACCAAAAACGTTTATTCGATAATTTTTTTTTGGGTATTTATTACGTAGAACAGTTTCAAATCGTCAATTCGTTCTCCCAACTATTAATTTTGTTGGTAAATTTTAGTATGTAATCAAATGTATTTGCAAACTGAGTTACATATATTTTTATGTATATATTTATATGTACGTATATAAATGTATGCACATGAACCGGTTAAGAGCCACAATTATAATGCTTACGCACAATTATACTGAAGGTAATTCTAATGTAACTAAGTGTAGCGATGAATTTTGGTTTAATTTGGGTTACTTCGGTAGTTATGTATATTCACAAATTATATGTATATATTTAGGAGGTATACGCTTTATTTAATGTGTTCAAGACTCGTGCCTAGGGTTGCCAGAAGGGCCTGATTTGGCCTGATTGTCAAGTTTTTTAATGCGCGTCAAGTGTCAAGTGAAAAAGTGATTTGTCAAGCTTTTTTGTAAGTTAATTTTTTTTTCTCAAATTTATTCTAGCTATGTAATAATACTTAAAAAAAGTATGTGTATATTTCTAAAAAACAAATCTAAAACACATATTTTTACTATCAATAGAACTAAGGACTAATATGATACATATTTTTTTGTGCAATTATAGTTTAAAAAATAACTATAACTATAACTTTCTGTACAATTATTATAAAAGTGCCAACAATGATATTTACCCCATTACTCAACACTAGTAAATTGACAACATTGAACCAGAGAAGCAAGTCGTGGACTTTTCGTCGGCGGGGGCGCAAGTACGAAAATTCGTCGACGGCGGCGGCGATTCGGCTTGAGCCGGGGTTTTACCGGCGCGCCATCCTTCTATCAGCTTAGCCGACTTGATATACCCATGGTGGAATAATACAGGCGGTTTTTCATTGGTTATTTTAATAAAACTTCTGTGTTTGAAGAATTGTCAAATTATTTATGAAAATTAATATTTATTTATTATAGACTAGCTAAAAACTCTCAGCAAAATTGTTTTTACGAGTAAAAGTTAAAATTCAATTCGTATTTTCCCAATAATAATTATCCAGAAGTTCTTCTTTAAAAACTAAAAATCTTTTTTATATATTTAGTATGAGTGTTTTTATTTGTCAAGTTTTTTTTTTCAAAATCAAGTTTTTTTTTGGTCAATGTCAAGCTTTTTGACAAATTAGATCTGGCAAGCCTACTCGTGCCCCACGTTGGGCGCCAAAAAATGTACGATCTGTGGATTCTTTGTAACTAATAATCGAAGAACGAAAAAGATTGTGTGTATAACCACGATAATAGAAAAAAAGACTTTGTTTCGGCAAACGTTATAAATTCAACTGACGTTGCTTTATTTTTGATTTCACATTTTATACAATTACAGAGTTCTAAAACTGTAACTATGTAAAGAATTTTAGTATACAATGCAAAAAAGAAACAATGGAAAAAATGATAGGAATGTACAGTGTGTATACAAATTGTGCGTAACAATCAAAATTTATATTAATATTCGGAGTAAAATTAAATTTCACAAAATGTTGAATATTTACAGTAAATTGAAGTATATAAAGCTAAGAGGCTCCAACAGGAGTTATGTTAGCACATCAACCCCCACCAAAACCCCGAAGACTCCAGCAAATTACAACAACAACATAACAAACTTATTTTGCACTTTTATTTGTATCACTAACACAATTTTAATATAAGTTTCTTGTTAAATTTAGCAATATAAAATGTTGCAATAATTTGATTCTTTCAATGTAAACATTTTAAAGTAAAACAAACATACTTATATACAATTTTGATTTGTCAGCATTTTAAACAATTTTAAACAATGTACATACATACATTTTGATTCTTTTATCGTAAACATTTTAAAGTAAAACAAACATACTTATATACTTACGTACAATTTTGATTTGTTAGCACTTTAATAAGTTACTTAAAGAAAATAAAATTTATGCTCATTATTAGTGTAACAGTGAAATGAACAACAAGTGTTTCTCTTAATACGAAATACAACTCGTGCCATCGTTATTTATAATTAATGTTTATAAGTAATTAGTCGAACTTTTTTTATTAATATTTATATATTGAAACGATTAATTTTGGCTCAAGTTCAAACCCGAATTTACCATTTATTTATTCTAATTTATTTTTTAATTTTTATTTAGAAATTTTTTTTTGGATAAATTCAACTACAAATGACAGAAACCTAACAACATGATTAAGTACCGTTTATTCTCAGTAGCCAATGGCGCTGAATAAGCAAGAGAGACTAGAATATATAGAGTTGTTATTCATCATAGATGGGATTTCGTACTAACCGAAATTGATTTGACATGTGAAAATGAATAAGTTTGTACTTTTCGTATTCTAATTTGTTAAATAATACGGTTAAATAGTTGATATTCCTGATCACTAGTATCCACCGTCAAAAGTGGTAAAATTGAACAAAGAACGCTGATGAGATGGTGTAGCGACCTCGAAATCAGTACTGATCCGTTCTGCTAATATGATGAATAATAAAAATTGTTCTATATATCGTCGTGGTGAATGCAATATGCTGTATGTCACTAAATCATACTTTTGCAGGAAAGACAAAAACTGAATATTTCTGAGAAAAATTGTTTGTTTTAGTTTCGCTGGCTAGAATATAATAATAAATCGCCACGATTCACACTGTATCCAATGTTAGTATCCAATGCAGAATGACACAATTTATAGGTTTTATCTCGAAAGAACACTCCACGCCACTGTCAAATCAAGCGTGCGATTGACATACGTCCTTTTGCAGTAACCAAAAGAAGCGCGCAAAAGCTCTCTTCTGATTGCCTGAACGTCACGAGATAAATGCAAGTTGTAGGAGCCCCAATTTTAGTTACAACGCTACAATAAAACCAAATTCAATTTTTTCTGACATACAACCTATTGCATTCACCACGACGATATAGTACTCTCTTAATAAAAAAATAATGAATTTATCCAAAAAAAATTTCTAAATTAAAATTAAAAAATAAATTAGAATAAATAAATGGGTAAATTCGGGTTTGAACTTGAGCCAAAATTAATCGTTTCAATATATAAATATTAATAAAAAATGTTCGACTAATTACTTATAAACATTAATTAATTATAAAAAAATTACATTTAGTTACATCATCTGTGATTTTGAAAAAAAAAACTCCGAAATTCTTTCTTTATTAAAAGGTTTTAGTAGTATGAATAAGGGGTTTCTAGATAGAAATGTGCAAAGGAAAAATGTGCATACCTTAACCCTTTAACGGTCGATGGGGTTAAATTCGACCCCATGATATTTTGTGTTATGAGGCGGCAGCGTGTTCGGTTTTGCTTAAAGTGAAGTCGTGGTGGGGGGTTCGGTTTTGCTTAAAGTGAAGTCGTGGTGGATGTTATTTTTGTTGAAGTGAAGTCGTAACATTTAATGTGTTCGTTAGAGGGTTAATACAATATGAATTAAACTACATTAGGGCGGTTTACGAAAGTCTGTGATTTTTTTGCTAGTATTTAATAAATAAAATTCATTTACTGCGGTATATATTAATATCCCTAATACTACTCGTATTTGTTATCAGTATAAAATGTTAACCACATTATTTAAAAACAAAACACTAGTATTTAATAAATAAAATTCATTTACTGCGGTATATATTAATCTCCCTAATACTATTTGTTATCAGTATAAAATGTTAACCACATTATTTAATTAAGTGTAGTGGTAATAAAATAAAATCAAATTAATAAAATATATTCATTGTTGTACTAAACTCTAAGGTGTGATTATACTTTTAGTTATTTATTCACCAAAAAAAATTAATAAAATAAATCAAATTAAAATGGGTGGTAACTTTATTTGTGATATCTGTGGAAAAGTGTACTGCCGCAACTTTTCATTAAATAGACATATCAGGATGCATCATCATCAAGGTTATTCATTAAGGTGTACGACTTGCAACATTAATTTTTCAAGTAAGCAAGATTATCTTACACATATCCACTTAATAGAGCATCAAAATAATCAAAAGAAAGAAATTATACACTGTAAGGAGTGTAAAGAAGATGTAGTAAGGAAACTGTGGATATATCATCAACGCACAAACAAACATAAAGATAATTGTTTAAAAATTGTTGATGAAATCAATAATATAAAGTGTTTAGATGCTTGTTTCAAAAACCGTATTACTACATTTCGGTTTAAAAACAACAATATGGATAATCTAAATCCCGAATTGTTTTTCAATAACATAAAGGATAATGTAGCATGTGTTTTGAAAGATCATCTACAAAAACATACAAGTTTAAAATTTAATTTCGAATTACTCTGTGAATATATGAAGATGAAAGACGATGAAGAACCCATAATTACTATAATACTACATCAAACAAAAATGTATATTTTGTCTTTAGCTAACCATATGAATGATATTGAAAGATTTTATGCAAATAAATGTGAAATAATTATGCAAAAAATGGATGAGTTCCAAGAACGTGATAGTGGTTTTGCGTTAACAAAAATTAATCACCTTGATGTTAATATTAATAAATATGCATGTATAAAAGGTTCACAGTATATTTCTTTACCAACATACATATCAAAAAAAAAGCTTGTGTTAGTATACAAAACAATGACGTATACTGTTTTAAGTGGGCTATAATATCAGCGCTATATCCAATAGAAAATAATAGTGTAATTTGTTCTTCGTATAACATAACCAACATTCAAGATGATATTATAGTCCTGGGAAATAATATATTATTAAATTTTAAAAATTTAAATTTCCCGCTATCTGTCAACAAAATACAGCAGTTTGAAGACAACAACCCGGGAATAAGCATAAATGTCTTTGGTCTGGAAAGATCTTTTGAAAAGAAGAAGAAAACATCTATACTTGAAAAAGATACGTATTTAGAAGTTTATAATGTTGTGGGACCATATTATTTCTCTCAAGAAGAAAAAAGTAAACATATAAATTTATTATTGATGGAAGATGAAGAACGATTCCATTATGTCTGGATAAAAAATATATCAAGGTATGTTTATCGTTATTTAAATTTATACTCAAAGTGAAATTAAACTAATTAAAAAAATGTTTCCTTTTATATTTCTTTAATTATAGATTATTAAGAAGTCAATTTACAAAACATAAAAATAAGGTGTATATTTGTAATACATGCCTCATACACTTTTACAAAGAATCATCTTTAAAGAAACATAAGGAGGAATGCAACAAAATTGTAACTATAATGCCAACCGATAAAAATTCTATACTTAGATTTAAGAATCATAAAAACCAACTAGATGTACCGTTTGTAGTTTATGCAGATTTCGAATGTATTCTGGAATCAGTTGATATTCAAAACTCAGCTAATATTAATTCAGTACAAAAGCATATTCCATTTGCATTTAGTTATTATATTAAATGTTCCTATAATTCTAGTTTAGATATACATAGAATTTATAGTGGTGAAAATGCATCAACACATTTTTTTAAAATTTTAGTCGAGGACGCATTATATATTTATAGTAACTATTTGAGTGTAGTAATACCAATGAAACCTTTAACGTTTATACAACAAAAAAGACAAGATGAAGATATGAATTGTCATATATGCGGTGAAATCATATCTATTGGAGATGAAGTAACTGACCATTGTCATCTAACAGGTGATTATAGAGGTCCTGCACATAATATATGTAACTTAAAGTATCAAATTGGAAATTTTATCCCTATATTTTTTCACAACCTTTCGGCATATGATTGTCATTTATTTATAAGAGAACTTTCATCAGTAGCAGGTGATATAAAAATCATTCCTTTAAATAAGGAATTATATGTATCCGAATCGAAGAGAATTAGGGTGAGTGAAAAAGATACTATTGAGCTACGTTTTCTCGATTCATATCGTTTTATAGCATCAAGTTTAGATCAACTTGCAGGTTTCTTGTCTGATGATGATTTGAAAACTATAAAATCGGTTTGTTTAAATGATAATGAATTTGATTTAATGAAACGTAAAGGTGTCTTTCCCTATGATTATTTGGATTCAAAGAATCGTCTCATGGAAACACAATTACCACCTCTTCTTTAATAAACTAACTGATGAAGCGTGTAGTGAAGATAAATATAAACATGCTGAAAAGGTATGGAATACATTTAGATGTACGACTCTCTTGGACTATTTACTATTATACTTGAAAGTAGATGTTTTATTACTATGTGATGTTTTTGAAAATTTCCGTAAAGTTTGCAAAAACATTTATAATTTAGATCCATGCCAATATTATACTGTTCCTGGATTATCTTGGGATGCAATGTTGAAAAAAACAAGAATAGAGTTAGAACTATTAACTGACATTAACATGTATAATTTTGTTACACGTGGTATTAGGGGAGGAATTGTTCAATGTTGTAAACGACATTCTGTAGCTAACAATAAATATGTAAGTGATTATGATTCTACTAAAGAATCGAATTATCTTATTTATTTAGATGTAAACAATTTATACGGTTATGTCATGTCGCAGTACCTTCCTTATAAAAATTTTGAATGGGTTGAAAACATTGAAAATTTTAATTTTAATGCTGTGGAAGATGATTCACCATTAGGGTATATATTGGAAGTGGATTTAGAATATCCATCCACCATACACGATCATCACAATGATTTCCCATTTTGTGCAGAAAATAAAAAAAATGAACATATGAAACAGTCTAAATTAATAACGGATTTAAATGATAAAACAAAATATGTAATACACTATAGAAATCTTAAACAATGTATTAAACATGGTCTTATTCTAAAGAAAATTCGTAGAATTCTTAAATTCAATCAGTCGGATTGGTTGAAAAGCTATATTGATTTAAATAATGATAATAGAACCAATGCCGAAAATGAATTTGAAAAAAAATTTTTTAAACTTTTAAATAATGCGGTATACGGTAAAACAATGGAAAATGTAGCTAAGAGAAAAGATGTTAAAATAGTTTGTTCATGGGAGAGTAGAGGTAAGAGGTTGGGAGCTAGAGCTCTTATAGCTAAGCCAAATTTCCATAGTTTACTTAAGATTCAAGAAGAAATGATTGTCATTGAAATGAGTCGAGTGCGAACGGAATATAATAAACCAATTTATATTGGGTTTTCTGTTCTAGAATTATCTAAGTTGAAAATGTATAATTTCCATTATGAATACATGAAACCTAAATATCAGGAAAATATTTATCTGAATTATATGGATACTGATTCCTTTGTTTACGATATTAAGACATATGATCTATATAAGGATATTCTAGATGATATCATCTTACAGTTTGATACGTCTGCTTATCCGAAAGATAATGTTTTTAATATACCCTTGTTAAACAAAAAGGTTTTAGGAATGATGAAGGATGAATGTAATGGTAAAATAATTAAAGAGTTCATTGGTTTACGCGCTAAAATGTATTCAATTAAAATTGATGAAGAGGAAAAAGAAATTAAAAAAATTAAAGGAGTTAAAAAATGCGTAACCAATAGACTAACGATTAATGACTTTAGAAAATGTTTATTTGAAAAAAATGTACTATGATTCTATGTATGTATTTAGATCAAAGATTCATGAAATATATACTCAACACATTAGTAAATTAGCATTAAGTTATTTAGATGATAAGCGATTTATTAGAGATAATAGTATTAATACATATGCATGGGGACATTATGCAATAAATAGTCAACAACCATCATCATCATCATCATATTCCAATGAAAATGTATTAACATCATCTTCAAGTGATAATATTGTACAATAGTATTAAGTGATTTTAGATTATAAGTGAATATATATAACGTGAAAAAACAATAAATAAATAAATAAATAAAGAATATCATTAAAATATTTTAGTTTGTTTTTATTTTAAACTATAGTTATCTATTGAATAGGAATTTTAAACACAAGTAACCACAATTTGTTTTTGTGTGAATAAAATTTAATCGTGCTTGTTCTTAACCTTACTCAACTAAGTTGATATAAAATTTAATCGTTTAGAAATAAAAAAAAAAATCAAAACAAAACTTTTTTATATATTATTTTATTTTTTTGAGAATTTTATAATATAATAAAAATAAATCTCATATTGAAGTATATATAATATTATTGAAGTTCATCTTTATTGATCCAAGAATTATGTTGATTGGAAAATCCCAACCATTTTACGTACGCCTGGTGCCCCTTAGTTTTAATAACATTTTCAATCAAGTATGTATTTGGAAAATGTGTCTTTAATAGTTCATGTTCATAGAATCCACCAACAATCGGATTCCTTTGATAGTCTTCCCATAAATAAGTAATGGGGTTTGTGTTCTGTAAAGTACGAATTTTAAAAATTTCAGTTGTCTAGTTTGGAGTATATCCTTTTGAAAAAATATGTTTATATTTGCTAATTCGAACGTGATCTCCAACTTTTAGTTTACCAAATTTATATATTTTGGGATGATTATAGACTTGTTTTAGTATAGAACTTTCATTTTCTGTGTTAACAGACTTTGGTGTCATTCCAATTGTTCTATGCTTTTTATTATTATATTGATTAATTAAATCCTTGCATATATGTATCCATTGATAATTTCCTTGTAGACTAAAATTTTTCCACATCATTCCTTTTAGAGTTCTATTAAATCGTTCTACAATAGACGCTTTCATGATACTATATGTAGAATAGTGGTTGATATTATGTTTTATAATCAAGTTTTGAAATATTTTATTATAGAACTCTTTACCATTATCTGTTTGCAAGTTTTTTGGAATTCTCTATAGCGAAAAAATAGATTGCATAGCATTGGTTATATCTTCACTACTTTTAGATTTTACGGGTACAGCCCAAGCAAACTTTGAAAATGTATCTATAACTGTTAAAATAAATCTATAGCCTTTGTTATATTTTGAGTAAACGCCCATTTCAACAAGATCTGCTTGCCAAAGATCATCAATTCCCTTGATCACCACTCGACGTCGAATGAAATTTCTACGTGCTTGCTTATGAAGCTCCTGAACCACTTCTTGTCGCTCCATTTTTAACATCTATCTTAGATTACATCAATTTAAATGCTGCTGATATTGAATTTAAATCAAAAACGATTTATATATCTATGTTTAAACGGTTTGTAATGAGCTTCGTTTTTCATTTAGACGTTCTTCAACTGAATCAATTTTGTAATTAAATAATGATCTCATTTCTTTTACTGATTGATTGAGATTATTTAGTATTATACTTTGATCATGTATTAATTTACTTAAACGTGTTTCTACATTATCAAATTTTTCTGTAGTCAACACGTTTTGTTGTCGTATTATTTCGTTAAAACGATCCTCCATTTCCTTAATTCTCTCCATATACATTGTATCCAGTTGTTTCTTTATTTCACTTAAATAACTTTTCATGTAAATTTTGTTTACAGCATCGTTTTCCAATACAGGACTAGCAATATTTTTTATTCTCCGCAAGTTAAAGTTGAAATTACGATCACTATCCAAATGAATCTTGAAATGTTGATTTTGGTATCTTACAGATTTTTCAATATAATGTCCAAACTTATCGATAGGCATTTTATGAATATGAATTGTTAAACATTTTTAAGTCTATTTATATAATAATTTTTGCTTCTCTCAATTCCTCAATAATTGATACAATTTCATTATTATGATTTGAGTGACCAGCTGTTGTTGATGAAATCAAAAGACGCAATCTATCAACCAATTCATTAGGATCATCCCAATAAACATTTTTTTTTTCCTTTATTTATTCCACTTGGGAACATAGGGCTTCTACAAGTAAATTCCAACTTATTCTATCATTACAAACATCTTTAATTTCATTAAACGATTTAAACATAATTATGCTTTTTTCTATTCAATTTCATTAAACCTTTTCCCTTATGAATTTTCTGTTGTTGTTTAAATAGGTTTTTAATAATCGTTGTATATTTAATTGAACGATTTCCTTTAATTTGACCATTAATACTGTTATTTCGTTTATGAACATTAGTCATCTCCAATATTTGTTTATAATTATTTAAATCTGTTTTATTATAACTGATTGGTTTCTTATAAACTAACAATTCATATAAGCCTGATGTGAAGGGCCATTTTAAATTACCTACAGTAATATTGGTTGAATTGAAAGTGATGGGTTCATTACCCAGTCTCCATATTTGATTTTTATCCTTATGAGGACCATAGGTTTTATCATATATATTTAAGTTAACTTTTGATAAATTATATTGAATACTTTGATTGGGATGTATTGTAATGGTGTTATCATCATCATTGTTATCATCCTCATTATCAACATTATCATTATTATCATCATCATCATCATCATGGTCATCATGATCATTTTCATCATCAAATGATTGAAACGTGTTTGAACTTTTCTCGATTTTCTTGTTATTAAAGTTTGGAGAAAACGTGTTATAATCAAGCTTACTCTTTTTATATGGTGTACTGAAGGCAACTTTATTATTCTCAAGATCATGTTTAAAAGAGTTATCCGGATATTTTTCATGCTTTATAATGTTATTATTAGTTGATTGAACTAATTCTTTTAATGGTTTTGATATTGGTTTAAATGTCTTTTCCAACAATTCATCATTTGCAATTTCTCCAAGCAAAATATTCTTATATTTCTTTTTTAAAATATTTCGAGTTTTAATAAGATTATTAACCAGATTTGTATTCATATTTATAGATTGAATTAGAAACAGATCCAAAACAGATCAGTTTAGCAGTTAGCAATTTAATAGCTAGTATCAAATTATAGTTGAGAAGTTATTAGTTTAATAATTAATCTTGTACTGATTTTAAAATATCTGTAATATTTCTTTTATAGATTTATAAATATATCGAAACCTTTTCTATATCGACCATTATTCATAGAATCATCTTTGTTAATAACTAGAAAACCATATTTTTCTTTCCAACACTCGGTACATAACTTATTCATTACATCCTGTTTAAAAATTATAATCATATTTGCATTATCGCGAATCAAGTGTTTTGGTATACGTGTATAAGTTTGACATAAATAAAAACTATCAATGCCTTTATGGCGACCCATACAGAAGTAAGAACGTACATGATTTTGTTTCTCACAAGCTATATCATCGAATATAAATATTGAATTCGGCTTAACTTCGTCTGGGGATAGAACATCATCATTATTAGAAAATGATGAAAAATTTATCTCCTTAATGGGTTTAATTAGACTTTCTAAGTACTTATATTTCGGTTGTTGTGTTGACTTTGAATATAAGTAAATATTTTTAAATTTCAATCCATGAGGACTTTCAATAAGACTGATCATAACATTTGTTTTTCCGCAATTTGATGGACCCACAATAAGAGCTCGAATAGAATTCGGTAGTAATGAACTATGACGAATTTTATTTGATGAATCGAACTTTGATTCGATATTCTTTACATCAATCCTTTTATGTTGTTTAAAAAAACGCATTCTGAAATCTAATGATAACATAATATATAAACCAGTCTCTTTTATTTGTTTTCAATCAATTTAATTTCAATCTTTAATCGATAAAGTATCAATAGATATGACTATCATTTATAAAAAGTTATTCAGTCGCCATCCATCCTTCATTGGTAAAGGTTTTCTAAATAAAATAATTAATAAACTTCCCATTGAACTTCATCTACACGGTTATCAATTTTGCGGACCTGGTACAAAATTAAAGAAACGTTTAGCTAGAGGTGATCAAGGAATCAATCCATTGGATACTGCTTGCAGAGAGCACGATATAGCATACTCAAACAATAAAGATTTAGAGAAAAGACATATTGCTGATAGAATTTTAACTGAAAAGGCTTGGCAAAGGGTCAAAGCAAGCGATAGTAGTTTGGGTGAAAAATCAAACGCTTGGTTTGTTGCTACTGCAATGAAAGCAAAAACAAAATTCGGTATGGGTAACGTTATTAGTAAAACTAAAAAGTCGTCTCCAGTAAATACCCACAAACTATTTACACATGCATTGAAAAGTGCAAGAAAGAATATAAAGAAAAGTGAAAACTTGAAAGATGCTATAAAGATTTCACGAAAAGTTGTAAACAATATTTTCAAGGGGAAGAAAAAATCGTTAATAAAAACACCTCGAATAATACCGCTACCAAAATCTGGAGGTTTTCTTCCACTTGCCCCTATATTTGCTGCACTGGGTGCACTTGGTGGTTTAGCTGGTGGTGTATCTGGTATTACAAAAGCAATCAATGCAGTTAAAAATGGAAAGGAACAGCTGACTGAAGCAAAACGACACAATAATACAATGGAAGCCATTGCGATGGGAAAAGGCATGTTCTTAAAACCATATAAAAAAGGTTTTGGATTATATTTAAAGCCTTATCAACAAAATTTTTAATGAAGCTACCTAAAAGAGCCCTTTCTGATGTAGACTTGAGAAAATATGCAAAACATATTCCAAATTTTAGAGGTGTGTTTATGTGCAACACTCTTCCAAATACATCATTTAAAAAAGAATGTGGAATAATTAATCTGGATACTTCAAAGGGATCTGGCACACATTTTTTTTTGTTTTTTTTTTTTTTTTTTTTTATCTTGGACCAGCACTCAGGGGATGATGACCCCTACACATGCAATGCATTGTGCTGGAACTAGTGGAAAGGGATAGTGATAGATATGAAAGGAGGTGAGTGAAGCTTCATTCGTTCTTTACAACTCTGCTTTTTTTTTCTGCACGTTTATTCGTAGAGCAGTGTTGCAGCGCCTCTGGTGGCGAGGAGGACATACGAGTTTTTGAAGCTGTGTTTAGTTTAGTAGCCACTTCTTTTTATTTTACTTCGCCGTTGATTGTGCTACTCAGTACCAACGAAGGAGGGCGCTCTGATGTTACATTGGAATTAGTATCAGCTGAAGTTGGTACTGTTCAGTGACCAGTGACCATGCCTTCGCCACTGAAACCTTCCGCCAACAACTGACACACCAATGCACATCAGAGAAATGCGTGGTGTTTTTTATTTCATGACTCTGTCTGACACTGGGTTTGAACCCAGGTCCTTCGGTTTGTAGTCAACGTGCTTACTACCTGAGCCAACGCCACCCAACGCCATTGGGTAGCGTACTGGAAAAACAACAATCAAATTGAATATTTTGATAGCTTTGGTAACTTGCAAACACCGAAACAATTAATAAAATATTTAGGAAAAAACATAAGTTATAATTATGATAGATATCAAAATTTTAATACAATAAATTGTGGCCATTTATGTTTAAAGTTTTTGTTTTCGAAACTAAACTAAAAAGAAACTATAATTGTTTTAATAAAATACATTGATTAAGAATTTGTTTTATTTATAAATAAACATATTATTTCATTTATTAAAAAAATTTCAAAATAAATATAATTAAATAATTTTTCTAATTTCGCTTGTTAGAGGTGAGTATGTATGATGTATGCTGATGTATTATCTGGAATTAGTTTGTTTGCTTCAGTATCAAATTCAATTCGTACATCAATAGGTCCTATTTTAACAGCCTCATTTTGATGTGAAACATCAACAACAATAAGCGGTGCATAAGTCTTATATTCATCAACATTTAATAATGGTTCAGGTTCTCGCATGTAAAAGCTTTGTTGAAATTTTGCATACATATTATATAGAACAGAATACTGACCCATTTCGAAACGATTATTTAAATCATCATATGGATATGACTCTGAGTTTAGATAAACTTTTAAATTAGAGATATTGCAATGATCAAATATATTTCCTTCTTCTTTAATTTTCTCTTTTTGTAAACCAATTATAAGAAATCGTGGTCTTTCGTTTTGTGGAGAAAGCTTTACATTCCATAAAACCTTTGTACTCTTTGGTAAAACAGGATTTACATGACAGTCCCAACTTCTAAACGCAATTGGTATAGAATGTTTGCTGTTGATTATCTTAAACATTTCCAATTTTGCAAATTCCGATAGTTGAATGTGTGGCATTTTCCATGTTATATCCAGAATTGTTAATTTCAACTGATCAGTTGCATTTGTAGAATAATATGATCTCTCATCGGATGTAGAACGTTGAAGGATAAGCTCATGTTTCGAATTTAATAGTATTTTGTTATAATCTTCAGCAAAACCCAGCAACATTTTCAGAGGTATACAACAACTAAAATGACTTTTTACTAAAGCGCAAGTTTCAGTAAGAGACCAACCAGCGTTTATTAATACATCACTTTCAGCCTTATTCAACGATACAAAATTTTTCATGGTGGATGAAATTCCAAGTTTACGTGTACGATCAACTTCAAAACCATTAATTTCGTAACGAATTTCATCAAACAAATATGAAGCAAAGTTGTTTTTTAATTTCACATCTATAGCTGGAACCTCTTTGGTTGCTTCCTTCTTTACTATAAAACCATGAATGTAAATCATACTCTCACTTGGTAAGACGAAGAGATCCTGATTTTGAATTGGTATACGAATCTCATCGTTGTTGTTAAATGATTTTAGATATGGAGAGTAACTATGATATTCCCTTTTTACAATACTCTCATCATACATAGGTTTTTGAAGAACATTTAGTATTTCATTCATTGTTGAAGATTAAATCCCAACGATTTTAAGTATTCTGTATTAGATGAGGACAACAGTTTTTTATTTTTTATACTTTCTCGAATGTGAGTTGGTGCGGTATTGAATGGAAATCCTCATTGCACTATGTTTTTATTGTAAATGATCATTATTCTGGTTTGAAGTGGAGTCTAAGAGTGATTTTTTCTCCTCTAAAATTTATAAGTTCACCGTCTTGATTTAAGATTCTAATCGTTATGTTGTTTATTTGTTGACAGTTGACGGGTAAATAAATAACATTTCGAGGTTTTTCGTTTATTTTATATCCAGGAGGAACATCAAGAGGAAATTCATGAATAGTATGATTCGAAGTATTATTAATAAATGATCCGGTTGTTAAGTTGCTTTCAATGCGTATTGTATTAACATTCGTAATATGTGTAGGTAAGTCAGATTCAAATAACCTTGTAGTATTCAATTGATTAATATCTACAATCACCACTTCCAAAGATTTATCATTTTGAAGATTTTGATCAGTGTTATAATATTCAGTTGAATTTACTTCTAATTTTCTTTTGCTAAATCCGAGCAACTTTCCTATACTGTTTGGTTGTGAAAAATCTATATCCATTGATGAGGTTATTTCAGTTTTAAGAGTGTTATTGTTAGCTTCAATTTTTAGATAAATTGGTTCATCAATATCGTTTAAGCTTGAGTTTAAGAAAAAATCAATATCCTCAAGTTCATATGAACCAACCGGAATAGTAATAATATGATTTCCTATATGAAACAAATTGTTGTGAACATCTACATTGGGTATGGAATTGAATGCTACAAAATCAATAAGTCCACAAACATAATTTGTAGACAGTTCAATTGGAGGAAAATATTCTCCAACCAAAGTTGAAGTGTTTCCGATTAAAGATATTGTTATTGACATTACAAGTAGTCAGAATGAACTGATGATTGATGTTTATTTTAGTCGATTTAAGTGTTAAATAATAATAATCAAAAATTTCTTTTTTTATAATTTTATGTTTTCTTTATTAATATTTGATTTAATAAACTTTCGTATTACATTTTTTTCAGCACATATAAAATATTTCCTATGATAAGAACAAACATTTATAGATTTATCATTTTTATATAATGTTTTCAAATTTGGACAATTTAGATCATCTAGGTTATAAAAATTAATTTCGTCTTTAAAAATATTTTGAATCCACTTAATTTTTTCTAATCCTTTAACATAATAAATAAAATTGTTGTCTTTAACATATGTAATATAATAGTTCATAATATTTGATAAGGTTGAATCACCATCTTTCCATTTTAATCCATGATGATGATTATAAAGCCAGCCAATTAAAGCTTTTTCTTTTGTTGTCAACGATGAATATGGAAAAGGTGGTTTAATAATAAATGTTTGAACTTGTGAGTCGTCAATTGAAATACTCAGTTCTTTTACAATGAATTTATTGTTGAGATAAAAACCTTGTACGTCTACAACTAAAATTCTCTCCTCCGACATTGTGTAATACTAATCAAGTCACAACGACGACTGTAGAACTGTTTATAAAGTCTATGTTTTTAAATTATTATAAAAATTCATTATACATAATGCTTGTTCCCAACTTTTATCGATAAGGGAACATTTACAGGTATCAGGTCCACAAGTTGTTTCATTGTTGAACCACACACAATTGGTGTAATGATATCCAAATTTTGATTTACTTTTCTTATAAAATGCATATTCATCGAATTGAGCTTTTAATTTTTCCAAAATAATCTCATGATCATAACACAAAAGCTTTTCTTCCTTCATGAATTTATGTAAAATTTTCGAATAAAACTCGTTATTCATTATTTTCTTATTTTAACTTTTTTTTTACTTATGTTAAATAAAACCTCCTATCACATTAACATCAAAGTTTATACTAACTAACTAATAGTAAATGTATTTCATCATATCAGCTAATTTATATTATTTCCATATCCAAATCATGTGTGTAATCTTGAATGTTGATTAATGTAACATCGGATCGGTACGTTGTATCATCCTCAGAAGCCACCACAATTTCACCATTACTTAAAATTCTCTCGTATTCAACTTGACGGTATTCGAAGCATGAAATATTTAATCGACGTTTCAAGTAATTGCTGTCATATGTACAACGGATTCTCAATTTTATATTATCTTTGTATTGAAGTTGAAAATGTCTATAAAATGGAGCCGAACTTTCAATTATTCCTGCAATATTTTTTTCTTTTTTTACTAAATCTTGCCTAAATGTTTCAATAGCTTGTTCAACAGTAAAAGGTTGACTTATAGGCGGTGGGGAGTCTTCTTGTTCTTCGTTTGATTTATTTTCTGCTTTTGTTGTTAACTCGATGTTTTTATTTAAATCATTACTATACTTTAAAAGTTTGAAATTTAGTTGTATGCTCACAGTATCATTATTCGGTAATTTTATAGCAAATTTTGTATTTTTAAGTTCATTTTCACTCAAATCAATAGGTAATGAAGCTGAAAACACTTGTATGATATAGATATATGAAAAAAATATGATAAAAATATTTTTCATTTTAGTTTTTCTTTTTAATAGATGTGTTCTTAAGTTAGCGATATATTTTTAAATGAGATGATAAGAATTGTTTCTCATATTTATATACTAATTTAATAATCGTCGTATTCAAATGATTTATCAACTGAGTCGCCACCAACGTTACTACCACCTTTCTTAACTTTACTATCATTAACTATTTTTTGAAGGAGAAGAGGTTTTTGTTGATTTTTTTTATTCATCGAGTGGATATCAGTCTTACTATTATATAGTTTATTTGTATCTCTGAAAACAATAGCCTCTATTTCACTATAAACGCACGATGGTTTGTATGAGTGTACATTTATATCTTTAAAACCACCCTCATAGACTGTTCCAACTAGTGATATCATACCACCGATAACCTCAATTTTTATATGTTGATTGTGACTAAAATGAAATATTGGAATATTTGTTGACATTTCTTGTCCTCTATTAAGAGAAAAAATTTGAGTTCTTGTCCCTCCTTCTGCGGTTAGGAACACCTGCATTATAATATCCAAAACTACTGCATTTATTATTTGAAAAGTTTTCCACTGTGCATGACAAGTACAATATTTATCACCAGTTTTTAAAAATTGACCCCAATACATATTTAACAAAGTTTTTTAATTCAACTAAATCTCTCATTATAAATAACGTATATATATATATAACACAAACTTGGATACAATAAGATTAAAACACCAGCTGTTTATATATTATTACATACATACATACGTATACTTTTTTAATATTTATGCTTAACCGCAATTGATAAGAAGTTATTAAAATATCTAAAAACACCTTATAGTATCAATTATTGAATATAAAGAATCAGTTTGAAAATTCGTTTTACGGTGAAAAGTTAAAAGCAAAATAATGAGAGCAAGTTTAAGAAAATTGTTTCAAAATCCTAATATTATATACTTACCTTTAAAGGATATGGAAGAAAATACTGCATATGAAATCAACAAGATAGAACGAGTAGATACAAAATATGGTGAAAGTATAAGATGTCTTGTAAATAAAGAATATCATATTTATTTACCTAAACGATTTCTGATTATTACTAAAAATCAGATGGATTATCTAAACGCAAATCCACACATTTTAAAGAAAGTTAAAGAAGTGAATGGATTATATACTCTAATCATTAAAAAGAAGAAGCAATATGTATTCTACAACAACTTGTATGACAGTACTGAAGAAAAAGAAGATGACGATGATGATGATGAAATAGAAGAAACATTTTAAACTGAAACCTTTTAAAATTAAAATCATATATATTTACATATATATATCAACAAAACTCTGCATACATTAAAATTTCTTTCACATTTGATTAAATAGAAACTTTATAAAAAAACGGAAAAACCGCAACAGAAACTTTTTAAAATTTTCTCACACCTTTTAATTAAATAGAAACTTTATAAACAACGGACAAACCGCATCAGAAACATTGTTTTAAAATTTTATTGAAAAGAATGATAAGCTATAAAATTACTTCTCATAATTTTATATAAAAACCCACCCCCCATCTAGTTTTTCTTTAATTACTATTCAAGTTAAGTACAGAAATGGAAGCACACCTAAAATCAATTTTCAAAAAAAAACCAAACAAAAAGCATTCTCCCCATAAAGGAGATGCTTTTTGAATATAAATATAAAATTACAAAAATGGAGCGTGTCCAGACGCCTTATGGGAAAAAAGTACGTTGTTTGGTGGAAAACACCAAATACATATACCTACCTGGTATATTCAACGAAACTCTAGACGATGATAGTATAGAAGAATTCCAGCGCAATACCTATTATCTTACTAAAGATAGAAAAGGTAGCAAAGGTAGCAGCAGCAATGAATATTACGAGCTGAATATACATGCAGCTGCAACAGGTAATTTTTGGTAAATAGTTTTTTTTATTTATTTTATTATTATTAAATCTAAATATTATTTTTTTGTTATCGTTCTAGCTCAAGATACACTAAAGAAACAATATGAATCTTAAATGTCGTCGACGACACTGATAAAACGGAAGCCGAAATTATTTGTTGCATTTGAATTGAGAGTTGAAGTGGAAAATTTTCTAAACTATCATAGAGGATATATTCTGGGAGATCTCATCAAATATATGGAAAATTTCCTAGAAATCATACCTTTATATGAAGATTTGGAGTTAGTAGATTCATCAGTTCATGGTGTTCATTTTGAAAATTGTTTTAAATTGAAACAAATTACGGCTGATTCGAGTGTTATGTGTAATTGCAAATTATTTAGTCTACAAAAATATAGAATTGTTGCTAATATACATATGTTTTATAAGTATGTAGGTATATGATTAACACTAAAAATAAATAAATGTTTTGTTTTTAAATAATGTGGTTAACATTTTATACTGATAACAAATACGAGTAGTATTAGGGATATTAATATATACCGCAGTAAATGAATTTTATTTATTAAATACTAGCAAAAAAATCACAGACTTTCGTAAACCGCCCTAATGTAGTTTAATTCATATTGTATTAACCCTCTAACGAACACATTAAATGTTACGACTTCACTTCAACAAAAATAACATCCACCACGACTTCACTTTAAGCAAAACCGAACCCCCCACCACGACTTCACTTTAAGCAAAACCGAACACGCTGCCGCCTCATAACACAAAATATCATGGGGTCGAATTTAACCCCATCGACCGTTAAAGGGTTAAGGTATGCACATTTTTCCTTTGCACATTTCTATCTAGAAACCCCTTATTCATACTACTGGTTTTACTAATCTAAAGGAAAATATCAAGATATTGAGCATGAAATAAGACAACTAAGATTTTTGAATTTTGCAGACAGCGCATTAAATGTAGATATATTTTGGAAAAGAACCAGTTTTTCCAAATTTATGTGAATTTGTAAATAACTTAATGACTTTGCCAAACTCATCAGCTAATGTTGAAAAAAGATTTAGCAGAATTAATCTTAATAAAACCAAGGTAAGAAATTCATTGCAAACAGGAACCCTTGAGAGGATTCTTTTTTTTAAGATTATTTAAAAAATAATTCTTCGGAATGTTACAATGTTAGTATTATAAAAAATATTATAAAAAACATAACTATGACATGTATGTATAGTATTTTTATTTTGTAATTATCCAATTCAAATCAATATCATATGTCCTTCTTTCATAATTTATATGTACATGTGTTTTTACTAGAGATGGGCATCGCTCACGTGATTAGCGTGAATCACGCGTGATCACGCGTACAATGTACACATTGTGTGTATACTTGTGCATATTTAAACAATCGTAAAGCAAAGATTTGTTGCTTTGCTTTTGTTTGTTTCTTTAAACTTATTTTTTTGTACTAATTATAAGATGATTTATTAAATAAATCAAATTTTGTATTCAGAAGAAAGGCAAAATTGATGCTTATATCCTGTTTTATACTTGTGTAATTTTAATTATTTTCTATGTTCAGGTGCAGAGCGTACCTGCAGTATATCAGAACCCGGTATTATTATTGTATTTGTACAATGTGATAAAAAACACATAACAAAGCAGAAAAATCTCTTCCCGGCTAGAATTTGATAAGAAATGTTTCTTTCATTCTGTAACATCAGTGAGTTAATCTTCAAAAGCACTTCAATTAATTGCCATTTTTCTATAAAATAAAAACAAAGTTTGATGTAAGAATTTAATTTGATATCAAGCTCCAAAATGTAATTAGCAAAGAAACTAAAAAATTGAAAACCCCGCGGAAATAGCGCATATTCTAAAAACTGCAACTGCAATATTGGAAATTATTCCCAAAATTTATTTAAAAAAATCATATAATTGGCAATCGGCAGCCAAAAACCTTGAAAAAATCTCTACAATGCCGAAAATTCTTAAAAATATGCGAACATCAGGAAAATTGTATGATTTAATATTGATTAAAAAACAGCACATTATAGAGTAAAAAACTTAAAAAATGTCATTTCCATTGTGAAAATTAAACTTTTATTCAAAACTATTTTATATTTGGAATGAAAATTTAAAATGCATTTGTATTTTGAATAAAAGTATTGCAAATACCTACTTTCCACAAATTTGTATTTAGCTTCTAGATTGCATTACCAATTGAATAATTTAATGTGGGCTTAATTAAAATGTATTCTAAGAATAGTTCGCAATTCATCAAATATTTTTCAAACAATCATTTCATATCGTATACATACATATGAACTTTGGATTTTTAGATCGGAATGTTTGGGGAAATTTTCCAAAAATAGTAAATACATATATATATGTATTTCATTTTTTTTTTTTGCATATTTTCGTATTTTCCCCAATTCAACATATACAAAATGATAAGTTAAGGTCTTAGGAGATAAAAAATTGATTTCTTCATATTCATATAAAATAAACTGGTCTTACATTCATTAAAAATACCTAAAAAATCATATTTTTGAGGAATATCGCATGTCGATAGCACGCACTACGGAATTGGACGCGGATTAATGGTAAAATATTACGAAAATAAGCCGAATTATGGGTTAGATTTGAGAGCAAAATGCTTTCTGTTTGCGATTTTATCGTAATTTTTCATATTTAGATCTCTGTCTTACTTAGTAAACGCAGAAGAATATTTATATAAAAAATGTTTTTAATTAAATTCATCTATTTTCTTAGCAGGCTGAATATGAATTACCGAATTCGTATTTTTTAAATCAATTGTGGTTGAAATTCCATTGTGTTTCTATATCAGAAATATACAGGTTATATTGAACCAAAACCGCAATACAGATAAGTAAATGGAAAAGTTAACAAAATTTTAAAAAGACATCTATCAGAATGCCACTAGTTTACATACATACGTACATCATACGAGTTTCAAAGAAAAAATTAAATTAAAATAATGAATTAGAATATGTTGTTATATTTTATAATTTAATATTTTTTCTTACACCGTCAAGTTATTTTTATTTTTGTTATTAATATTATATTATATCAAATAAAAACTTCGACAACTTACTAAATTCATTATATAATTATTTTATCACTGTACAAAATCCTATCTGATAACATATTGGATATTTTTGAAAAATAAACCTTTTATCGTTCATAAAATTGGAAAAAACGCAAAAATTAAAAAAATATTATAAATGAGATTGTGATGAAGTTTGTGTTCACACTGTCGATCAAGCCGAAATTTTTGCAAAACTGTCACTCATGTGTTCGACGGTGTGTACCCCACTTAAGTTGCTTGAAAGTTTCAAATCATCCATGTTATTATAAGTAAATTATCAACACAAATTTAATTTTACACAATTGACATCTAGTCGGGTGAATCAGCTATGCTATCGCTACTACCTTGTTGATCTGCATTGGCACAAACAACACACATATAAAAATTGGCAGTAGCAAATTTTACGAATCATCTGAGTTGCCGAACAGCGTAGAGGTTGACTAATCAAAATCAATGCTTGTAATATAATAAGCAAAAAAATATGTAAGGTGTGCTATAGAATTTTCAATTTTTAAAGTGCTGCCACGCAAACGCGTGTTGTGTACCTCCAGCTTAAGCATCTTTGTTTTCTCACTAATAATACAGCCTTGCGCTTACTATCATCATGTCTACATTAAAGAATGTAGCAATTGCAATAAAAAATCATAAAATAATATATCATAATATAATATATCATAGTTTCAAAATATAATTAAAATAAACAGTGGTGTTCTTATGAAATCTTGCAAATAAATTTCTACTATACAATTGTCAAAAGAGTAGATAACTGACTTTCTGTTTACACTATTTGTTGTACTTTATATGGTATTTACACCAAACCGAAATCTAGTTGATTTCAATTGAAATCTCTAACAAAATCTCTACCGTTTACACCGTGTTATTCGGGACTTTTTTAAGATTTCGTATCCATGACAAAAACAGTTGATTGGAATTTTCATTTTCAAATGTCAAACTCCATACAAAAAATTATTCAAATACGCAACAGCTGGCGAGCACACCCATGAAAGTCATGTTATTAAACAGCGTAGTATTTTTCAGTACAATTTACGAAAAACCACAGTTGCATCAGTATGTTCTACGAGATTTTGAGTATATTTTGAAAAAATCTTGTGACGAAGTAGATTTTGTGTTATATATATAGGAAATCAAGTCAAAATCAACAAGATTTTGCTCGAAATCTTGTAAGTACTAGATTTTGGTCTGGTGTAAATGCCATATTATTAGAGCGACACACCGAAAAAGAGATTATTTTGTTTTATGTCGATTTCCAGTTTTTCTGCACATCTTCGCGTATTCCCCCAGTTTCACACTTATTTGTATGTCGAAAATGGTTAAAACCATTTGGCGCCCCCATGATTGTGAATACCCGTCTCAACTATAGGAGCTTGTTGATCTAAGCTATGCCACAATTATTACCAGGTAAGTATAGTACAAGAGTTTACTTAGTCTGCCAAAACAACAATGTAAGTGCTTTTTTACAGTCTCCAATTAAACTGTCAGCAAACAATATACATGTTTTTTGAACACGTTAGATCAGCTAATCACTTATGGTATATTTCCTGAATGTCAAACTCATCAAGAAAATAATATAAACAATGCTTTTATGTATGCAATATAAAATGCAAATGTTGTTGTTGTACTAATTGGTAAAGCTTGGTACTCTGTGCGAAGTTGCGAAAATTTTTCAGCAACATTGATTATGCCGCGTGATAAATTTGACACGTAACAAGTGATGCCCATATTACTTTTCCGGAAAAAATTTTCGCGTTTATAGGTCAGAAGTATGCAACATTGATCGGTTTTTGTAAACAAAAACAAATGTTCAATTATGCTTACTTGTCCCATTATTAAAATTATAAACACTGAGATAGTTCCTTCTATAGTGTGTAAAAGAAAAAAATATATTAAAGAAATTTTTGGCACAGAAAATTAAAAGTAAAAAATCTACAGAAAAATTTGTATCAGCTGTCAATATTTCGTGCGAAATAAATGCCAGTTACATTATATTACAGTTGGCAAGCAAATGTTGCCAAATACATTTTATAAATTTTTCACGCGTTGAAGAGAGTACAACTTTTGAATGAATGGCCATTTAAGAGTACAGGAAGTATTTTCAGGCTCCCACAAAAAGTGTTTCTAAAAAATGTATATAATTACATATAAAATTCAGTAGTGCGGTCCACTAAATTTTAATGATTCATTAAATGTAATTCATAAGGAAGATCAACCAGGGAATAACAATGGAACAACTGACTAACCTAAGAACATGAAAATTGCGTGATATTTGATTGATGTTGCTGAAATACTCGTAATAACACGGTTTATTTTCTATCAAACATCATATACATACGTATTTAGTTTAATATGGTGCTTGTTATTTCATTTTGAGATTCATCTGAACTGACGGCTTTTTTCATATACATATCTTTCGATAACTACATATTTATGTAGCAAGATATTTTCTTCGACAAATTTTGTATTGTAGAACCACTACTACCAGGTTCCTTGGTCATTCACTAACCGCTCGTATTTATGTTAACACCAATTTACAAAATTTCAATGAGAAAAGTTCTATAATATAGAAGAAGAAACTGAAGGACTTTTTAAATTTCCATCTGAAAAACTCATCCTGAAATAAGAAATTTTGCACTTTTATGTATTTTATAAAATATTTTCTTTTTAAATTACCTGTTTAATATCTTTTAATAATTTATATTAATGTTATATGGCGCGTCTTTTTGTTCTTTTATTTGGAAATGTCAAACGGTTTATGACGTTTTATGTTCGCAATAATTGTCAACGAAAAACTGTTGACAATTATTGCCGCAACTATTGCCAACTACGAAAAAGAAGCGTCTTTACTGGACATAACATAATTTTGACATTTGCTGCAATATATGCCAATAAATTTATTGCCAGTCAAGACGGGGCGTAACTACCACTTTCTTTCATATGATATCATGTGGCATATCCGTAATTGAAACCGAAAACCTCAAAGAAGAACTGAAGAAGCAAAAGAAACTATGTTTGTTTTTAAACTAAAAAAACAATTGCCAATGAGCAGAGAAATAAAATGCGATAATGATTGATTAGTTTTCAACTGCAAAATTATAGAATATTTGTTACAGATGAAGTTAATGTTTGCAAGTAAAACAAAAACAGTTATGAATTACGGTGCTTAGAAGTATGAATTAATTTGTATTTTGCAGAGACGTGCATAACTGAATTCAATAATAGGTATTTTAATTGAGGCTGCACACTAACGCTGGCCAAAATGTATTTACAAACATTCGTCATCAATTTTATTAATTTTTTGCAATAAAATTTGTAAATATAAATATTATTTGTTCATAAATGCATACCAATACCCATGTTCTGTAACTCCCGCGTCGAGAAACTTTTCGATTGAAATGTGTGAACTGAAACAAAAATGGCATAAAATGATACAAACACCTGTTTTTCTCACAAGAATGTGTCTGTAATTTTTTTTGTGCGAATAATAGCTGTCACGTAAGCAATTACTCGCCAATTTGCTTCTTTTCCTTTTCTTATTTGCAATTGAAACAAGTGATAAAGTGTGCTTTTAAAGCAGTGTGGGTGTGTGTTAGTAATACATAATCAAATTTTGACAGACTTGAACCCAAAAAAAAGTCCGTTAACGCTTCGACACTACCTGTATTATTTTACCACGCCAATTTGCAGAAAAAGTGTGTCTGTAAAATTTTTGGGAGAAAAGCAACCGCTTTCAATTCAAAAACGCGGTGAGATAAAACTTTAAAAATACAAACTATATTCAAGATGGAAAGTGTAATGAATAATAATACAGAAAAAAAACAACAACTTCTTTATTTTATTTTTAAACGCACAATAATTTTTTATTTAAGACAAATTCTTCATACAAATTTTCTTAAAATACATTTCAAACCTAAATTATTTTTTTTATGAATACGGCCATAAAAATTTTGTTTTTATTTTATTTTGTAAAGAGCATACAAAGTCGCAACATACATACATTATTTTGTACAGCGGACGGTTTTATTTTCGCCGCAGTCGTTAACATTTTTTTAATGTTAGTAGATTTTGGTCGCCGTCAACGATATTTATGACAAGCGTTCTCAACGTATAAAATTTCCCTTTAGCGTAGAGTTGTATTTAATGACATTTTTAACGTAACGACGTAAGCTCTTTTGATAGCTTTCGATATGAGTTACAGACACACTTTTTTAGAAACGATGGAATATATTATTTCACATCTTTTCAGCGCGAGAAATTCTCGCCAAAGCTACAGAACATGCATTCAGCAATACGCATGCTTCCTTTTACAATTTTTTTATGGCAGACCGTCAACTGTGAGACTTGTATAAAAAACGAATTATATTCCGCCTTGTATCTCTGGGTATCCTAAGATAACACAAAATCAAGTTGGATTTAATCAGATAGACTTATTGGCGTCGCCTATTAAACATATCTGTCAAAATCCATGTAAAAACAATAAAATTTGTAAACAAACCGTCAAACTCCATAGCAATTTGTTTGTGTTGTTTTAACAACACTTTCACGTGGTTAGATACGCCTTGCACAAAACAAAGAAGCATTTCACACAATAGTACAGCTGAAACATAAATTGAAAAAGTATAATTGTTCTTTTAGAACGTTAAAAAAATATCAAAAATATTGTACTATAGTTTGAAATGGCCTTAACTTTCATTATAATACTTTAGTGAATCACACTAAAGGTTATTAAATGTTTTAAATATCTCAGAAGAAAATGGATTTTCTTCATATTTAGGGTGGATTTGCAAATGCTATAAAGTCCAGTTCACACACATCAAGTTGATCTGATCAGGTCTTGTTCAATTTTAAAATTCTTTTAAAATACCTTAATGTTTACGCAGAGATAAATATTTGTTTCAACGGATGGCAAACGAAAAAAAAAGTAAAAATTGACGTGTGAACTGCGATAAATTTGTGCAAGCTGTCAGCAAAATACTGCTGTAATTGCATAAATGTGTGGTAGCACTCTCAATATTTTGCATAGCGAAAATTTCACCACAAAAAATGTTGCAAGATTATGGTTTTCAAAAGCTAATTTTAATTATTTCACAGTTAAGGCGTGTGCCAAACGGTAGCAAAGTACTATGATGAAAAAATATTTGCCTGTGGGGAAAAATGTTTATCTTTCTGCTGTGCCAAATGATACCTTTTTTGACAATATAAAATTTTGACGTCTGTGAAACACTACGCTTTAGCTAGGCTAAACATATGACTGCAAGCCGCCGGCTACCAACAAATTTAAAAATAAAACACATAAAAACAAACTTTCTGCAGTAGCGAAAAATTGTATGATGCGATGTACAATTATAATCGCAAATAAGAATAAGCAATGATTTTCAAAGTCTAACTACATTTAAGAGCCGTAAAAATTCTATGCATTGGGCGACTGCGCGAATTTTTAAAAACGATGGCGGTGGCTTGCTTTGTTTTGTAAGACCATGCTTTTTATTTGCTGCTTGTCAAAAATTTATAATTTTTTTATGTGATTTTTTGACACTGCTGATGTGAATCAAATTTCACTACCCTAGTAGAATTTTTAACAGAACTTATAATGTGTTGACACGCAGAAAATTAGAAGCATGGTATTATAAAATAAAGTAAGCCACCGCCGTCCTTTTAGCAAATTCGAGTCGTCGCGCAATACATTTAATTTTTACGCCTCTTAATTGTAGTTACACTGAAAACTGCATTGTTTATTATAATTTGCGATTGTAATTGTACATCACACTATACAATTTTCGCTTTAGCAGAGAATTTTATATCATTTGTATAAAAAAGTTCTTTTAAAAATTTATTGGTAGCCGACGGCATGTAGTAAAATCATTGGCCTCGCCGCCGTATCAATTTCTTCATCAGCTTATTTTCACAGACGTCAAAATTTTATGTTGTCAAAAAAATATAATGTGGCACAGCAGAAACATGAAACTTTTTCTCCACAAGCAATAATTTTTTTAACATAGGACTTTCCTACCGATTGGCACAGACTCTGGCTGACTTTTGAAACGTATCAATATAAAGTTTATATATAGTTGTGCTACCGTATTTAATCATGTACATATACAAAGTTCCCAAACAATACAAACATTTGCTTAGTTTGTGTTGACGTTATGAAATAAACTTAGGTGATGCAATGAATTATATTTATTGTTTATAAAAGTAAAAAATTGAAATTTTTTTCACTGAAAAATATATTAAAACATGTTTAAGCTGTTTTATTTTAATACTTCATAAATAAATTATATCAAAGCATCAACTTTAAAAATGATACCCTGGTTGCTTTTTTAATGCGTTACGTCGATGGCGTTTTGAAAGGGTGTACATTGTCAATGTTTTGTACTACGCCATATTTTGTTCGAAGCAAGGCAGTTCTACAGGGTAGTAGCGATTAATCTGACTAAATGTCAATTGTGTATAATTAAATTTGTGTTGATAATATACTCGTAACATGGCTGATGCTTGACATTTGTTAGAAGTTCAGCTGTGCTAACAGTGCCACCCGCTTATGTATAAGTTTTGACAGTTGCTCAGGTATTTTTACAACAAATTTTGTATTGTTGTAGAATCGCTATTAGCTTGTAGATCTGCCTTGGTGTCAACCTTGGGATGAGATACATACATATGTATGTATTTATGTATGTGCATGTATTTCAATGACAATTTTAAAACGCACATTGAAATTATTTCCTTGCCCCTAAACTTGTCACTTTTTTATATTGATGAACCATCTTAAGGCCTCCAGATACGTTCAAAATGCTTGCTAAGCATTTTTATAGTACAAATGAAAATTTTATGGTATGTGTGACACCAACGAAAAATTTAGATTTTTTGCATGCTTGCTGTCAGTTGTTTGAACATGTATAGTGCTAACCCATCAAGCACAAACAAATTTTCATTAGAATTATAATTTCATTGTGAACAGTTGTCCAAAAAATCGGAATTAAAAGATAATTAGAAAAATTAGTCGCTCAAAAAAAGTGTTAGAATTAAAAGAAAAACAAAGCAACGACTGATAATGAAAAGAGAACTGCTAGAACTTATTAAACAATATTTTTGTTATTAACATTTCATTATTTAGCGACATTGTTATCAGTGTTGGTATCTGTAGGAAGAACAAAAGCACCGCAAGCTGTTCCAAAAAAGGGTAAAAAGCGCAAAAAATGTCAAAAAAGAGTAAAAAAGCACCATAAAAAATATTTGAAAATTTTTAGTTATGCCAAGAAATATTAAGCAATTTATAAAAACGTTAAAGTAAATACGCAAAATACAATTTAAAGTTTTTGCTTCAAAATACATAAAGAACTTGACAAATAGCACAATTTATTAACATATTGATTAAAATAAAATCACAATACAATTAATAGAGTAAAAAAAACAATGTAACAAATCAAAATCAGGGGTTAAAGAATATATGTACATATACATTAGGTATACATATAAAAATTAATTAAATAAAATAGTTTGTTTAGACAAAACTTAAAAGTATATGTATGTATTTATGTACATATCGCTCCTATAATGCACTGTAGTCATTTGTCAAGAGTGAAATACTAAAAATGTTAGCAGGAATGTACATACATATATGGCCTGCATTGGCTTTTAAGTGGGTATATGTACATTTGATTTGGATTAAGCATACATATGCTACTGAAAAACTTTTTTCAAATAAAGAAATACCTTTAACATAATTTTTTCTAAGTAACTTAAAAGATTTGGGGTTTTAAGATGTGATCTTGTTGCATTAAAGGAGCGATGTAGTATACAAATTTCTGTAAATTCTAAATAACATAGAATCGGTTACAAAAGGGAACTCAAATTCGAATGAAATTCATGATAGCATTACAATCGATTTTTCGTTTGATTTTCGTTTATTTTGCTATCAAAAATATCCATTTCGTCTATGCAATCAGGCCACAAAATATTGAGATTTTTGTTATGATTCATTCGAATTTGCTACAAACATTTAAAGGCAGTTGAAAATTGTTAAAAAAAGCATTTTCAAATTTTGAGCCGTATTTGATTTAATATGCAGTAACGCATTTTAAGTATAACCGGTGTATAATTTTTTATTTTAAACAAATTCATTATACTTTATGTTCTTTCAACCTTAGCGGAAAAAAGTCATGCTTGCTTAAAAATAAATTTTTGCGCTTTTTAAAAACGGGTATTTAACAAAATTTCACGCGTATGAAGAGGCAAACAGTACCAAAATGCCATCACTGATTGTTATATTTTTTTAGATAAACAAACAGCACAAACTCAAAGTAAAAATGAGTGCTTGGTGAGTCGTCAAGCGTGGTAACATGAAGCCTGCAAGCACACGTACACGAACTTGACAGCAAGCATTTTGAACGTGCCTGAGGCCCTTGAAGTTCAGCCACCATATATGTATAGCATAGCGTTGTTAATGGTTCGAATACAACTTTAATGTTTTCGTGGGTCGGTACCCATAAAAAAATCGTATTAGTCGCCTCCTAAGAAAAAAACCTTTAATACGGCGCTTTTTGCTTCTTACGTATGTATATGTATATTGCGACTTCATTTACTTATTTGTGAGCGTTTTGTAATTGTGATTGAGGATTTTTTACCCTGTGGTATGTAAACAAAAAAAAAAAAAGATTGCACTTTGTGGCGTAGGTTAAACAAAATTAACACGTTGCAGACCTACATATGTACATAGATTTTGTTGGGCTACTTGGAGATTTACACGAAAATGGTCATTAGAAGGGAAGGATACGAGATATTGGCTATTGAACGCAGAATGTTATGTGCCATTGTAAGACCGCTAAAGATAAAGTCTGTGTTCAACCCATTAACAACGATATGATTGTGCTATGATCGGACTTATGACGGTGATAGAATATAAAAAAAGTGCTAAGTTCACCAGCTTGAAAACTAATTTTGATGGACGTTTTGGAATCGCCACTAAAATTCTATTGTTTGACTGACCCAAACACATGTACATACATACATATACTTTTTTAGTGCAAAGCAAACAATGTGCGGTGGCTAGACTGAATAGTTTCCATTATAACCCTGTTGTTTTTTTCTCGCCCTCTTAGCGGTACCTTCTCTATCCAGCAACCTTAGTTTCTTTTAAACCCTTTTTTATTAGTAAAAGCTTTTAAACACCAAAACAAAAACGCATGCAAAATAGCTAGAATTTATTATTTACCATGGGAAAGGGCTTTTCTGAAGTTTATGAATGATGTATAAAAATTAACCTAGAAATCTTATTTAAAAATTGTAAATATTATATTAATTAATTAGGTTTATGCTTATATTTTCTGTGTGCTTAATACAATTGTTTGTGTTTGTAATTATTGTCGATTTGATTATTCTTTAATGGCTTATATTATTTATCTATAGATCCATCCATCTATCTAAAAAAACTAACGTAACTGTCTCTCTAGATAACTTTATGCCACCTATCTTTCAAGCTACTCTAGTGTTTTGTTTTTTGTTCTTTTCTAACGTATAAAAATACTATTATTACTATATTTTTTCTAACCTACATATAAGTTTGTTTCACTGTTAATATCTCTACCTTTTCTCTTTCAATCTTCAATTTTAATTTTCATTATTTAAACGTTTAGATACGCGTGGTTAATGCATTTCGGCAGGGATTGGATGCTCGGTACGGTGATCATGCCAACACCTCTTTAGCCGAAGTTTTACGTAAACAAACTTCACTTAGTAAACGCCTTCCGGAGACATCTTCATTAGAATATGCTGATAACATACCAGACGAATTAACAATACCAGAAATAGACGTTGAACGTTTATCATCACACAGTCACACCGAAACAGCCGTATAAAATCAAAACGTTTACAGCAAAAATCACAACAACAACAACAACAACACCAAAAACTGCGAGGCCACGATGTTGCAATGTGTTTGTTACGTTACGTTCATATTATTATGTATTTGTAAGAGATGACTTATTTTATATAATTTTTCAAAGCTTAACAAAAAAATTGTATGTTATTTTAATTTATATAGTTATTTATTTCATTGGAATTAATTATGAAAAAACGATTAACAGCACTAGTATAATTTGTTTCTTTGTGGTAAGCGCAAAGGATTTGTTTTCATTATTAATGCAAAATTGCAAAGTTTAGAGAAAAAGATAAAAATAAAATATATTAGCAATAAGCCAAATAAAACTAATATCTATGCACATGTATGTACTTACATTTATTAAGCACATGTACATACATAGATACATATGTTGGATTGCTTTCACTTGATATACATAATTATTGAACTAAAAAAGTAAGTATAAAGCTAAGATCCTACTTTAGGCGCAATATAGAGATTTTCGTCGCTATTCAAGTATCGACAGTGTGAACAATCGACGCAAACAATTTTTTAAAATGCGACAATGTGCGCCAATTTATTTTAAGAGAAAATAATTATTCACAAATCTTATATTTAGCTTATAAGATTTGTAATGAGATTTTACTTAAGCTTACTACATCAATTTAATCTAACTAGAGTACGCCTAGTGGTCGAAATTCGACCCCCCATTTTAAACGTATACCTACATAATTTTTCATTCCCTTCCTCATGCAAAAAACAATAAACAAAATAAAATTGCGCACAAACATGCACATTTATTTTGATAAGTGTTTGCTTGAAGCTAACAGATCCATAAGTAATGAATATGGTGTCCGCCGGGAAGGTATACTACTTTGTTTGTTTATAATTTTTGATTAAATGAAAGAGAATGGATCTTATATTGATAAATATTTTATTTACTGTCGGCATTTATGTATGGAAGCTTCACAAATGCGAGCCCTTTTGAGCATATTTTTCATTTTCATTCGCACTCATTTCACGCGGTATTAAATTAATTTCATCACGAATATTTTGTTTGAGTTGCTCAAGCGTTTCTGGTTTTTTTGCATAAGCCTTGCTTTTGAGATATCCCCACAAAAAGAAGTCCGGAGCAGTCAAATAGGCGACCGTGGAGGCTAATCAACATCACCATTTTTTGAAATAACTGGTTGTGGAAAGAGGTCTCGGAGTAATTCCACTGTAATCCTGGCTGTATGCGATGTGGCACCGTCTTGTTGATACCACATGTTAATCAAGCCCAAAGCATGCAGTTGTGGCATTAAAAAATTTTCAATCATATCACGATATCGCTCCCCGTTCACAGTTACAGTCACGACTTTTTCATTTTCATAAAAGTCAGGTCTAATGATTCCTCCTGACCAAATTGCACACCAGACTGTCACTTTTAATGGATGCAAAGGTGACTGATGAATAATTTGAGGGTTTTCCATTGCCCAGAACCGACTATTCTGTTTATTCTCAAATTCACAAATTCAAATGAAAATGTGCCTCGTCACTTATTATGATTTTTTCATGAAAATCAGGGTTGTCATGGACGAACTGTAACATCCTGTTGACATACATATGTACGGCGGCGTAAATGGTCTTGTGGTAGATGCTCTTCTGTCGACTGGATCTTAACTGGAAACAAATCCTTGTGCAAAATTGTGGCCAAAATTGTTCTTTGAAGACCAATCTCCTGAGCACGGCGTCGAATTGAGGTTGATGGATTGTTTTGAACACTTCCTTAACAGCAGTAATGTTTTCAGCCGATCTTGCAGTACGTTGTGGTTCCTACTAGGGCCTATCACCTACATATAGACCCTCATTCTCCGAAAACATTCACTACATGATAAATAGTGCGTTTTGCTGGCACGCTGTTTCTCCCAAAAATTTCACGTAACTTTCTCATCGTCACAGTAATCGATGACTGATTTTAATAAAATGTTTTAACGATTAAAACACGTTGGTTTTTCGAATATTTTTCCGTAACAAATTTGCTACGTGTCTACTCCACGGCTGCCAAATATAAACTGTCAAGACTAATGCTTACCGAAATGGCGGTAAAACAAAGTAGTATACTTTCCGGGCGGACACCCCGTATTATTTTTTTTTATATGTGCACTACTATAAGAGGGAGGATTTCTAAATTCAATGTATATTATTTTTAGAATAACGTGCAAATTTGAGCTTAATATTACTGGCACATGAGGGGAAAACGGGTACCCCCTATAAAAGGTAATTATTAATTTTCTTTTAGGTGTACTACTATAAAAGTGAGGCTTTTTAAATTCGATAAGTAATAGATTTAGTTTATTCTGTAATTTCAAATTATTTTATTTATTCTAATTTTTTTGTTTAAACTCATTTCATCACTTCCAAACATATTTTGGGTGCATTTACACACGAAAAAATTTCAAACTTTCCATGTAAGTATTTTCAATTATTAATTTATAGCGACAGAAACGCAATGCAAACAAAATTGTTTAATTTTCGAATTCTTTGGAACCTTCTGGTGTGCCATCGCCTTGTTTGAATTTAAAAGTCCGCTCATTATTTTACTGCAAAATTTAAATACGACTAAACTGTGTAATGGCACAAGACTTGCAGTAAAAAATTTTATAGCGAATTTCATTGAAGCCACTGGCAAATCGAAAAGTGAAATCGTGCTCAAATCGCGTATTCCACTCATACCAACAGACATGCCTTTTGAATTCAAGCGCTTTCAATTCCCAGTGCGTCTATTGTAATGTGAATTGAAACAATTTTTATTTATATGCTTTTATTTTATTTCACCGAGCAACGAATAACGTTGCTCAAGGTATGTTGAGCCTTACCCCATTAGAAATGGTCAAACGCAGCCTTACAATCAATAAATACACCAAGAACATACTTGGCAGCCGAGCCCCTAACACAACGATTGACATGCAACCAAGCATCCTCCACCGACCTACCCTCCCTAAGCCCATACTGATGCTCCAAAGCACCCACATCAGCGACCTTCTTCAATCGTGCCACCATGATCCTCTTCAGTACTTTTCCAAGCACCGGAAGAAGACTGAAGCCCCTGATAAGAACGAGGATCACGCATCCACTAAATACCGACTCCAGGTATTCCGGTATTGCCCACAACATACTCCTACACATCTTCCCCGTCATACCATCCAAGCCAGGCGACCTCCTGCACCTGACCCGAGCGATACTGCCGGAAATTTCCGATCTCTCCAAGATAGGAGGGCTGACTATCTCCCTAATTAGAGAAGAATAATCGACCAACTCCGCCCTCGGAAAGAAACCCCCCAAAAGTTTGTCCGTGCAGTCCTGCCATGATGACAACGTAACATTGCCAACACGGAGGCAGGTCACTTCAGTCAGCTTCTCACGCCCCCTACACATCCGGTAAACCCTACCCCATGGGACATCCCTATTCTCCCTCACAAAACCCCTCCACTCGTCCTCCTTCACCCTAACAATCATATCCTTGTACGTCCTAAGATCAGCCCTACGCCGAGTAAGATCGTCAGCATTGGAACGCCGAGCCCTTTGGAAACGCTTCCGAGATCGCCTGACATTTCTCCGCATCATATCCAACCCGCTGGTCACCACCTGACCCTGCTCGGCCTAGTCACACGACACCTGCCGAGGAGCACATAATTCACCACGTACATCCACTGATCAACTTGGCCGATCTGGTCATCTACAGTCATCCCCCTAAGCTCGTCAATCGGCAACACCAAAGCTGCAGCGCTGATGCAACCCCCGTGATGGTCCCAATCAACCCCCGCGGTGCTCTATCCGCCCAGTCCGTCCGCGATAAGTAACCACAATCTCCAAGAGGTGATTCACCCGCCACATAAAGTCAAACTCATTCATCGCCACCCCCTATTTGCAACAGTCACGTCAATGTCACTGACACCCATGGGCCCATGAAATTTATACAGATCACTCGGCTCATTACAGTCAATGTCCCTGTCCCTCACTAAAACTGCCGAGTTACCGCCCTCGGCCGTAAAAACTCGCATTCCCCGCGGTAAACCCCGTATGCAACCACCCGTGACATATGGCTCCTGCACAAGTGCAAAAGCCGCGTCCAAATTGCACATTGCCTGCCCCAGCTCACAAACCACTGCATACGCCCACTGGCAATTTAGTTGTAAAACTTTTAACGATGCCATGTTGAGATCTAATGACGAGCGTTCGTGACAGCAATTTTAGCAGCTATTATGGGACACGCCTTTGACATCATCATATGATCCGATCGTAACCCCTTAAATGCACAATTTCTACACCGCAGAGGGTTACCACACTCCGATGCCCAATGACCCGTCAAGACACAATGACGGCAAACATCTTCACTTATCATGCATTCACTAATCCGATGGTCAAAACCAAGGCAACGGAAGCATGCCATCACTGGATCCTGCGGCCGCACAGCAATTCGGAACCATTTTACATAAACACCGCCAGCTATCAATACCTCCATCACCTTACTAGTCACCTCCAGCATCACATTGAGGTGAGCTTTATTTTTAGGCTTCCAGGGCGTAGTCACCATACGAACGCTCGTGGTGAACTTTTCTTTTCCTTCAGGTTCATTTCATACAGGTCACTTATAAATTCATCCGGAGAAATCTCCGAATGAACCGCTGTACAACGAACTTCGGTCCCAGTCTATCGTTCACCGCAACCTCTAATCCAACCTCAGCAAACTTCGCGCTACTCCCAATCTTCTCCCTCTCCGCAATCGAAGGTGTACGAACAACGGCACCCTCATCCCTCATTGGCTGTATGCCATGCAGCCTCACACCGAGTGTAAGAGCAACATCCCGTACTAAATTGTCCACAACGTCCTCAGATGGAGCACCTTTGCCGCGCACAATAACCGACAGGGCTCCACCGGCTTAGCTACCACTGCGGTTCCACAGCCGCAGCAGCAGTAACTGTACCACCAGCAGAACTACGACCCAGTGAAGCGGATCTGGAAGTATCCGAAGGCATCGCAACACCATGTAATAGTAATAAAACAATTTGGTTAATGTTTTTTTTAGTTTATTTTACCGATCAACGAATAATGTTGCTCAAGGTATGTTGTTTTATAATTTGTTCTTATTTGGGAAAAACCTTCTTATAAACAAGTTTTGAGAAGAAAGATTAACCCCCTAATTCTATGGTTATAGATATACATACTTATAAACTTATATTTAGGTACTTATATTTACTTAAAATTAGAGTCTCGGGAAACCAAAATAAATGTATTTCCCACCGATGAAATGTGAGGCGAAGAATAATCACACCAACATGAAGTGTATTTAAAGTGCTGCGGCGGCGACAAAGTTAAACATAGTTCGTGTGTGTCAGAACGTCACTCATTGGCCGCTTAGCAACTCACATGACCAAACACACCTTTCAAATGCAACGGCAGGAGGTGTCAGATGATGTTTGTTGTCCATGTGAGTTTTTAGTGACACTTGATATTCATTTGTTTATTTGCATTCATGCACTTTCAATAATGAATTCATGTTATGTGTTTAGGAATGCAATCATACTACACTATCATTTTCCATGTCTATCAACAAGGCGCAAGGACAAACGCTTCAAGTATGCGGATTGAATTTGTAGGAGCCGTGCTTCTGAGTTGACATTCCAAGCGCTTTGTTTATTCATGCTCCAGATGGAAAAACGAAAAATATTGTTTCTCGAAATATACTACATTAAGAATTAAAATAAGGCCTCAAAAATAAAAGAAATTCTTGAAATTTTCATTAAAAAAAGTTCTAGGACTTTTAATTATTTTTCGTGTAGGAAAGCATTATAGATTATACTTACGTTTATAGTCAGTGTTGCCACAGACTAACATTTTTTGGGACCAAAAAGTTACAAAAATGTTACCAAAAAGGTACCAAAATTTGTCTTGCTATATTTTTGTAAAAAAATTACAACTGTAAAAGTTTTTAAATAATTTTTATTGTAAACAAACAATTCGTACATATTAATTATTTTAATTTTCAAAGTACTTTTTTTTTTAAATAAATTACATTTTGATAACACTTTTTGAAAATTTATGTAAAATGACTACACAGTAAAAAGTTTTGGTTTACTTTTAGAACTTTTATAACTTAGCAGTTTTCATTCTAAACTGCTTTGGAATTAAATTTACAATTAATTCCGAAAAAGTTTATTGTTTTAACTCCATTTAAGATTACAAATATACTATTTTGGAATAAATTTAATTCTTTTTTGGATTTGTTATATATACACACCGGCTCGGCATTAAAATCAAACCAAAACTTTTTACTGTGTACGTAAATTTATTTTTTTAAACATAACGTATTATAATTTATAAATAATTTTATTTATATTTATTGTTTATCGCAACATGTTATGTTGGCATAAGGTACTTCATTTTGAAAATACTGAGTAATGGTTTTTTGTTCATAACAAATTAAATGGAATTAAACGTAAGGACTGCTTGCCACCACATACAATTCAATTCTCCTATTATGATTAAAAATTTCCTTTTTTTACTTTTTAGTCAGATTTTATAAACCGTGTAAAAGGGAGAAAAAATCCCTCACAAAACAGAAGGGAGTTTGAATTAATTGGAGAAATTTTTTCTTGAGAAAAAGACCCTCATGAAACAAATTCCAGAAATGACAGAAACCTAACAACATGATTAAGTACCGTTTATTCTCAGTAGCCAATGGCGCTGAATAAGCAAGAGAGACTAGAATATATAGAGTAGTTATTCATCATAGATGGGATTTCGTACTAACCGAAATTGATTTGACATGTGAAAATGAATAAGTTTGTACTTTTCGTATTCTAATTTGTTAAATAATACTTAAATCAGTACTGATCCGTTCTGCTAATATGATGAATAATAAAAATTGTTCTATATATAGTACTCTCTTAATAAAAAAATAATGAATTTATCAAAAAAAAAATTCTAAATAAAAATTAAAAAATAAATTAGAATAAATAAATGGGTAAATTCGGGTTTGAACTGAGCCAAAATTAATCGTTTCAATATATAAATATTAATAAAAAAAGTTCGACTAATTACTTATAAACATTAATTAATTATAAAAAAATTAAATTTAGTTACATCATCTGTGATTTTGAAAAAAAAACTCCGAAATTCTTTCTTTATTAAAAGGTTTTACTAATCTAAAGGAAAATATCAAGATATTGAGCATGAAATAAGACAACTAAGATTTTTGAATTTTGCAGACAGCGCATTAAATGTAGATATATTTTGGAAAAGAACCAGTTTTTCCAAATTTATGTGAATTTGTAAATAACTTAATGACTTTGCCAAACTCATCAGCTAATGTTGAAAAAAGATTTAGCAGAATTAATCTTAATAAAACCAAGGTAAGAAATTCATTGCAAACAGGAACCCTTGAGAGGATTCTTTTTTTTAAGATTATTTAAAAAATAATTCCTCGAAATGTTACAATGTTAGTATTATAAAAAATATTATAAAAAACATAACTATGACATGTATGTATAGTATTTTTATTTTGTAATTATCCAATTCAAATCAATATCATATGTCCTTCTTTCATAATTTATATGTACATGTGTTTGTACTAGAGATGGGCATCGCTCACGTGATTAGCGTGAATCACGCGTGATCACGCGTGAAATGTACACATTGTGTGTATACTTGTGCATATTTAAACAATCGTAAAGCAAAGATTTGTTGCTTTTTTTTTGTTTGTTTCTTTAAACTTATTTTTGTACTAATTATAAGATGATTTATTAAATAAATCAAATTTTGTATTCAGAAGAAAGGCAAAATTGATGCTTATATCCTGTTTTATACTTGTGTAATTTTAATTATTTTCTATGTTCAGGTGCAGAGCGTACCTGCAGTATATCAGAACCCGGTATTATTATTGTATTTGTACAATGTGATAAAAAACACATAACAAAGCAGAAAAATCTCTTCCCGGCTAGAATTTGATAAGAAATGTTTCTTTCATTCTGTAACATCAGTGAGTTAATCTTCAAAAGCACTTCAATTAATTGCCATTTTTCTATAAAATAAAAACAAAGTTTGATGTAAGAATTTAATTTGATATCAAGCTCCAAAATGTAATTAGCAAAGAAACTAAAAAATTGAAAACCCCGCGGAAATAGAGCATATTCTAAAAATTGCAACTGCAATATTGGAAATTATTCCCAAAATTTATTTAAAAAATCATATAATTGGCAATCGGCAGCCAAAATCCTTGAAAAAATCTCTACAATGCCGAAAATTCTTAAAACTATGCGAACATCAGGAAAATTGTATGATTTAATATTGATTAAAAAACAGCAACATTATAGAGTAAAAAACTTAAAAAATGTCATTTCCATTGTGAAAATTAAACTTTTATTCAAAACTATTTTATATTTGGAATGAAAATTTAAAATGCATTTGTATTTTGAATAAAAGTATTGCAAATACCTACTTTCCACAAATTTGTATTTAGCTTCTAGATTGCATTACCAATTGAATAATTTAATGTGGGCTTAATTAAAATGTATTCTAAGAATAGTTCGCAATTCATCAAATATTTTTCAAACAATCATTTCATATCGTATACATACATATGAACTTTGGATTTTTAGATCGGAATGTTTGGGGAAATTTTCCAAAAATAGTATATGCATACATATATGTATTTCATTTTTTTTTTTTGCATATTTTCGTATTTTCCCCAATTCAACATATACAAAATGATAAGTTAAGGTCTTAGGAGATAAAAAATTGATTTCTTCATATTCATATAAAATAAACTGGTCTTACATTCATTAAAAACACCTAAAAAATCATATTTTTGAGGAATATCGCATGTCGATAGCACGCACTACGGAATTGGACGCGGATTAATGGTAAAATATTACGAAAATAAGCCGAATTATGGGTTGGATTTGAGAGCAAAATGCTTTCTGTTTGCGATTTTATCGTAATTTTTCATATTTAGATCTCTGTCTTACTTAGTAAACGCAGAAGAATATTTAAATAAAAAATGTTTTTAATTAAGTTCATCTATTTTCTTAGCAGGCTGAATATGAATTACCAAATTCGTATTTTTTAAATCAATTGTGGTTGAAATTCCATTGTGTTTCTATATCAGAAATATACAGGTTATATTGAACCAAAACCTTTATCGTCTGGTCCAACCGCAATACAGATAAGTAAATGGAAAAGTTAACAAAATTTTAAAAAGACATCTATCAGAATGCCACTAGTTTACATACATACGTACATCATACGAGTTTCAAAGAAAAAATTAAATTAAAATAATGAATTAGAATATGTTGTTATATTTTATAATTTAATATTTTTTCTTACACCGTCAAGTTATTTTTATTTTTGTTATTAATATTATATTATATCAAATAAAAACTTCGACAACTTACTAAATTCATTATATAATTATTTTATCACTGTACAAAATCCTATCTGATAACATATTGGATATTTTTGAAAAATAAACCTTTTATCGTTCATAAAATTGGAAAAAACGCAAAAATTAAAAAAATATTATAAATGAGATTGTGATGAAGTTTGTGTTCACACTGTCGATCAAGCCGAAATTTTAGCAAAACTGTCACTCATGTGTTCGACGGTGTGTACCCCACTTAAGTTGCTTGAAAGTTTCAAATCATCCATGTTATTATAAGTAAATTAACAACACAAATTTAATTTTACACAATTGACATCTAGTCGGGTGAATCAGCTATGCTATCGCTACTACCTTGTTGATCTGCATTGGCACAAACAACACACATATAAAAACTGGCAGTTGCAAATTTTACAAATCATCTGAGTTACTGAACAGCGTAGAGAAAGATAACTATGAAATACTAAGAACAAAGTGATGTAAACAAAATAAAAATTTGTAACCGAAAAATGCTTATATATTCAAGAAAGTTGAGATTTTTAATTTGTACTGAACTAAGAAGTCATGGATAAATGCAGTTATGTGTTTTTCTCTTATTTAAAGCAAAATATTAAAAACATTTTAAACGTGCGCGAAAAATAAGAGAATGTTAATAATGTTTTTAAGTCTCTTTCGTTAATAGTGCGGATGGAGTGAGTTGCAAATAGCATATTAATACCTCTCCCTTTCTCTCACCTCTGTATGATTTGTGGCCTTGGTCTGTACATTGAAAACTTAAATTATTAGAAATTTATTTTCTTAAGCAGTTGAATAATCAAAATCAATGCTTGTAATATAATAAGCAAAAAAATATGTAAGGTGTGCTATAGAATTTTCAATTTTTAAAGTGCTGCCACGCAAACGCGTGTTGTGTACCTCCAGCTTAAGCATCTTTGTTTTCTCACTAATAATACAGCCTTGCGCTTACTATCATCATGTCTACATTAAAGAATGTAGCAATTGCAATAAAAAATCATAAAATAATATATCATAGTTTCAAAATATAATTAAAATAAACAGTGGTGTTCTTATGAAATCTTGCAAATAAATTTCTACTATACAATTGTCAAAAGAGTAGATAACTGACTTTCTGTTTACACTATTTGTTGTACTTTATATGGTATTTACACCAAACCGAAATCTAGTTGATTTCAATTGAAATCTCTATCAAAATCTCTACCGTTTACACCGTGTTATTCGGGACTTTTTTTAAGATTTCGTATCCATGACAAAAACAGTTGATTGGAATTTTCATTTTCAAATGTCAAACTCCATACAAAAAATTATTCAAATACGCAACAGCTGGCGAGCACACCCATGAAAGACATGTTATTAAACAGCGTAGTATTTTTCAGTACAATTTACGAAAAACCACAGTTGCATCACTATGTTCTACGAGATTTTGTGTTATATATATAGGAAATCAAGTCAAAATCAACAAGATTTTGCTCGAAATCTTGTAAGTACTAGATTTTGGTCTGGTGTAAATGCCATATTATTAGAGCGACACACCGAAAAAGAGATTATTTTGTTTTATGTCGATTTCCAGTTTTTCTGCACATCTTCGCGTATTCCCCCAGTTTCGCACTTATTTGTATGTCGAAAATGGTTAAAACCATTTGGCGCCCCCATGATTGTGAATACCCGTCTCAACTATAGGAGCTTGTTGATCTAAGCTATTCCACAATTATTACCAGGTAAGTATAGTACAAGAGTTTACTTAGTCTGCCAAAACAACAATGTAAGTGCTTTTTTACAGTCTCCAATTAAACTGTCAGCAAACAATATACATGTTTTTTGAACTGCACTTACCTGGTAATAATTGAACACGTTAGATCAGCTAATCACTTATGGTATATTTCCTGAATGTCAAACTCATCAAGAAAAGAATATAAACAATGCTTTTATGTATGCAATTTGTTTGAGAATCAGAAAATGCAAATGTTGTTGTTGTACTAATTGGTAAAGCTTGGTACTCTGTGCGAAGTTGCGAAAATTTTTCAGCAACATTGATTATGCCGCGTGATAAATTTGACACGTAACAAGTGATGCCCATATTACTTTTCCGGAAAAAATTTTCGCGTTTATAGGTCAGAAGTATGCAACATTGATCGATTTTTGTAAACAAAAACAAATGTTCAATTATGCTTACTTGTCCCATTATTAAAATTATAAACACTGAGATAGTTCCTTCTATAGTGTGTAAAAGAAAAAAATATATTAAAGAAATTTTTGGCACAGAAAATTAAAAGTAAAAAATCTACAGAAAAATTTGTATCAGCTGTCAATATTTCGTGCGAAATAAATGCCAGTTACATTATATTACAGTTGGCAAGCAAATGTTGCCAAATACATTTTATAAATTTTTCACGCGTTGAAGAGAGTACAACTTTTGAATGAATGGCCATTTAAGAGTACAGGAAGTATTTTCAGGCTCCCACAAAAAGTGTTTCTAAAAAATGTATATAATTACATATAAAATTCAGTAGTGCGGTCCACTAAATTTTAATGATTCATTAAATGTAATTCATAAGGAAGATCAACCAGGGAATAACAATGGAACAACTGACTAACCTAAGAACATGAAAATTGCGTGATATTTGATTGATGTTGCTGAAATACTCGTAATAACACGGTTTATTTTCTATCAAACATCATATACATACGTATTTAGTTTAATATGGTGCTTGTTATTTCATTTTGAGATTCATCTGAACTGACGGCTTTTTTCATATACATATCTTTCGATAACTACATATTTATGTAGCAAGATATTTTCTTCGACAAATTTTGTATTGTAGAACCACTACTACCAGGTTCCTTGGTCATTCACTAACCGCTCGTATTTATGTTAACACCAATTTACAAAATTTCAATGAGAAAAGTTCTATAATATAGAAGAAGAAACTGAAGGACTTTTTAAATTTCCATCTGAAAAACTCATCCTGAAATAAGAAATTTTGCACTTTTATGTATTTTATAAAATATTTTCTTTTTAAATTACCTGTTTAATATCTTTTAATAATTTATATTAATGTTATATGGCGCGTCTTTTTGTTCTTTTATTTGGAAATGTCAAACGGTTTATGACGTTTTATGTTCGCAATAATTGTCAACGAAAAACTGCTGACAATTATTGCCGCAACTATTGCCAACTACGAAAAAGAAGCGTCTTTACTGGACATAACATAATTTTGACATTTGCTGCAATATATGCCAATAAATTTATTGCCAGTCAAGACGGGGCGTAACTACCACTTTCTTTCATATGATATCATGTGGCATATCCGTAATTGAAACCGAAAACCTCAAAGAAGAACTGAAGTAGCAAAAGAAACTATGTTTGTTTTTAAACTAAAAAAACAATTGCCAATGAGCAGAGAAATAAAATGCGATAATGATTGATTAGTTTTCAACTGCAAAATTATAGAATATTTGTTACAGATGAAGTTAATGTTTGCAAGTAAAACAAAAACAGTTATGAATTACGGTGCTTAGAAGTATGAATTAATTTGTATTTTGCAGAGACGTGCATAACTGAATTCAATAATAGGTATTTTAATTGAGGCTGCACACTAACGCTGGCCAAAATGTATTTACAAACATTCGTCATCAATTTTATTAATTTTTTGCAATAAAATTTGTAAATATAAATATTATTTGTTCATAAATGCATACCAATACCCATGTTCTGTAACTCCCGCGTCGAGAAACTTTTCGATTGAAATGTGTGAACTGAAACAAAAATGGCATAAAATGATACAAACACCTGTTTTTCTCACAAGAATGTGTCTGTAATTTTTTTTGTGCGAATAATAGCTGTCACGTAAGCAATTACTCGCCAATTTGCTTCTTTTCCTTTTCTTATTTGCAATTGAAACAAGTGATAAAGTGTGCTTTTAAAGCAGTGTGGGTGTGTGTTAGTAATACATAATCAAATTTTGACAGACTTGAACCCAAAAAAAAGTCCGTTAACGCTTCGACACTACCTGTATTATTTTACCACGCCAATTTGCAGAAAAAGTGTGTCTGTAAAATTTTTGGGAGAAAAGCAACCGCTTTCAATTCAAAAACGCGGTGAGATAAAACTTTAAAAATACAAACTATATTCAAGATGGAAAGTGTAATGAATAATAATACAGAAAAAAAACAACAACTTCTTTATTTTATTTTTAAACGCACAATAATTTTTTATTTAAGACAAATTCTTCATACAAATTTTCTTAAAATACATTTCAAACCTAAATTATTTTTTTTATGAATACGGCCATAAAAATTTTGTTTTTATTTTATTTTGTTAAGAGCATACAAAGTCGCAACATACATACATTATTTTGTACAGCGGACGGTTTTATTTTCGCCGCAGTCGTTAACATTTTTTTAATGTTAGTAGATTTTGGTCGCCGTCAACGATATTTATGACAAGCGTTCTCAACGTATAAAATTTCCCTTTAGCGTAGAGTTGTATTTAATGACATTTTTAACGTAACGACGTAAGCTCTTTTGATAGCTTTCGATATGAGTTACAGACACACTTTTTTAGAAACGATGGAATATATTATTTCACATCTTTTCAGCGCGAGAAATTCTCGCCAAAGCTACAGAACATGCATTCAGCAATACGCATGCTTCCTTTTACAATTTTTTTATGGCAGACCGTCAACTGTGAGACTTGTATAAAAAACGAATTATATTCCGCCTTGTAACTCTGGGTATCCTAAGATAACACAAAATCAAGTTGGATTTAATCAGATAGACTTATTGGCGTCGCCTATTAAACATATCTGTCAAAATCCATGTAAAAACAATAAAATTTGTAAACAAACCGTCAAACTCCATAGCAATTTGTTTGTGTTGTTTTAACAACACTTTCACGTGGTTAGATACGCCTTGCACAAAACAAAGAAGCATTTCACACAATAGTACAGCTGAAACATAAATTGAAAAAGTATAATTGTTCTTTTAGAACGTTAAAAAAATATCAAAAATATTGTACTATAGTTTGAAATGGCCTTAACTTTCATTATAATACTTTAGTGAATCACACTAAAGGTTATTAAATGTTTTAAATATCTCAGAAGAAAATGGATTTTCTTCATATTTAGGGTGGATTTGCAAATGCTATAAAGTCCAGTTCACACACATCAAGTTGATCTGATCAGGTCTTGTTCAATTTTCTTTTAAAATACCTTAATGTTTACGCAGAGATAAATATTTGTTTCAACGGATGGCAAACGAAAAAAAAAGTAAAAATTGACGTGTGAACTGCGATAAATTTGTGCAAGCTGTCAGCAAAATACTGCTGTAATTGCATAAATGTGTGGTAGCACTCTCAATATTTTGCATAGCGAAAATTTCACCACAAAAAATGTTGCAAGATTATGGTTTTCAAAAGCTAATTTTAATTATTTCACAGTTAAGGCGTGTGCCAAACGGTAGCAAAGTACTATGATGAAAAAATATTTGCCTGTGGGGAAAAATGTTTATCTTTCTGCTGTGCCAAATGATACCTTTTTTGACAATATAAAATTTTGACGTCTGTGAAACACTACGCTTTAGCTAGGTTAAACATATGACTGCAAGCCGCCGGCTACCAACAAATTTAAAAATAAAACACATAAAAACAAACTTTCTGCAGTAGCGAAAAATTGTATGATGCGATGTACAATTATAATCGCAAATAAGAATAAGCAATGATTTTCAAAGTCTAACTACATTTAAGAGCCGTAAAAATTCTATGCATTGGGCGACTGCGCGAATTTTTAAAAACGATGGCGGTGGCTTGCTTTGTTTTGTAAGACCATGCTTTTTATTTGCTGCTTGTCAAAAATTTATAATTTTTTTATGTGATTTTTTGACACTGCTGATGTGAATCAAATTTCACTACCCTAGTAGAATTTTTAACAGAACTTATAATGTGTTGACACGCAGAAAATTAGAAGCATGGTATTATAAAATAAAGTAAGCCACCGCCGTCCTTTTAGCAAATTCGAGTCGTCGCGCAATACATTTAATTTTTACGCCTCTTAATTGTAGTTACACTGAAAACTGCATTGTTTATTATAATTTGCGATTGTAATTGTACATCACACTATACAATTTTCGCTTTAGCAGAGAATTTTATATCATTTGTATAAAAAAGTTCTTTTAAAAATTTATTGGTAGCCGACGGCATGTAGTAAAATGATTGGCCTCGCCGCCGTATCAATTTCTTCATCAGCTTATTTTCACAGACGTCAAAATTTTATGTTGTCAAAAAAATATAATGTGGCACAGCAGAAACATGAAACTTTTTCTCCACAAGCAATAATTTTTTTAACATAGGACTTTCCTACCGATTGGCACAGACTCTGGCTGACTTTTGAAACGTATCAATATAAAGTTTATATATAGTTGTGCTACCGTATTTAATCATGTACATATACAAAGTTCCCAAACAATACAAACATGTGCTTAGTTTGTGTTGACGTTATGAAATAAACTTAGGTGATGCAATGAATTATATTTATTGTTTACAAAAGTAAAAAATTGAAATTTTTTTCACTGAAAAATATATTAAAACATGTTTAAGCTGTTTTATTTTAATACTTCATAAATAAATTATATCAAAGCATCAACTTTAAAAATGATACCCTGGTTGCTTTTTTAATGCGTTACGTCGATGGCGTTTTGAAAGGGTGTACATTGTCAATGTTTTGTACTACGCCATATTTTGTTCGAAGCAAGGCAGTTCTACAGGGTAGTAGCGATTAATCTGACTAAATGTCAATTGTGTATAATTAAATTTGTGTTGATAATATACTCGTAACATGGCTGATGCTTGACATTTGTTAGAAGTTCAGCTGTGCTAACAGTGCCACCCGCTTATGTATAAGTTTTGACAGTTGCTCAGGTATTTTTACAACAAATTTTGTATTGTTGTAGAATCGCTATTAGCTTGTAGATCTGCCTTGGTGTCAACCTTGGGATGAGATACATACATATGTATGTATTTATGTATGTGCATGTATTTCAATGACAATTTTAAAACGCACATTGAAATTATTTCCTTGCCCCTAAACTTGTCACTTTTTTATATTGATGAACCATCTTAAGGCCTCCAGATACGTTCAAAATGCTTGCTAAGCATTTTTATAGTACAAATGAAAATTTTATGGTATATGTGACACCAACGAAAAATTTAGATTTTTTGCATGCTTGCTGTCAGTTGTTTGAACATGTATAGTGCTAACCCATCAAGCACAAACAAATTTTCATTAGAATTATAATTTCATTGTGAACAGTTGTCCAAAAAATCGGAATTAAAAGATAATTAGAAAAATTAGTCGCTCAAAAAAAGTGTTAGAATTAAAAGAAAAACAAAGCAACGACTGATAATGAAAAGAGAACTGCTAGAACTTATTAAACAATATTTTTGTTATTAACATTTCATTATTTAGCGACATTGTTATCAGTGTTGGTATCTCTAGGAAGAACAAAAGCACCGCAAGCTGTTCCAAAAAAGGGTAAAAAGCGCAAAAAATGTCAAAAAAGAGTAAAAAAGCACCATAAAAAATATTTGAAAATTTTTAGTTATGCCAAGAAATATTTAGCAATTTATAAAAACGTTAAAGTAAATACGCAAAATACAATTTAAAGTTTTTGCTTCAAAATACATAAAGAACTTGACAAATAGCAGAATTTATTAACATATTGATTAAAATAAAATCACAATACAATTAATAGAGTAAAAAAAACAATGTAACAAATCAAAATCAGGGGTTAAAGAATATATGTACATATACATTAGGTATACATATAAAAATTAATTAAATAAAATAGTTTGTTTAGACAAAACTTAAAAGTATATGTATGTATTTATGTACATATCGCTCCTATAATGCACTATAGTCATTTGTCAAGAGTGAAATACTAAAAATGTTAGCAGGAATGTACATACATATATGGCCTGCATTGGCTTTTAAGTGGGTATATGTACATTTGATTTGGATTAAGCATACATATGCTACTGAAAAACTTTTTTCAAATAAAGAAATACCTTCAACATAATTTTTTCTAAGTAACTTAAAAGATTTGGGGTTTTAAGATGTGATCTTGTTGCATTAAAGGAGCGATGTAGTATACAAATTTCTGTAAATTCTAAATAACATAGAATCGGTTACAAAAGGGAACTCAAATTCGAATGAAATTCATGATAGCATTACAATCGATTTTTCGTTTGATTTTCGTTTATTTTGCTATCAAAAATATCCATTTCGTCTATGCAATCAGGCCACAAAACAGTTGTAACAAAATACTGAGATTTTTGTTATGATTCATTCGAATTTGCTACAAACATTTAAAGGCAGTTGAAAATTGTTAAAAAAAGCATTTTCAAATATTGAGCCATATTTGATTTAATATGCAGTAACGCATTTTAAGTATAACCGGTGTATAATTTTTTATTTTAAACAAATTCATTAAACTTTATGTTCTTTCAACCTCAGCGGAAAAAAGTCATGCTTGCTTAAAAATAAATTTTTGCGCTTTTTAAAAACGGGTATTTAACAAAATTTCACGCGTATGAAGAGGCAAACAGCACCAAAATGCCATCACTGATTGTTATATTTTTTTAGATAAACGAACAGCACAAACTCAAAGTAAAAATGAGTGCTTGGTGAGTCGTCAAGCGTGGTAACATCAAGCCTGCAAGCACACGTCCACGAACTTGACAGCAAGCATTTTGAACGTGTCTGAGGCCGTTGAAGTTCAATCACCATATATGTATAGCATAGCGTTGTTAATGGTTCGAATACAACTTTAATGTTTTCGTGGGTCGGTACCCATAAAAAAATCGTATTAGTCGCCTCCTAAGAAAAAAACCTTTAATACGGCGCTTTTTGCTTCTTACGTATGTATATGTATATTGCGACTTCATTTACTTATTTGTGAGCGTTTTGTAATTGTGATTGAGGATTTTTTACCCTGTGGTATGTAAACAAAAAAAAAAAAAGATTGCACTTTGTGGCGTAGGTTAAACAAAATTAACACGTTGCAGACCTACATATGTACATAGATTTTGTTGGGCTACTTGGAGATTTGCACGAAAATGGTCATTAGAAGGGAAGGATACGAGATATTGGCTATTGGACACAGAATGTTATGTGCGATTGTAAGACCGCTAAAGATAAAGTCTGTGTTCAACCCATTAACAACGATATGATTGTGCTATGATCGGACTTATGACGGTGATAGAATATAAAAAAAGTGCTAAGTTCACCAGCTTGAAAACTAATTTTGATGGACGCTTTGGAATCGCCACTAAAATTCTATTGTTTGACTGACCCAAACACATGTACATACATACATATACTTTTTTAGTGCAAAGCAAACAATGTGCGGTGGCTAGACTGAATAGTTTCCATTATAACCCTGTTGTTTTTTTCTCGCCCTCTTAGCGGTACCTTCTCTATCCAGCAACCTTAGTTTCTTTTAAACCCTTTTTTTATTAGTAAAAGCTTTTAAACACCAAAACAAAAACGCATGCAAAATAGCTAGAATTTATTATTTACCATGGGAAAGGGTTTTTCTGAAGTTTATGAATGATGTATAAAAATTAACCTAGAAATCTTATTTAAAAATTGTAAATATTATATTAATTAATTAGGTTTATGCTTATATTTTCTGTGTGCTTAATACAATTGTTTGTGTTTGTAATTATTGTCGATTTGATTATTCTTTAATGGCTTATATTATTTATCTATAGATCCATCCATCTATCTAAAAAAACTAACGTAACTGTCTCTCTAGATAACTTTATGCCACCTATCTTTCAAGCTACTCTAGTGTTTTGTTTTTTGTTCTTTTCTAACGTATAAAAATACTATTACTGTAACTGTATTTCTGCTGTCATTATTTGTTTATTTTTTTGTAACTGTTTGTCTGTCTGTTATTTTTTCTAACCTACATATAAGTTTGTTTCACTGTTAATATCTCTACCTTTTCTCTTTCAATCTTCAATTTTAATTTTCATTATTTAAACGTTTAGATACGCGTGGTTAATGCATTTCGGCAGGGATTGGATGCTCGGTACGGTGATCATGCCAACACCTCTTTAGCCGAAGTTTTACGTAAACAAACTTCACTTAGTAAACGCCTTTCGGAGACATCTTCATTAGAATATGCTGATAACATACCAGACGAATTAACAATACCAGAAATAGACGTTGAACGTTTATCATCACACAGTCACACCGAAACAGCCGTATAAAATCAAAACGTTTACAGCAAAAATCACAACAACAACAACAACACCAAAAAACTGCGAGGCCACGATGTTGCAATGTGTTTGTTACGTTACGTTCATATTATTATGTATTTGTAAGAGATGACTTATTTTATATAATTTTTCAAAGCTTAACAAAAAAATTGTATGTTATTTTAATTTATATAGTTATTTATTTCATTGGAATTAATTATGAAAAAACGATGAACAGCACTAGTATAATTTGTTTCTTTGTGGTAAGCGCAAAGGATTTGTTTTCATTATTAATGCAAAATTGCAAAGTTTAGAGAAAAAGATAAAAATAAAATATATTAGCAATAAGCCAAATAAAACTAATATCTATGCACATGTATGTACTTACATTTATTAAGCACATGTACATACATAGATACATATGTTGGATTGCTTTCACTTGATATACATAATTATTGAACTAAAAAAGTAAGTATAAAGCTAAGATCCTACTTTAGGCGCAATATAGAGATTTTCGTCGCTATTCAAGTATCGACAGTGTAAACGCAAACAATTTTTTAAAATGCGACAATGTGCGCCAATTTATTTTAAGAGAAAATAATTATTCATCTTATATTTAGCTTATAAGATTTGTAATGAGATTTTACTTAAGCTTACTACATCAATTTAATCTAACTAGCGTACGCCTAGTGGTCGAAATTCGACCCCCCATTTTAAACGTATACCTACATAATTTTTCATTCCCTTCCTCATGCAAAAAACAATAAACAAAATAAAATTGCGCACAAACATGCACATTTATTTTGATAAGTATTTGCTTGAAGCTAACAGATCCATAAGTAATGAATATGGTGTCCGCCGGGAAGGTATACTACTTTGTTTGTTTATAATTTTTGATTAAATGAAAGAGAATGGATCTTATATTGATAAATATTTTATTTACTGTCGGCATTTATGTATGGAAGCTTCACAAATGCGAGCCCTTTTGAGCATATTTTTCATTTTCATTCGCACTCAATTCACGCGGTATTAAATTAATTTCATCACGAATATTTTGTTTGAGTTGCTCAAGCGTTTCTGGTTTTTTTGCATAAGCCTTGCTTTTGAGATATCCCCACAAAAAAAAAGTCCGGAGCAGTCAAATAGGCGACCGTGGAGGCCAATCAACATCACCATTTTTTGAAATAACTGGTTGTGGAAAGAGGTCTCGGAGTAATTCCACTGTAATCCTGGCTGTATGCGATGTGGCACCGTCTTGTTGATACCACATGTTAATCAAGCCCAAAGCATGCAGTTGTGGCATTAAAAAAATTTCAATCGTACCACGATATCGCTCCCCATTCACAGTTACAGTCACGACTTTTTCATTTTCATAAAAGTCAGGTCTAATGATTCCTCCTGACCAAATTGCACACCAGACTGTCACTTTTAATGGATGCAAAGGTGACTGATGAATAATTTGAGGGTTTTACATTGCCCAGAACCGACTATTCTGTTTATTCTCAAATTCACCATTCAAATGAAAATGTGCCTCGTCACTTATTATGATTTTTTCATGAAAATCGGGGTTGTCATGGACGAACTGTAACATCCTGTTGACATACATATGTACGGCGGCGTAAATGGTCTTGTGGTAGATGCTCTTCTGTCGACTGGATCTTAACTGGAAACAAATCCTTGTGCAAAATTGTGGCCAAAATTGTTCTTTGAAGACCAATCTCCTGAGCACGGCGTCGAATTGAGGTTGATGGATTGTTTTGAACACTTCCTTAACAGCAGTAATGTTTTCAGCCGATCTTGCAGTACGTTGTGGTTCCTACTAGGGCCTATCACCTACATATAGACCCTCATTCTCCGAAAACATTCACTACATGATAAATAGTGCGTTTTGCTGGCACGCTGTTTCTCCCAAAACTTTCACGTAACTTTCTCATCGTCACAGTAATCGATGACTGATTTTAATAAAATGTTTTAACGATTAAAACACGTTGGTTTTTCGAATATTTTTCCGTAACAAATTTGCTACGTGTCTACTCCACGGTTGCCAAATATAAACTGTCAAGACTAATGCTTACCGAAATGGCGGTAAAACAAAGTAGTATACTTTCCGGGCGGACACCCCGTATTATTTTTTTTTATATGTGCACTACTATAAGAGGGAGGATTTCTAAATTCAATGTATATTATTTTTAGAATAACGTGCAAATTTGAGCTTAATATTACTGGCACATGAAGGGAAAACGGGTACCCCCTATAAAAGGTAATTATTAATTTTCTTTTAGGTGTACTACTATAAAAGTGAGGCTTTTTAAATTCGATAAGTAATAGATTTAGTTTATTCTATAATTTCAAATTATTTTATTTATTCTAATATTTTTTGTTTAAACTCATTTCATCACTTCCAAACATATTTTGGGTGCATTTACACACGAAAAAATTTCAAACTTTCCATGTAAGTATTTTCAATTATTAATTTATAGCGACAGAAACTCAATGCAAACAAAATTGTTTAATTTTCGAATTCTTTGGAACCTTCTGGTGTGCCATCGCCTTGTTTGAATTTAAAAGTCCGCTCATTATTTTACTGCGAAATTTAAATACGACTAAACTGTGTAATGGCACAAGACTTGCAGTAAAAAATTTTATAGCGAATTTCATTGAAGCCACTGGCAAATCGAAAAGTGAAATCGTGCTCAAATCGCGTATTCCACTCATACCAACAGACATGCCTTTTGAATTCAAGCGCTTTCAATTCCCAGTGCGTCTATTGTAATGTGAATTGAAACAATTTTTATTTATATGCTTTTATTTTATTTCACCGAGCAACGAATAACGTTGCTCAAGGTATGTTGAGCCTTACCCCATTAGAAATGGTCAAACGCAGCCTTACAATCAATAAATACACCAAGAACATACTTGGCAGCCGAGCCCCTAACACAACGATTGACATGCAACCAAGCATCCTCCACCGACCTACCCTCCCTAAGCCCATACTGATGCTCCGAAGCACCCACATCGGCGACCTTCTTCAATCGTGCCACCATGATCCTCTTCAGTACTTTTCCAAGCACCGGAAGAAGACTGAAGCCCCTGATAAGAACGAGGATCACGCATCCACTAAATACCGACTCCAGGTATTCCGGTATTGCCCACAACATACTCCTACACATCTTCCCCGTCATACCATCCAAGCCAGGCGACCTCCTGCACCTGACCCGAGCGATACTGCCGGAAATTTCCGATCTCTCCAAGATAGGAGGGCTGACTATCTCCCTAATTAGAGAAGAATAATCGACCAACTCCGCCCTCGGAAAGAAACCCCCCAAAAGTTTGTCCGTGCAGTCCTGCCATGATGACAACGTAACATTGCCAACACGGAGGCAGGTCACTTCAGTCAGCTTCTCACGCCCCCTACACACCCGGTAAACCCTACCCCATGGGACATCCCTATTCTAACTCACAAAACCCCTCCACTCGTCCTCCTTCACCCTAACAATCATATCCTTGTACGTCCTAAGATCAGCCCTACGCCGAGTAAGATCGTCAGCATTGGAACGCCGAGCCCTTTGGAAACGCTTCCGAGATCGCCTGACATTTCTCCGCATCATATCCAACCCGCTGGTCACCACCTGACCCTGCTCGGCCTAGTCACACGACACCTGCCGAGGAGCACATAATTCACCACGTACATCCACTGATCAACTTGGCCGATCTGGTCATCTACAGTCATCCCCCTAAGCTCGTCAATCGGCAACACCAAAGCTGCAGCGCTGATGCAACCCCCGTGATGGTCCCAATCAACCCCCGCGGTGGCTCTATCCGCCCAGTCCGTCCGCGATAAGTAACCACAATCTCCAAGAGGTCATTCACCCGCCACATAAAGTCAAACTCATTCATCGCCACCCCCTATTTGCAACAGTCACGTCAATGTCACTGACACCCATGGGCCCATGAAATTTATACAGATCACTCGGCTCATTACAGTCAATGTCCCTGTCCCTCACTAAAACTGCCGAGTTACCGCCCTCGGCCGTAAAAACTCGCATTCCCCGCGGTAAACCCCGTATGCAACCACCCGTGACATATGGCTCCTGCACAAGTGCAAAAGCCGCGTCCAAATTGCACATTGCCTGCCCCAGCTCACAAACCACTGCATACGCCCACTGGCAATTTAGTTGTAAAACTTTTAACGATGCCATGTTGAGATCTAATGACGAGCGTTCGTGACAGCAATTTTAGCAGCTATTATGGGACACGCCTTTGACATCATCATATGATCCGATCGTAACCCCTTAAATGCACAATTTCTACACCGCAGAGGGTTACCACACTCCGATGCCCAATGACCCGTCAAGACACAATGACGGCAAACATCTTCACTTATCCTGCATTCACTAATCCGATGATCAAAACCAAGGCTACGGAAGCATGCCATCACTGGATCCTGCGGCCGCACAGCAATTCGGAACCATTTTACATATACACCGCCAGCTATCAATACCTCCATCACCTTACTAGTCACCTCCAGCATCACATTGAGGTGAGCTTTATTTTTAGGCTTCCAGGGCGTAGTCACCATACGAACGCTCGTGGTGAACTTTTCTTTTGCTTCAGGTTCATTTCATACAGGTCACTCATAAATTCATCCGGAGAAACCTCCGAATGAACCGCTGTAAAACGAACTTTGGTCCCAGTCTATCGTTCACCGCAACCTGCGTTCGTGACAGCAATTTTAGCAGCTATTATGGGACACGCCTTTGACATCATCATATGATCCGATCGTAACCCCTTAAATGCACAATTTCTACACCGCAGAGGGTTACCACACTCCGATGCCCAATGACCCGTCAAGACACAATGACGGCAAACATCTTCACTTATCCTGCATTCACTAATCCGATGGTCAAAACCAAGGCAACGGAAGCATGCCATCACTGGATCCTGCGGCCGCACAGCAATTCGGAACCATTTTACATAAACGCCGCCAGCTATCAATACCTCCATCACCTTACTAGTCACCTCCAGCATCACATTGAGGTGAGCTTTATTTTTAGGCTTCCAGGGCGTAGTCACCATACGAACGCTCGTGGTGAACTTTTCTTTTGCTTCAGGTTCATTTCATACAGGTCACTCATAAATTCATCCGGAGAAATCTCCGAATGAACCGCTGTACAACGAACTTTGGTCCCAGTCTATCGTTCACCGCAACCTCTAATCGAACCTCAGCAAACTTCGCGCTACTCCCAATCTTCTCCCTCTCCGCAATCGAAGGTGTACGAACAACGGCACCCCCATCCCTCAATGGCTGTATGCCATGCAGCCTCACACCGAGTGTAAGAGCAACATCCCGTACTAAATTGTCCACAACGTCCTCAGATGGAGCACCTTTGCCGCGCACAATAACCGACAGGGCTCCACCGGCTTAGCTACCACTGCGGTTCCACAGTGGCAGCAGCAGTAACTGTACCACCAGCAGAACTACGACCCAGTGAAGCGGATCTGGAAGTATCCGAAGGCATCGCAACACCATGTAATAGTAATAAAACAATTTGGTTAATGTTTTTTAGTTTATTTTACCGATCAACGAATAATGTTGCTCAAGGTATGTTGTTTTATATATTGTTCTTATTTGGGAAAAACCTTCTTCTTATAAACAAGTTTTGAGAAGAAAGATTAATCCCCTAATTATATGGTTATAGATATAGATACTTATAAACTTATATTTAGGTACTTATATTTACTTAAAATTAGAGTCTCGGGAAACCAAAATAAATGTATTTCCCACCGATGAAATGTGAGGCGAAGAATAATCACACCAACATGAAGTGTAATTAAAGTGCTGCGGCGGCGACAAAGTTAAACATAGTTCGTGTGTGTCAGAACGTCACTCATTGGCCGCTTAGCAACTCACATGACCAAACGCACCTTTCAAATGCAACGGCAGGAGGTGTCAGATGATGTTTGTTGTTCATGTGAGTTTTTAGTGACACTTGATATTCATTTGTTTATTTGCATTCATGCACTTTAAATAATGAATTCATGTTATGTGTTTAGGAATGCAATCATACTACACTATCATTTTCCATGTCTATCAACAAGGCGCAAGGACAAACGCTTCAAGTATGCGGATTGAATTTGTAGGAGCCGTGCTTCTGAGTTGACATTCCAAGCGCTTTGTTTATTCATGCTCCAGATGGAAAAACGAAAAAAAAGTTCTAGGACTTTTAATTATTTTTCGTGTAGGAAAGCATTATAGATTATACTTACGTTTATAGTCAGTGTTGCCACAGACTAACATTTTTTGGGACCAAAAAGTTACAAAAATGTTACCAAAAAGGTACCAAAATTTGTCTTGCTATATTTTTGTAAAAAAATTACAATTGTAAAAGTTTTTAAATAATTTTTATTGTAAACAAAGAATTCGTACATATTAATTATTTTAATTTTCAAAGTACTTTTTTTTTAATAAATTACATTTTGATAACACTTTTTGAAAATTTATGTAAAATGACTACACAGTAAAAAGTTTTGGTTTACTTTTAGAACTTTTATAACTTAGCAGTTTTCATTCTAAACTACTTTGGAATTAAATTTACAATTAATTCCGAAAAAGTTTATTGTTTTAACTCCATTTAAGATTACAAATATACTATTTTGGAATAAATTTAATTCTTTTTTGGATTTGTTATATATACACACCGGCTCGGCATTAAAATCAAACCAAAACTTTTTACTGTGTACGTAAATTTATTTTTTTAAACATAACGTATTATAATTTATAAATAATTTTATTTATATTTATTGTTTATCGCAACATGTTATGTTGGCATAAGGTACTTCATTTTGAAAATACTGAGTAATGGTTTTTTGTTCATAACAAATTAAATGAAATTAAACGTAAGGACTGCTTGCCACCACATACAATTCAATTCTCCTATTATGATTAAAAATTTCCTTATTTTACTTTTTAGTCAGATTTTATAAACCGTGTAAAAGGGAGAAAAAATCCCCCACAAAACAGAAGGGAGTTTGAATTAATTGGAGAAATTTTTTCTTGAGAAAAAGACCCTCATGAAACAAATTCCTTGTGAATATTTAAAATTGTAATTGCTGTATATGTATTTACGTGGATCGTATTTTTCGAGGTGACATACTTTTAAGCAGTTTTTATTTATAGTATTTGTATGGTAAAATAATTTGAAATTGGGGCTCGTCTACCAGTTGTCTAAAACAACTGACTACTATTGACGGGCTCAAGCTATTTTCTAGATCTTAGAGAGCAGAAATAGACTTTTAGTAGTACAATATTCTTCTGGAGAGCGAGTAGACAATCCCCAATTTTTTTGTATTGTATTGACGTGACGTCGAGTTGACAACTGGAATAAGGGTGATTATTTTTGGCTAAACGTGCAAACTTATCCTAGCGTTTATTTCAATAAAAAAATAAATGTATAGACTAGATATACAGAGTATATTATACTCTGTTGAATTTTTCAGTTCTTTTTATTTTTACACATGTATTTACATACATATTTACACTAATTTTATTTTGTCTGGACTCTGGGTCTACCTGTAAAACCTGCACAGGAGCCGGTAAAGGTGGAGCAGGTCCGTAATAATAATATGGTCCATATGACGGATGCTGGACCGGCTGATGGACAAAGCGCTGCGGCACATTTGCCTGCTGCATGGGATTAGGTTGCTGGTTTGCAATTGGTCCCGTCCAGGAAGAATTCCTAGATTTTGAATTATAGCAAAAATAGTATTTTTTGTGGAACGAAAAATATTTTTATTTTTAAAACTTTGTTCAACAAAAAACTTTTGGGCTATATAAATTGTATACCAAATTGAAGGCAATAATGTCTTCTTTCACGTGCAATTGGTCCCGTCCAGGAAGAATTCCTAGATTTTGTTTAAGAATGAAATATATAATAAGGGTAATGTATCCAGATACGGAATGTAACGATATTTCCAGGTATTCGGTATTACATAAATTAATTTACTTGAATCTTAATAGTGTGCTATAAGTATTTCATCATAATTCATTGTATTGTTTTAACAAATTTATGATTTATTCTTATTAATAAAGAATATTGAAATAGTTTGTTAAGTTAGTTTGTTAACTTTAAAATCCTCTCCCATATACAAAAAAGAAGAAGATCACATATATATTCACAATGAAATAGCTGTTAAATGGTTTCTGCAAGAATTTCCACTTTTTAAACTTGGTAGTACTGAAATATGGCTCTGCAAACTGCAGAGAGAACATATTTTTCGCTCTCTTCAAAATGAGCGAAACAGATTTAGTTTGTTAACTTAGTTTGTTATCTTCTCGCAGGCTATTAGCTTGTAGATCTGCCTTGGTGTCAACCTTGGGATGAGATACATACATATGTATGTATTTATGTATGTGCATGTATTTCAATGACAATTTTAAAACGCGCATTGAAATTATTTCCTTGCCCCTAAACTTGGCACTTTTTTATATTGATGAACCATCTTAAGGCCTCCAGATACGTTCAAAATGCTTGCTAAGCATTTTTATAGTACAAATGAAAATTTTATGGTATGTGTGACACCAACGAAAAATTTAGATTTTTTGCATGCTTGCTGTCAGTTGTTTGAACATGTATAGTGCTAACCCATCAAGCACAAACAAATTTTCATTAGAATTATAATTTCATTGTGAACAGTTGTCCAAAAATCGGAATTAAAAGATAATTAGAAAAATTAGTCGCTCAAAAAAAGTGTTAGAATTAAAAGAAAAGCAAAGCAACGACTGATAAAGAAAAGAGAAGTGCTAGAACTTAATAAACAATATTTTTGTTATTAACATTTCATTATTTAGCGACATTGTTATCAGTGTTGGTATCTCTAGGAAGAACAAAAGCACCGCAAGCTGTTCCAAAAAAGGGTAAAAAGCGCAAAAATGTCAAAAAAGAGTAAAAAAGCACCATAAAAATTATTTAAAAATTTTTAGTTATGCCAAGAAATATTAAGCAATTTATAAAAACGTTAAAGTAAATACGCAAAATAAAATTTAAAGTTTTTGCTTCAAAATACATAAAGAACTTGACAAATAGCAGAATTTATTAACATATTGATTAAAATAAAATCACAATACAATTAATAGAGTAAAAAAACAATGTAACAAATCAAAATCAGGAGTTAAAGAATATATGTACATATACATTAGGTATATATATAAAAATTAATTAAATAAAATAGTTTGTTTAGACAAAACTTAAAAGTATATATATGTATTTATGTACATATCGCTCCTATAATGCACTGTAGTCATTTGTCAAGAGTGAAATACTAAAAATGTTAGCAGGAATGTACATACATATATGGCCTGCATTGGCTTTTAAGTGGGTATATGTACATTTGATTTGGATTAAGCATACATATGCTACTGAAAAACTTTTTTCAAATAAAGAAATACCTTCAACATAATTTTTTCTAAGTAACTTAAAAGATTTGGAGTTTTAAGATGTGATCTTGTTGCATTAAAGGAGCGATGTAGTATACAAATTTCTGTAAATTCTAAATAACATAGAATCGGTTACAAAAGGGAACTCAAATTCGAATGAAATTCATGATAGCATTACAATCGATTTTTCGTTTGATTTTCGTTTATTTTGCTATCAAAAATATCCATTTCGTCTATGCAATCAGGCCACAAAACAGTTGTAACAAAATACTGAGATTTTTGTTATGATTCATTCGAATTTGCTACAAACATTTAAAGGCAGTTGAAAATTGTTAAAAAAAGCATTTTCAAATATTGAGCCGTATTTGATTTAATATGCAGTAACGCATTTTAAGTATAACCGGTGTATAATTTTTTATTTTAAACAAATTCATTAAACTTTATATTCTTTCAACCTCAGCGGAAAAAAGTCATGCTTGCTTAAAAATAAATTTTTGCGCTTTTTAAAAACGGGTATTTAAGAAAATTTCACGCGTATGAAGAGGCAAACAGCACCAAAATGCCATCACTGATTGTTATATTTTTTTAGATAAACGAACAGCACAAACTCAAAGTAAAAATGAGTGCTTGGTGAGTCGTCAAGCGTGGTAACATCAAGCCTGCAAGCACACGTACACGAACTTGACAGCAAGCATTTTGAACGTGTCTGAGGCCCTTGAAGTTCAATCACCATATATGTATAGCATAGCGTTGTTAATGGTTCGAATACAACTTTAATGTTCGGTACCCATAAGAAAAAAAAACCTTTAATACGGCGCTTTTTGCTTCTTACGTATGTATATGTATATTGCGACTTCATTTACTTATTTGTGAGCGTTTTGTAATTGTGATTGAGGATTTTTTTCCCTGTTGTATGAAAAAAGATTGCACTTTGTGGCGTAGGTTAAACAAAATTAACACGTTGCAGACCTACATATGTACATAGATTTTGTTGGGCTACTTGGAGATTTGCACGAAAATGGTCATTAGAAGGGAAGGATACGAGATATTGGCTATTGGACACAGAATGTTATGTGCGATTGTAAGACCGCTAAAGATAAAGTCTGTGTTCAACCCATTAACAACGATATGATTGTGCTATGGTCGGACTTATGACGGTGATAGAATATAAAAAAAGTGCTAAGTTCACCAGCTTGAAAACTAATTTTGATGGACGCTTTGGAATCGCCACTAAAATTCTATTGTTTGACTGACCCAAACACATGTACATACATACATATACTTTTTTAGTGCAAAGCAAACAATGTGCGGTGGCTAGACTGAATAGTTTCCATTATAACCCCGTTGTTTTTTTCTCGCCCTCTTAGCGGTACCTTCTCTATCCAGCAACCTTAGTTTCTTTTAAACCCTTTTTTTATTAGTAAAAGCTTTTAAACACCAAAACAAAAACGCATGCAAAATAGCTAGAATTTATTATTTACCATGGGAAAGGGTTTTTCTGAAGTTTATGAATGATGTATAAAAATTAACCTAGAAATCTTATTTAAAAATTGTAAATATTATATTAATTAATTAGGTTTATGCTTATATTTTCTGTGTGCTTAATACAATTGTTTGTTTGTCTCTCTAGATAACTTTATGCCACCTATCTTTCAAGCTACTCTAGTGTTTTGTTTTTTGTTCTTTTCTAACGTATAAAAATACTATTACTGTAACTGTATTTCTGCTGTCATTATTTGTTTATTTTTTTGTAACTGTTTGTCTGTCTGTTATTTTTTCTAACCTACATATAAGTTTGTTTCACTGTTAATATCTCTACCTTTTCTCTTTCAATCTTCAATTTTAAATTTCATTATTTAAACGTTTAGATACGCGTGGTTAATGCATTTCGGCAGGGATTGGATGCTCGGTACGGTGATCATGCCAACACCTCTTTAGCCGAAGTTTTACGTAAACAAACTTCACTTAGTAAACGCCTTTCGGAGACATCTTCATTAGAATATGCTGATAACATACCAGACGAATTAACAATACCAGAAATAGACGTTGAACGTTTATCATCACACAGTCACACCGAAACAGCCGTATAAAATCAAAACGTTTACAGCAAAAATCACAACAACAACAACAACACCAAAAAACTGCGAGGCCACGATGTTGCAATGTGTTTGTTACGTTACGTTCATATTACAGTAGTTTTCCGGTTTAACGAACCAGTACTTATGTAGAATAGCCATTTTATGGATAAATAAATAACTAAAAATGTATTTTTTGTCGCTTATTTTATTTTATTTAAAATAAGTTTTGAGATCCGTATAATAAAACAAAAATAAAAAAAGTTACAATTCATTACACTGGTAGTGAACATAAAGCTTTAAAATTATTTTAATGAAAAATTAGTATGTATAAATTCATTTTCAATTTCCTTGAAAACTTTACTTAAAAAATTTGTCGAGTAGTTTGTTTTTTTGGAATAGAAAAATTCTTTTTTATAGCATCTTCTTGCATATTTCTTAAAATCATTAATGCTGAGAAATCAACGTTGTTTTGTTGAGCCCATTGAACACAAATTTCGAAGCTTTTGATAGCATCTGCGTGTTTTATTTTTTGTTCCAAATGTTCTTCATAATCGACTTCTTCAACATCATGGTTATCATCTTCATCTTCGTCTTGACGGATTGTTTTCTATCCATTGGTTTAAGTCATTGGCTGATAGTTCTATCTGAAAATTTTTAATTGTTAAATATTATCATAGCTTTGAAAAGATTGTAATCGTCATAAAAATGCAGATAAATTTTTATAACATAAGAAATAAAATGTGGCTTACATTTGGAAAAATGGAATTCAACATACGAACTCCATTTTGAATTGCCACGATATCTTCGTCTTGACGTAACAACATTGCTAAGGGAATATCGTCTTCCTCATCAAAGTGATAATATTCTTCTAAAAGTTTATTCCAACACTTTGCCAAAGATGGTTCGGAAATAGATTTCCACGCTAATGACAATGTGCTAACAGCTTCATACAAATTAAATTGTTTTAGAAACATGGTTACATTTTGATCCGGTGTTGAAAAAAGTCTTGATAAGAGGCTATTTTTATAATGCAACTTAAGCAAACGAATGGCATTCTGATCCATTGGTTGAATCAGGGGTGTAACATTTGGGGTCATATAGAGCACCCATATTTTGCCACTGTGTGTTTTTTACCAATTCTTCTGCCGGAGGATGGGACGGCGCATTGTCCAGAAGTAAAACAGCATTTAACGGTAAGTTATTTTCGTCAAGAAATTCTTCAACCTGAAATAATGGTTTAAACTAAAATTTGTCCAATAAAAAACTAAAAGCGACATCCTGCGGCACAAATTTTTAAAAAAACCAGCTCTTGAATAGTACACAAGTCATCCATGCATTCTTTGAGTGGGTGTAGTCTACAGGCAGTTTTTTATTCCGAAAGGAACGTGGTTTTTGTGACTTTCCGATCAGCAACGGCTTAATTTTTTTGAACCACTAGCATTACAGCACACAAGGGCTGTTATTCTATCTTTGGAAACTTTTCTGCCTGGTGCAGATGTCTCTCCCGCATGAACGTACGTCTTTTCAGGCAATGCTTTCCAAAAAATCCCAGTTTCATCGGCATTAAAAATTGCATCCAAAGATAAGTTATGTTCTAAGATAACTTGCTGTAGTTTCCTCTTAAATGGTTTAACATCTTCGATATTGGATGAAAGTTTTTCCCCACTTTGCTTTAAAAGCCGTATGCCAAAACGTTTTTTAAATCTGGTCAGCCATCCGTGACTTGCGTTGAAATCTCCACCATAGCTCTTTTTATGAATTTCTTTGGCTTTGAACTGTATGACTGCTCCAGAAACAGGCATGTATGAATCTCGCTGTCGTAGAAACCACGAAAAAAGTGCTTTCTCCATTCTTGGAAATTCACCCTGTTTCATGGCTTTCCTATTTTTGGATCCAAAGTTTGTACTTTCCGCATTTTCTATAAGATTTTCTTTTGATTTTAAAATCGTACACTCTGTAGATTTTTTAAACCATACTTTTTGCACAAGTCTACAATTCGCAAGCCTTTTCGGTGATCATCAACAATTTGTATTTTTTTCTTTTAAAAACAGTATTTTTCTTGTACCCATTTTTTATGTTAACACCATGAAAGAATATGCGGAACTGACCATTGCAGCACAATCAAAACAAAAATACTATACAAACAAAACCTAAAATAGCGGTACTTTTTTTCTATTCCCTTTGTTTTTAGTTATTTGTGTAAGAAATTTCTTAAGATTATTTTTTTAAGCTAAAATTATGAACCTTATTTGTTCGTTAAACTGAGTACAAAAAATTTTTTTTGTTCGTTATATAAGGTACTCAATGGAGCAAATTAACCTGTTCGTTAAAAGCGATGTTCGCAGAATCGAATGTTCGTTAAACCGGAAAACTACTGTATTATGTATTTGTAAGAGATGACTTATTTTATATAATTTTTCAAAGCTTAACAAAAAAATTGTATGTTATTTTAATTTATATAGTTATTTATTTCATTGGAATTAATTATGAAAAAACGATGAACAGCACTAGTATAATTTGTTTCTTTGTGGTAAGCGCAAAGGATTTGTTTTCATTATTAATGCAAAATTGCAAAGTTTAGAGAAAAAGATAAAAATAAAATATATTAGCAATAAGCCAAATAAAACTAATATCTATGCACATGTATGTACTTACATTTATTAAGCACAAAACATACATAGATACATATGTTGGATTGCTTTCACTTGATATACATAATTATTGAACTAAAAAAGTAAGTATAAAGCTAAGATCCTACTTTAGGCGCAATATAGAGATTTTCGTCGCTATTCAAGTATCGACAGTGTGAACGCAAACAATTTTTTAAAATGCGACAATGTGCGCCAATTTATTTTAAGAGAAAATAATTATTCACAAATCTTATATTTAGCTTATAAGATTTGTAATGAGATTTTACTTAAGCTTACTACATCAATTTAATCTAACTAGCGTACGCCTAGTGGTCGAAATTCGACCCCCCATTTTAAACGTATACCTACATAATTTTTCATTCCCTTCCTCATGCAAAAAACAATAAACAAAATAAAATTGCGCACAAACATGCACATTTATTTTGATAAGTATTTGCTTGAAGCTAACAGATCCATAAGTAATGAATATGGTGTCCGCCGGGAAGGTATACTACTTTGTTTGTTTATAATTTTTGATTAAATGAAAGAGAATGGATCTTATATTGATAAATATTTTATTTACTGTCGGCATTTATGTATGGAAGCTTCACAAATGCGAGCCCTTTTGAGCATATTTTTCATTTTCATTCGCACTCAATTCACGCGGTATTAAATTAATTTCATCACGAATATTTTGTTTGAGTTGCTCAAGCGTTTCTGGTTTTTTGGAATAAGCCTTGCTTTTGAGATATCCCCACAAAAAAAAGTCCGGAGCAGTCAAATAGGCGACCGTGGAGGCCAATCAACATCACCATTTTTTGAAATAACTGGTTGTGGAAAGAGGTCTCGGAGTAATTCCACTGTAATCCTGGCTGTATGCGATGTGGCACCGTCTTGTTGATACCACATGTTAATCAAGCCCAAAGCATGCAGTTGTGGCATTAAAAAAATTTCAATCGTACCACGATATCGCTCCCCATTCACAGTTACAGTCACGACTTTTTCATTTTCATAAAAGTCAGGTCTAATGATTCCTCCTGACCAAATTGCACACCAGACTGTCACTTTTAATGGATGCAAAGGTGACTGATGAATAATTTGAGGGTTTTACATTGCCCAGAACCGACTATTCTGTTTATTCTCAAATTCACCATTCAAATGAAAATGTGCCTCGTCACTCATTATGATTTTTTCATGAAAATCGGGGTTGTCATGGACGAACTGTAACATCCTGTTGGCATATGTACGGCGGCGTAAATGGTCTTGTGGTAGATGCTCTTCTGTCGACTGGATCTTAACTGGAAACAAATCCTTGTGCAAAATTGTGGCCAAAATTGTTCTTTGAAGACCAAACTCCTGATCACGGCGTCGAATTGAGGTTGATGGATTGTTTTGAACACTTCCTTGAGCAGCAGTAATGTTTTCAGCCGATCTTGCAGTACGTTGTGGTTCATACTAGGGCCTATCACCTACATATAGACCCTCATTCTCCGAAAACATTCACTACATGATAAATAGTGCGTTTTGCTGGCACGCTGTTTCTCCCAAAAATTTCACGTAACTTTCTCATCGTCACAGTAATCGATGACTGATTTTAATAAAATGTTTTAACGATTAAAACACGTTGGTTTTTCGAATATTTTTCCGTAACAAATTTGCTACGTGTCTACTCCACGGCTGCCAAATATAAACTGTCAAGACTAATGCTTACCGAAATGGCGGTAAAACAAAGTAGTATACTTTCCGGGCGGACACCCCGTATTATTTTTTTTTATATGTGCACTACTATAAGAGGGAGGATTTCTAAATTCAATGTATATTATTTTTAGAATAACGTGCAAATTTGAGCTTAATATTACTGGCACATGAGGGGAAAACGGGTACCCCCTATAAAAGGTAATTATTAATTTTCTTTTAGGTGTACTACTATAAAAGTGAGGCTTCTTAAATTCGATAAGTAATAGATTTAGTTTATTCTGTAATTTCAAATTATTTTATTCATTCTAATATTTTTTGTTTAAACTCATTTCATCACTTCCAAACATATTTTGGGTGCATTTACACACGTAAAAATTTCAAACTTTCCATGTAAGTATTTTCAATTATTAATTTATAGCGACAGAAACGCAATGCAAACAAAATTGTTTAATTTTCGAATTCTTTGGAACCTTCTGGTGTGCCATCGCCTTGTTTGAATTTAAAAGTCCGCTCATTATTTTACTGCGAAATTTAAATACGACTAAACTGTGTAATGGCACAAGACTTGCAGTAAAAAATTTTATAGCGAATTTCATTGAAGCCACTGGCAAATCGAAAAGTGAAATCGTGCTCAAATCGCGTATTCCACTCATACCAACAGACATGCCTTTTGAATTCAAGCGCTTTCAATTCCCAGTGCGTCTATTGTAATGTGAATTGAAACAATTTTTATTTATATGCTTTTATTTTATTTCACCGAGCAACGAATAACGTTGCTCAAGGTATGTTGAGCCTTACCCCATTAGAAATGGTCAAACGCAGCCTTACAATCAATAAATACACCAAGAACATACTTGGCAGCCGAGCCCCTAACACAACGATTGACATGCAACCAAGCATCCTCCACCGATCTACCCTCCCTAAGCCCATACTGATGCTCCGAATCACACACATCGGCGACCTTCTTCAATCGTGCCACCATGATCCTCTTCAGTACTTTTCCAAGCACCGGAAGAAGACTGAAGCCCCGATAAGAACGAGGATCACGCATCCACTAAATACCGACTCCAGGTATTCCGGTATTGCCCACAACATACTCCTACACATCTTCCCCGTCATACCATCCAAGCCAGGCGACCTCCTGCACCTGACCCAAGCGATACTGCCCGAAATTTCCGATCTCTCCAATATCCATCATATCCAACCCGCTGGTCACCACCTGACCCTGCTCGGCCTAGTCACACGACACCTGCCGAGGAGCACATAATTCACCACGTACATCCACTGATCAACTTGGCCGATCTGGTCATCTACAGTCATCCCCCTAAGCTCGTCAATCGGCAACACCAAAGCTGCAGCGCTGATGCAACCCCCGTGATGGTCCCAATCAACCCCCGCGGTGGCTCTATCCGCCCAGTCCGTCCGCGATAAGTAACCACAATCTCCAAGAGGTCATTCACCCGCCACATAAAGTCAAACTCATTCATCGCCACCCCCTATTTGCAACAGTCACGTCAATGTCACTGACACCCATGGGCCCATGAAATTTATACAGATCACTCGGCTCATTACAGTCAATGTCCCTGTCCCTCACTAAAACTGCCGAGTTACCGCCCTCGGCCGTAAAAACTCGCATTCCCCGCGGTAAACCCCGTATGCAACCACCCGTGACATATGGCTCCTGCACAAGTGCAAAAGCCGCGTCCAAATTGCACATTGCCTGCCCCAGCTCACAAACCACTGCATACGCCCACTGGCAATTTAGTTGTAAAACTTTTAACGATGCCATGTTGATATCTAATGACGAGCGTTCGTGACAGCAATTTTAGCAGCTATTATGGGACACGCCTTTGACATCATCATATGATCCGATCGTAACCCCTTAAATGCACAATTTCTACACCGCAGAGGGTTACCACACTCCGATGCCCAATGACCCGTCAAGACACAATGACGGCAAACATCTTCACTTATCCTGCATTCACTAATCCGATGGTCAAAACCAAGGCAACGGAAGCATGCCATCACTGGATCCTGCGGCCGCACGGCAATTCGGAACCATTTTACATAAACACCGCCAGCTATCAATACCTCCATCACCTTACTAGTCACCTCCAGCATCACATTGAGGTGAGCTTTATTTTTAGGCTTCCAGGGCGTAGTCACCATACGAACGCTCGTGGTGAACTTTTCTTTTGCTTCAGGTTCATTTCATACAGGTCACTCATAAATTCATCCGGAGAAACCTCCGAATGAACCGCTGTACAACGAACTTCGGTCCCAGTCTATCGTTCACCGCAACCTCTAATCCAACCTCAGCAAACTTCGCGCTACTCCCAATCTTCTCCCTCTCCGCAATCGAAGGTGTACGAACAACGGCACCCCCATCCCTCAATGGCTGTATGCCATGCAGCCTCACACCGAGTGTAAGAGCAACATCCCGTACTAAATTGTCCACAACGTCCTCAGATGGAGCACCTTTGCCGCGCACAATAACCGACAGGGCTCCACCGGCTTAGCTACCACTGCGGTTCCACAGCGGCAGCAGCAGTAACTGTACCACCAGCAGAACCACGACCCAGTGAAGCGGATCTGGAAGTATCCGAAGGCATCGCAACACCATGTAATAGTAATAAAACAATTTGGTTAATGTTTTTTAGTTTATTTTACCGATCAACGAATAATGTTGCTCAAGGTATGTTGTTTTATATATTGTTCTTATTTGGGAAAAACCTTCTTCTTATAAACAAGTTTTGAGAAGAAAGATTAATCCCCTAATTATATGGTTATAGATATACATACTTATAAACTTATATTTAGGTGCTTATATTTACTTAAAATTAGAGTCTCGGGAAACCAAAATAAATGTATTTCCCACCGATGAAATGTGAGGCGAAGAATAATCACACCAACATGAAGTGTATTTAAAGTGCTGCGGCGGCGACAAAGTTAAACATAGTTCGTGTGTGTCAGAACGTCACTCATTGGCCGCTTAGCAACTCACATGACCAAACGCACCTTTCAAATGCAACGGCAGGAGGTGTCAGATGATGTTTGTTGTTCATGTGAGTTTTTAGTGACACTTGATATTCGTTTGTTTATTTGCATTCATGCACTTTAAATAATGAATTCATGTTATGTGTTTAGGAATGCAATCATACTACACTATCATTTTCCATGTCTATCAACAAGGCGCAAGGACAAACGCTTCAAGTATGCGGATTGAATTTGTAGGAGCCGTGCTTCTGAGTTGACATTCCAAGCGCTTTGTTTATTCATGCTCCAGATGGAAAAACGAAAAAAAAGTTCTAGGACTTTTAATTATTTTTCGTGTAGGGAAGCACTATAGATTATACTTACGTTTATAGTGCAAGGCAATACAACGATTCCTTCTTCTCTTGTTTTATATGTAGATATATGTATATATGTACATATAAAATCAGAAAATGCGAAAAACTCCACCAAACTAAAACGTAAATTTCTAGGCTAAATATAGCCTCAAAAAGGCTAAACCGGCTATAGAAACGCGAATTCATAACAGAGGGCCTCGAGAGCTCAGGTGAGTATAAATTTGTTTCTATATTTAAACTGTCAACCATCACCGTCCACCAGATATTTTTGACAGATCAAACATACTATATTTTTTACGGCAAATTCCCTTTCGAGTACCTGGTGATGTGGCTTAGGCTATAGCTTAGCAAGTGCACATTTTTGTAAATAATCTTGGTATAGGTTTGTCTATTTTCTTTAAGTGGCGATTTTTGTATATTTTACCTAAACATGAAGCATCTTAAATTTTTCTTTATGACAATTTTAAAGAAACTGCCATCAATATACATACATATGTATGTATGTATGTATATGCCAATATGCTAATAAAAAGTGTGTTCGAGTACCCAAAAGTTGTTAAAAATTTTTACTGAACTTTACTGCATTTTACTGAATTGCGTTCGTTTACTCAAGTTACAGTAAATGAGAACACAAATTGAGAGCGTAAAGTGACAGCTAATGACTGAGAATTTAAAAATTTTTATTGCAGAAATTTCTTGTAGTAAAATTTAGTAAAACAGAAAAACATACATGATTCAAAAGGTAAACAAACAAAAGTAAGATATTAAAAAGTATACAATTTGTGAAAAAATTATTAAAAAAATAAAAACTCAAACAAAATAATAGTGAACAATTATATTTAAACTATTCCTTCCTTAAACATGTATGCATATGTATGTCTTTTAAAAGGAAAGAAATGTTGTAGAAACCATTTATGGCCATTTTCGTTGTTATTTTGTTGGAGTTGTGAAAATGCTAAGTATATGGTTACTTAGTACTGCATTCGCTTTTAAGGTAGTCAATAGCAAAAACAAATACTTTTGAATAAATTTAATCAGACACAAATTAGGAACATCAAATAAAATGAAAATAAACATATTGAAACGATTATAGAAAATAATTTGTTTATATTTTCTTAAAATAGTCGTGTTATAAGAAATACTGCATCGAGTACCAACAAGAAAAAGAGTTGAGTAGTCCAAAGTGTAAATATATTTCAACACTATATTGATTTGCAAGCAGCTGTTTTCTTAATCTTACTAATTTTTACAATTTTTCCGTTCGCGAACTTTTTTTTGGGCAACAGCTTTTTTTGAGAGTAAATTTTTCAGTTCACTCAGTAATTACTCATTTACTGCATTTTACTGTAAAAGTACTCGAACGCAGCTAATCTTGCATACAAAAACTATATAAATCGCATTAAACGCAATATAAAAACAAACCCTAAATCTTTATATAAATTTATAAATTCCAAGCGCCGTTCTTCAGGTTATCCAAAGCATTTTAAGTATGGCTCCTAGACTGCTGATGATGATGTTTCAATAAGCAATATATTTGTTGACTTCTTTTTACCAACTTATTCTACTAAGTCTTATGATACCACAACAACAACTTAACCGTATGATACGACTCATTCTTGTGAGATTTAATTTCCGCTTTTAAATATTGAAACTGTTCTTTCGAACTTGAAGTCGCTGAAAAACTAGTTTAGACCTGCTCCCGATGGTATTCCAAGCTGTATCATTTGAAACTGTCTTCGCCTCTTACTGCATTATATAACGAATCTATTGAATCGTGTTATCTGCCACCAGTATATAATTCCTTTATTCAAAAACGGCAGTAAAACTGATGCATCAGATGATTACAGATGTATCGCTAAAATTAATGCGATTCCAAAACTCCTTGAACAAATTCTTTCTGATGACCTACATATATCATCAAATTTCTTCCCTTCTATCACCATGTCAACATGGTTTTCGTAAGTCTCGCTCAACTACAACTAATATTTTGGAACTCACCACTATTGTCAATGAAGGTTTTTCAAATAACTGATGTGATATACACCGATTTTAGTAAGGCGTTCGATAAAGTTAACCACAATCTTTTATTGCAAAAATTATCACTTATGCGCTTTAGCCACTCTGCTTTAAAATGGTTAAGCTTTTATCTATCACAAAGAACTCAACAGGTTAAACTTGGGAATGTTATATCAAAAATCATTCAAGTACCTTCTGGTGTCCCTCAAGGCAGTCACTTGGGTCCAACCAATTTTGTTCACTTTATTCATCAATGATCTTCCTACTGTTGCACATAAGGCTCGTTAGAACAAATATTTGACCAAAATTATTTTAAAGCCATATTTATATTTTTTTAAAGAAACAGCATTTACAACCAAGCTTACGCTTATCTTCTTAAGTTTGGATCAATTTATAAGGTTTAAAAACCGTTTAACCCTTTCATGCATATGTTGTATAATACAACAAATTTTTTTTCTTAAAATTTAATTTTCTAACGCTATATTTAAAAAACGAAGTGTGTCAAAAGCCATTATATGAGTTTTGTGTCCAACTTAAACCTGAGTAAACAAAAATTAAAAAAACGGGTTCACCAAAAATTTTTTATAATTGATCAAAAGTTGCTTCAAGAGCACCGTATACGGCATATAAAAAGATGAATATCTCAAAAATCGCAAATTTTCGCAATTCAAGCTAAAGTGAAATGAAAAATATACATCAATATCTTCTTTTTTTTAGTCATATGCCAGCCGAACTGAGCTGAAATTTTAAAAAATCTTAAAAAATTCATAATACACCAACATATTAATATTTTTTCACTTCACCTTAAATATTTTGAATTTTTTTTAATGTTTTGAATAACCTATATGCCTTTAGCTTTATTTTCCATTTTAAACTTTAGAAATTACTCTTTTTTTAAAAACTAGAAAATATTTAAAAATGTTAAAAACACCCACACTCAACTATTTTTTCAAGTGGACTGAAGTTGATCAAATTTAAGGCTGTAATGTTAAACGGTAAATGGCAATTTACAAAACAAAATGCATTTGTGGTTGCTCTGATGTGTTTGCTATTAGATTGCAACAACAAAATTATAATCGTAGCCCATGTAAAATATTTAGTTTTGGCCAAAAATTTGAATTTTGGGACCTTTATTAGGTGCCGACTTTCGGAATTTTCATCAATGGTGCAGATTTAATATATTGGAGTTAAATATCCTAAAATGCAAGCACATGTCATTTCTCAGACACAATTCGATCGAGACTTCTTATTATATTGATACTGCTATTTTAAATAAAGTTCAAACCATATTGGATCTTGGCATACTGTTGGATCATATGCTCAACTTTCGTGATCATATTTCTATAATGGTAAATAAATCCTATGGGGTCCTTGGATTCATGAAACGCTGGTTAATGGAATTTCTAGATCCTTATATTACAAAACTTTTATATACTTCTCTTTTTCCACCAATTCTTGAGTACCGATTAATTGTTTGGGATACTTGTTATTCTATTCATATTAATAGTATGGAATCGGTACAAAAACAAGTTTTAATTTTCTGTATCCGTGGTCTTGGTTGGAATTTTTATGTCTTGTCGTCGTGCCATAGTAAATTTGCTCTGATAAAATTGCCTATTCTAAAAAGTCGACGATTGATGCTGAGTGCTTTATTTGTTCTGGGTCTGATTCGTGGTGATGTTGATTCAGAGTTCCTACGTAGTCAACTAAACTTCAATGTTCCTGTAAGACCTACCCGCAATTTTGAACTCTTGGCATTAAAATGCTACCATATTATGGACTTATCTGAGAGTAATGATATAATGAAGCGAAAAATTACTTTATATCTAAATTGTTGAATTAATTATTTTTATATATAGTTCTATATTTGTTTGTCATATTTAGTCAGTAAGTGTGTAAAAAGCTATTGGCATAATAAATAAAAATAAGGCATATGAGCACCAAGTAGTCGCAAGGGAATTCGCCGTGAAAAACATATGTTTTGGGTGTCATAAATATCTTATAGATTACACACTTGACTGTACAAATATAGAAACAAATTAGTAGTCACCAGGCGGTCGATTCTGGTTCCGTGAAATTGCGAAATGAAAAGTTTTTTTATATTTTCATAGAGTTCCTGATTCTCGTTTACTGAAAAAATTATGTATAAACTCAAATGTTTTCATATGAAAAGAACAAGTGGAATAAAACAAATTGTTTTCACAATTTCACAGCAATATGATTCCTTTTCTGTGGAAAGCTCTCTGCTTCAAATTTCACGCGAAATGATGAAAAAATGTTGCAAAATTTTACTCTTTCAACGCGCGAAAAATTTATGAAAAGTATCTGGCAACATTTTCTTGCCATCTGTGAAATAATGTAATTGGCATTTATTTCACGCGAAATTCTGAAAGCTGGGGGGTTACTCTCTATTGCGATACGAAAGAAAAATCGTGCGCAGTTGAATAATTGGTACCCTTTATTGCGTTTTCGTATATTTGAAAAAAAAAAATTACAAAGTTTTTTACTAAAATGCTATCAGAACTTAACAAACGTAAATGAATTGCTCTTGGTAAATAAATACATATGTATTTACTTTCCTCAAGATGGTTGCAAACTGATAGCTCTAAAAGTTGTCTGTAAAAATATTGTTTTGTTACGACGTTATCTGTAGAGTCCGCCAGATAACTTTTTTTTTGAAAACGGCGCAAAACATCAAGTGTAGCTTCGGCTGTGTGGCACGTAGCGCCGTCCTGTTGAAACCAAATGTTGCCAATATCCTCCTCTTCAATTTTTGTGAACAAAAATTCGTAAACATGGACCGATAACTGTAACGGCCACTCCTTGCTCATTTTCGAAGAAAAATGGCCCAATTATGCCTCTGGACCAAAATCCGCACCAAACAGTGACTCGTTTTGGGTGCGTCGGCTTTTCAATGTATGCGTGCGGGTTTTCTGTGCACCAATGCGACAATTTTGCTTGTTTACATACCCGCCAAGATCAAAATGAGCTTCATCTGAAAAGATGATTTTTTTTGGCAAAATCGGCATCTTCTGTAAGTCGATCGCAGGCAATATTTCCCAGCGTTGTTCAAGCGTATACACAACCATATTCGTTCAGCGGAAGGATAAAACTAATTATCTGTAAAATCAGACATGAGCTAAGTGCTACCATTCACGAAATAAGCACTAGTTGAAAAAAAGGTAGATGGCGGACCCTATATATATCTATTATATGAATAGGCAAAGACAAATTTTTAGATCCCTTTTTTCCTTTTCTTTCCAACCAATTTTCTTCATTCTTTTACCAAATGGTAAACATTATTGTTGAGCTTTAGTGACCCGATAATATGATATTTAAATCCGTTCAATAATAAAGGAATAAAAGACCCATAAAGTTCACACCACTACAAATGCTGAAAATACACAAGTACTTATGTAAGTATTGGTTCAAGCATACATACATACATACTTATTTATATGAGTAATAAGATTTTTTTATAAATGTGCTTGTTTGTATGTAATTTTATTTGGTTTATTGTTTTTTCCGTGGGGAAGGGAATAAGTAATTAGGTAGTTTCTTCTGTTTAAATTAATGCAACTAAAATAGGTATACGGTTAAAGTGGCGGTCGAATTTCGACTACATATATACATAAATAAAAACTTACAACTTTGCTTTAATTTTCTTCCTAAATATATACAGAAGTGTTTATCAATACTTGTTCTAATAATTTGTATATGGGTGCCATCAACCGCACCATTAACGCCTGGTATTCCACACTTATAAAAACGTATTTTTGCATCTCGTTTTTTTTTCATCTGGCACTTCAAAAATTATGTGTTTTGGATAGAGAATATCTTCTATCGCTTGACATGCTTCTGTAATGCAACTGGAAATTGTTTGCTGTGATATTCCCAGGAGACGATCTTGGCCAATTTGATGTTGATATCCACCTTGGCCTAAGAATTTTAGTGTAGCTGCTAATTTCAGCAAAGATGGAATCGCTGTGGACCCAGTGATGCTAAGAGTAGAGAATTTTCCCTTTTTTTAGGGATTTTATTGGAAAATTTCAAGCAAAGGGAAAAGAGGACAGTTTTTTCATTTTAAGGAAAGGCAAAGAAATGTCTGATTTTCCTGGAAATAGAATTTGTATGAATAAACAAAAACAAATTTGAAAATTTTTTATGTCTAATAAATAAATTTTTTTGTGTGTGTGTGTAGGGTAAAGGAGGGAGTTTTTCCGAGACATGTAGGGATTTTGTTAAATTGCTGCTGGCATCACTGTGTGGACCTTTGCGGAGAACTTAAGTGGTCCTTAATGGAATCAAAAACGTACTGAATTGCATCTTTGCTGAGTCTAAAATTTTTAATAAAACTAACAAAAAAAAAATAAAAAAATATATATATATATATATATATGTATATACTTATATAAAATTTTTGTAATTCTTATTACATATACATATATATGTATGTATGTATGTATGTACATACATATGTATGTATATGAACATACTAACTTTTTTTCATTAAGAGCCAATATATCGGAATTGACTCTTATAAATTTTCTTTATACTCTTTCTGGTAGAGCATCGTCGTCACTGTTATCCATCCACAGAAACACAATCCATTTTTTCTGTATTTTATCTTTTTCATGTAAACGTTTTTTATATAAAATAAACATAAAAATTTATGTCAACTTTTTGTGTTTTTATTAGTTATTTTGATATTTAAGATCAAGTGCCACCAAGCATGGTAGAATAATACAGTTAGTGTCGAAGCTACAACAACACTGCTTTTAGGTTTGAAGCTGTCAAAAAGCACAAAAGAAAAGTGGCAAATGGTTGCATTTTCTGTTCTATAAAGAATTTTATTTCTTTTCTTTTATTTGCATTTGACACAAATGTTAAAGTGTGCTATTTTTAGTATTGTGGGTGTGTGTTAATAATACTTAATCAAATTTTGACAGACCCGAACCTATAAAAACAAAGTTCGTTAACGCTCCGATACTATACAGATTAATACTTCGCTGCAAGCTATTCGAAAGTGTTACACAGTACAATTTTATTTTCGTATCGAATATACCATTCGAATGATTTTCATTTTCGAATCGAATTACACAGCAACCCCCCGGAAAAATTTTGGATCCAACTGTACACTTGTGAAATTCAAATTATTGTTTACATAAAAAAAATTTTGCGAAGAAAAATATATACCATCATCGAATTTGGGAAATAATATTTATAAATAAATTAAAATATAAAATCAATACTATGTTATAGATTTCATAAATGGCTTAGTAAGCAGAATTAAGAGAAATGATTATCAGTCATCATAATATTTCTCTACCTCCATATCAACAACAACGGACTCAGTCAAGTAAACACATACTCTCACACACATAAACTCTTTCATACAAACACAGATGTATATACACAACACAGTCAGGCAAACACACATACATCTTCAAACAAACACAGTTATATATATAAACATTGTTTGGTCAAAGCGTCAGGTACATTAGGAAGACCAAAAAAGGTGAACTACTTATTGAATTGAATAAGTCCCTCCATCGCTGACTTTAGAACCGCATTGAAGAATGTACTGGGCTCAGCTGCCGAAGTACGTGCTTTTACACATGAAGTACTAATAGAAATTGAGGATATTGATATGGTGACAGCAAAGGAAGAGGTTTTGGGCTCTCTTTCAAAGCTGTCTGAAAAATTTGAGTCGTTACAGCCGTCGGCAATGAAATCGCTGCGGAAAGCATATCGAGGGACACAAACTGCAACAATTAGTCTCAGTGTTGAGTTGACTAACTACCTGATCGAAACTGCTAAAATACGTATTGGCTGGGCTATATGCAGAATCAGAGAAAAAATAATACCGATCCGTTGCTTCAAATGCTTGGACTACGGTCACACTGCTGCTAGGTGCAAAATTCAGAACGACTACACTGACAAATGCTTACAATGTGGTGAATCTGGGCATAAAATAAGAACATGCAAGAACCAACCTTCATGTATACTCTGTAGGTGCGACAAACTTAAGAGCGATCATGTTACTGAGAAGCTAACTGCCCATACTACGATAAGACGCTGAAACAACTTAAAAGACGGAAATGAGAATATTACAACTCAATCTCAATCACTGTCAAACGGCGCAAGACTTGCTAAGACAAAGCGTTCGCGAGTTAAATGTAGACTTATCGTTACTTAGTGAACCATATCAGTGTCATAAATCATCTAATTGGATATCGGATAGTTCTTAGACAACAGCAATCTGGTCAAACAGCGGGATAATACTACGAAGTCCGATCTCACAGTATTGTGGATTTACACGAGCAACTGTGAATGACATTTTCTTTTATAGTTGTTATATTCCTCCGAGATATTTCTTACAGGAATTTGAGCACATTGTTCACAATATCGTGTATTATGCTAGCTCTAGATGTCCCGTAGGCATCGCTGGCAATTTTAATGCACGGGATATAGAATGGGAATGTCCAAGTACAAATCATAGGGGGCAAATATTAGTTGAAGCACTTGCTGTAATGGACGTAGTTCTGTTGAATAGAGGAAATGAGCATACTTTTTCCAGAGGGGAATCAGTTTCAATTAATGATATTGCTTTTGCAAGTAGTGACTTGGCACACCAGATAAATTGGAGGGCGTCCCATCTATACACAATCACCGATCACAAAGCCATATTAATATATATTACCCAACGACGCCATGAAGCGATCCAATCAGAGCGAATCTCGGGCTGGAAAGCGGACACACTTGATAAGGAATTATTTGGAGTGGTGATAGAAGACATGATACTGCAAGGACATCCAGAGGCAATGGCTACGCAACTGATTAGTAAGGTTTCTGAAGCATGCGATATATCCATGATTAAAAAGAATAGAAGCGCAAATAAGCAACCAGTATACTGGTGGAATGGAGAAATCTCGCAATTGCGGTCTGAATGCATCCGTGCTAGAGACGCATGTACACAAGAACCAGAGGAAGGCCAGAAAACGAATCCCACCATGAATGCTACAGTCTGAAGAGGAAGTTGAAGATAATCTGTGGGGGCTGGGTTATCAACTAGTAACTAAGAAGTTGAAGGGCGTAAATCCATCACCACCCTGGGAAGCCGATATTCTCAACGATATTGTAGAACACCTGTTTCCGCAACAAAGTGTTACGCCATGGCAAACAAAAACAATTAGTATCCAGGAAACATTTGATTTCCCACCGATTACTGTTATGGGGGTAGAGGCTGCCGTAAGTAGATTCCAAGACAAGAAGGCTCCTGGCTTGGATGGTATCCCGAACGCTGTGGTGAAGAAGACGCTCAAGCGCTGCCCCAACCAAATAATTCAGCTAATGAGCTTATGCTTGCGTCATGGATCATTTCCAACAATGTGGAAGAGACAAAGGCTTCTGCTACTACCAAAGGCAGGTAAGCCGATGCATAATGCCTCATCCTACCGCCCGCTATGTATACATTTGGTAATCTATTGGAAAGCCTAGTTTGCAAGAGACTGGAACAGTTTATTGGACAATTGGAGGTCTGTACGATAACCAGTTCGGGTTCTGGAAAGCCAGATCTACAGTGGATGCCATAAGCCTGGTTGTAAATACAGTATCAGAGGCGATCGAAAGTAAAAGATGGGAAAACGGAACGAAGGAGTACTGTGTGGTGGTAACTCTTGCGGTAAACTGCATAACAAGCATGAATATGCCTTGGTACTTGTTGTCTATCGTAAAGGATTATTTCAGGAAGGAAATTCTGATATACGACACTGATGAGGGGCTACGGCGCTATGAAGTCTCAGGTGGAGCGCCACAGGGCTCAGTTCTTGGCCTTCTGCTTTGGAATGTTATATATTATGGCATTCTCCGGCTTACTCTACCAAATGATGTAAAAATTGTCGACTTTGCCGATAGCATTGCTTTAATAAGTATGGATAAGCAACTGACAGAAATTGCAACCATTAAGAACGCGAGTATTGAAATTGTTCGCTCGTGGCTAAATTCGGTCGGTCTGACACTTGCTGACCACAAAAGCGAAGCGCTCTTGATATCTAGTCGCAGATCAATTGAGACCATAAAATTAAATGTTGGATCGCTGTATTGAGACAAAACCATCAATTAAATACCTGGGAGTTATGATAGATCGACGTTTATTATTTAAAAATCATCTTCTCTATATTGCTTAGAAGTCAACGGGAATATGTACTGCATTGTCACGAATAATGGCGAATACTAAGGGTCCTAAATAGCTGCGTTGAAGAGTTTTAGCTGGATTATAAAGCGTGTTATTATGTTCGCATCGCCTATTTGGTCTGGAGATCTTAAATTAAAGACATATAGAAAGATAATTAGTCCGGTATATAGAATGGCTGCTCTACGAGTTAGCAGTGCATTTCGAACAGTCTGTATCCGTAAAGGGAAGGTGAACTCACTCACTTATAGCGGAAATAGGTCCGTGGTTTAGGCGTACGCACGGTGACATGGACTATTATATAACGCAAATGCTAAGTGGATATGGGTGCTTTAGATCGTACTTGTACAGATTTGGACATAACACTTGTCCGTTTTGTCCGAGTTGTGGTGGTAACGTGGAGAAAGATGCCGCACATGTTTTCTTCTCCTTCCCACGTTTTAATAGTGAGAGGTCTCATCTCGAGGAGAGCAAAGGGTATAGTATTACTCGGGATAATATAGTAGGCGTAATGTTGTCTTCGTTGCAGGAATGGGAGAATGTATGTGAATTTTAAAAATTGGTTCTTACTGAACTCCGTAGATTAAAAGGGTCCGCAATAGAACCGATAGGATAGCTTGGGTAATAGTAACTTTCCCACCCCGTGACGGAAAGCTTTGCGGCACGGCCAGGGGAAGGCCTGGGTCAGTGTATCGGGGTGGTTTAGCGTGTTAAAGTCTCGCATTTATTCAAACAAACGCACACATAAACAAACTCTTTCATACAACCAACCGGAGATGTAAAACACATTTCCAGTAGGGGGTCCGCCCCCGAAGCATTACAAACATACTACTGCTAACCATTTTTCAGTGCATTGTCAGACCTATAAAAATTTAAACTTCCAAATGCTTGTTGGGTGTGAAATAATTGTGCATGTATTCGTGGCAACTTCAAATGCTTTGTTATGATGTGAAAATGTTAAATTTATTATCACTTATTTTCATCAAAAATTGAGAGTCGACCCCGGACTTTAACAGGAAAGAAAAGTTGGCAAGCCATTTATTAATCTAAAGTTTATGCTATGCTCTATAGATACATACATAAATATTTGTTATCTCTTTATTTTATTGGTTTATTGTAATACTTATCCAAACAATTTTTTTTATTTATTTTAAACAAGAAACACACGGTTTAATCACAGTAAATATTTATATTTTAAATTAAATAGAATTTGAATTATTCTTAACAGATGTTTGTACAAAAATATATTTTGTAGGAAAATTAAAAACGCAAAAATATATTTATTTTTAAAATTCTTTGCGTTTATACATTTATTCGCGATATGTTTCAAGCAGAATCTACATAGAATACATGAAATGTAAGTCAATATAGCAAATCGAGTTTCACAAGAAACTGCCAGTTACGCGTAATTTTGAGCAACACTGAATATGTATGTATGTATGTATGTACATACAACATACATACATATTTGTTGAAACATTTAAAATACCGTCCGTATTCAATTTAGTTAAAATAAAGATCTCCAGTGCAACATCTTTTGATTTTTAATTTAATTTATCTTATTTGTGTGTGTTTTTGTTGTTGTTTTTTAAAGTGCAAAATGCAGAAATATTTGCGTTTAAATAATTAACTATGCATACATAACATTAATAAAAACGGTTGTTGTAACTGTGTCCTAATACCTACATATATATTCTCTATATATAAACAAACTCTCTTATATCTTATACCCTCTCTCATTTTATTTAGATGATTTGTTGTTAGATGTTGCCTGCTGTTGTTCTTGTTGTTGTTGTTGCTGCTGCTGCATCATATTATTATCGGCAGTGTTAGACGACGGCGATTCGGACGATTTTTTCATTTTTTCACAATAATCATTGAATATATCACGAAAACGTGTCCAGCACTTTTCGGGAACGGTTATAGCAGTGCGAAAATTTGATTTTACCTAGAACAAATTTTTGCACAACATTAATTATTCAAAACACACATACATACATATGTACATTAGGAGTAGAACTTATTTCCATTTTTTTCAAATATCAAAATGGTCGAAAAGTCCTTTGAAAACTATTAAAAAAATGTTATTAATTTTTCGCCGTTTTCAAAAAAGGTCACCCACACACAGCCAAAAACTCACAGTTTTTTATGAAATTATTCATGTCCTTTAATTATTAAGAAACTTTTTAACTTTTTTTCCACTTATTAATAAAAAATAACAAAATTTTTAAATAAATTTTTTCTTTAAGCATGGTACTCTGTTCATCATTTCGTACGAACTGCTGCAAAAGCCATATAAAAAAATTCATGCGAAATAACTGCAAAATAATATGGCCGAAGTTGTACTCTGTTTATCTTGTGAAAACATACGAAATGATTCTGGCAGCATTATTTTTTCAACCACAAAACGTTTCTGGCAACATATTTTTCAACTGCGAAATAATATTGGCATCACTTATTTCGTGCGGATTGCAAACAACAGCTGATCAGATATTTCTAGGCGTTGTGGTTTTCATTTTAAGTTTGCTGCCCAGAAATAATTAAAATAATGAAAAATAATGTAAATATAATATAAAATGAAGTGCTTTTTGCAGAACGTATGTCTTTAATGAGCACCTCCGCAGCAGCTGCATTATTTATACGTTGCAGTACAAGCTATTAAAATTATTTTGTTGTCCATTTGTTTTAATTTTTTTTTAATAAACAAATTTTTTTGTTTTCATAAGAAAAACAATGTTGCTAATTTCAAGGCAATAAAACCAATAAATTTGTTATAAATCGTGGTATTGTCGCCACTGATCAGTTGTTAAAATTTTCAAACGAAATAATCAATGTTGCTCAACATTTTTCGCAAATTTGAACAGAGTACTAAGCATTAGGGATTTTAGGAAACCGCTTTTGTGGGTGAGTTTTTTAATTTCAAACGACCCAAAAAAATTGTGTTCGTAAATAACACAATATTCGCTATCACGTATTGCTAGGGCCAAAATTTGGTTATACCCCTAAAGTACATATTTATACATATATATATAAGTATGTAGTACATAAGAAGCCACTAAAAGATCAGTAATGGGATGTGACACAATCGATGCATTATTATTGGGTGTCCAAATTGCACTTCAACTGTTATATGTACAGTCCAAGCCCGGTATAATAAATACGCGTTTTAACGAAAATCCGATGTAACGAATGACCAAATTTTTCCATTAGCTACCTTATATTACGAATGGCCAACTTATTTTACTCGCGATTTAGCCACTGGTACAGAAAAAGCAAAACCAAAAGTCGTTACAATGCCGTTAGTTTTTCTCTTGGTTTTTGTTGTTTACTTTTTAGTGGGAGAGCATACATGTTTGCTATTTTGAAACATAACAAAGCAGTTGTGTTTGATATCAGGGTTGTCTCTCAAAAATTTTCTATCCGACCAAACTTGGCTCTAAAACCTTCCAATTTTTTAAATATTGAAAAACATAATTATATGTATTTTAAATATAAAGTTTTTAAATTATAGAACAAATAAAAAAATGACAGTAATGTAACGAAAACAAAGGATGTAAGAACATAAAAAAATTCATTTACATATCGCGCCCTAAATACTAAAGGGTCACAACTCAAAATTCTTAAATTTTCAGGAGAGCCAAAAAACTGTTTATGTGCAAAAGCAATGCAATTAACATAAAAACAGACATAACGGGATTTTTTCAGTTAAAGAAGAAAGTGATGAGAATGAAATTTTTTAAGTAATTAGAGATGTGATACTATGTGACCCTTTATTATTTAAGGTGTGATATGTGCGTAAACTAGAATTACTATTGACCATTCCCAATATGTAACATATACTTAGTTTCACACTCACAATATTTATATGTTATGAAAAAAAAAACGCAAAAATTAATCGCCATTCGTTGTCTCAAAATATTTTTTTGTGTTGATATACATAAATAATTATTTGGTTAATTACTCAATTATATTTATACATATGTACATACTTATTTACATACAATTGTCACTTTTTAGACAAATATCTTTTTGCTGACCACACAATTTTTCATAAGTTCTTTACAGAGCATTATACTGTTAATTTTCATTTATTTCAAGTTTATTCCTGAACTTTGTTTTAATTTAAAAAAGTGTTGAAAACTTACTACGTTTAGCAGCTGCAGAACTACTTATGTGGGAGCGAAAGTAAATTAAATACAAAGCTAGCAATATCTCCAAAGCTTTTCTGATTTAGTCCATTTTTAATTGAATTAATTTGGTCACACAATAAATCAATATTTAAGTCTGTGGAAAGATTCATTTCAGTTAAGCGCAAAAAGTTCCGCTGTGTAATAATGATATCAGAATCACAATCAACAAGGTTGGAAAATTTTAAAATTAGGGGCAATATAGGAAGTCTTCTTTAGACAACACTTTAGAAGGAGTAATTATGTGTAACATTTTAATGTCTTCTTGATATACTACATACATAGAAGCTCAATATAAAATTTTAGTATGTGCTATTTAACTTCTAAAATGTCGTTCGAACTAATATTTTTTTCAATGTATGTATGTATGTACATTTCAGCTTTTGTGCCAATAAAAATATTTGAAACATCAATATGATTACTTTTATTATTTAAGTTTTTATATATGTACATACATATGTATGTATGCTTCTTGCACGAAAAGAAATAAAAAGCCGTTATAATTAGTTTGCTTAAACCTATAGATCACACACATAAACTTTAAAAAGAGTAATGGTATCACACAAACGGCTCAAGAAAAAAATAACAACAAAATTTATTTTGTTCTTGTTGCTGTTATGCTCACCGTATTTTTATACATTATTACAAAAAAATCTTTGACATTTGTTTGTCATGCTTAGAAGTAAATAGGGTTGCCGGCAGCTTAAAATTATTGAGGTGATCAGTGTACGGAGTTTCCTGAAATTTATAGAGTTGAATTTTCTCAAAAAGACCAAAGTAAAGTTTAGCCGACCAAACGAATAATGTCCGACGAAATTTGGTCGGAAAAGACCATCAATTGCAACGCTGTTTGATGTGTTGCGAAAACAGGATGGTGAATAAAAAAGAATATCAATAGTGGTATCTCAAAAATATGGGATACCAATATCCTCAATATGTACATTAAAAAAGATGGCAAATAAAATTGTGGAAAAGGTGAATATGTCATAATGGAAAAAGAAATTTATAATTGGTTTCTCATTCAAAGAAACAATCATGTTCCAGATAATGCAACTACATATATTAAAAACAAAAGCATTAGAAATCCAAAAACGTGTTTCTGGCTCCGGATTTCATGTAAGTGATGTCTGGCTATCACGTTTCAAAAAACGATATGGCATAAGACTGCTAAAGCTGTCTGGGGAATAACTTTCAGCTCGCCATGATTTGGTGGATGACTTTGAAAATAAATTCCAAAGTGTATTAAAGGCAACTAATTTGTCAGAATACGCAATATTTAACGCCGATGAAACTGGGCTCTAATATAAATTATTGCCAGAAAAAACCTTTGTACATGCTGGAGAATCCAATGCTCCTGGTAGGAAGCTGTCTAAGTGGAGAATCACAGTTCTTCTATGTGCTAATGCCTCTGGCACCATGAAAATTAAGCAGCTATTGATAGGAAAAACTAAAAAACCTCGTTCATTTAGAAACAGAGTTATTGCTGTGAATTACACTCACTCAAAAAATGCGATTTTTTAAAATGTTTGTTCCGGAAGTAAGATTTATAATTTTCAAGAAATTTTACCAGTAATTTTGTTTTGCTTTACATATTTTAGGTGCTTCACATATTGAGAATTAAAAAAAGACGTGTGGCACTTAGGAACTGCCGCGGCAAAGCTATTGCATATCATTTTTTTTCAACTTATGCAATTATAATTATTTATTTATGCAGTATTTTTTCTTTTCTTTGATGTTAATTCAAGTTTTTTCTTTGATATTAATTCAAGTTACAATTTTGAGCGTGGTGACCGATAAGAAAACAATTTTTTTCTTTTATTGAATAAATGAGAAGTTAATATCGTTTAAAATATTTTTATTATCTTACAATACATGTAGGTTATTCAGGAATTTTTATCATTGAAACTATAGGTTTATGGTAACTCAAATAAGAAACATATGTAAGTTTGAGACTTGATAGCCGCTAAATATCTGGAAGATACCGCTTAAAAACCTACGAATTGTCTGTTTATTTGTGTATATCATTTTTTGTAAACCACGATTGTTCGTAAATACGCCATTTTGTGTTTTTCTAAATATAAAAATCTGTTCTGGCAATACTGTATGTTAATGAAATCAATAGCATACTTTAGGGGTTAACGTACGCTAGGCGATTCAAATACTTAAAACAAACAAAATACTTAAGAAACAAACTTAGTGTTAGGTTTTTTTCGTTACGGAATTTATTGATTCGGTCGCCGCGCTCAAAGCCTGCGATAAAAGCTATGCAATAGCTTAAAAGGTAACTATTAATGCATTATTAATCCTTGACAATGCTGCAAATCGTCCAGCAGCCGAAGAGCTTGTTCAAATAATAAAAGATAACAATATATGGACTCTTTATTTGCTGCCTAACGTCACACCGTTAAAACAACCAAAATGCCATTCGCATACTTAAAATGCACTACAGAAACCAGCTTCCCTCGAAAATGATATCCTTAATGACTGAAAATATTGTCGAATATTGAATATAAAAACCCTTAGTTTATATGAAACAGTTAATATGTATCATTGATCTAGCATGGAAAAAAGTTTAGAAAATTGCTGGAAAAATATTATGAACACAGTCAATGACGATTTTGATCAGGAGGATGTTATTCCACTGTCATATTTATTACAACATGATGACGTTGAGTGCATGAGACGTGGTGTTTGTCGGTTAAGCGCAGTTTTCCGACATGTTGGTTTATTTATTAATTTAACATTCTTAATATTTTATTTTTTTAAATAAAATTTTAGGTAATATTTAATGTAGACGATGTAAACAATTGAATTGAGGAACCAAAGTTGTAGATGAAGAAAACGAGGGCCAGAAATTTCTACTATTAAGAATATAGACGCTATAAAAGAGCTGGAAACCTGCATCTTATGGTGTGATGAAAATCAAATTGATTACTCAAAATTTTCTGTACTAAGAATTGCAGGAAGAAGCAATTCAAAAAAGTTTATCAACGAAATATAAACAGTCATTTATTACAGATTTTTTAAATAACTGATATTATGTTAAATATGAAGTTTATGTTAAATATGAAAGAAGCAACTAAAAAATCAGAGCAAAAAATAAAAATTAGAGCTAAAATGCTTAAAGTATGTTGGGCCAAACGGGAGCCAAAATTCACCATGGTACAATGGGCGAAAAAGGCTCATCTAGCAGCGCACAGTGCTGCCAATTACAAAAATGGTAATAAATCTGTATCTTTGAAACTTGCGATCCGATTGCAAGACAATGTATGCAAGAATCATAGAGGAGGAACTAAGCTTTAGAGATATTCTCATTTGAAACACCCTGTTTAAGCATACGGTGGGCTACAGGGTGTCAAATTAGACCACCTCGGGAATGTAAAACTTTGTTGACTTCATGGCTTTTACAAGTATTATATGATTTTAACAAATCTATGTTTTTTATGAAGCACTTCGAAAGATAAAGATAATACATTTTGTTTTACAAAAATTTCTTTAATATTTTCAAATTTTATATTTTGATTTTTCGCCTTGACTTTTCTCGCAATTTTGTCAATATCTCCGGTAATAGCAAAGATTAAATTAAAAAGAAAATATTATACGATTTTTAATACTATCTCTGATAATATGCAGAACAAATTTTGATTTGATCTCAATTCATGTAGTCGTGAAAAAAAATCAGAGCAAATTTTTTTAAATAGGAGTGAAAAATGGCTAAATTTTGAAAAAAAGAGCTTGATTGGTCGACGTTTTTCTTAAAATTTTTTCGAAAGCAAAATTTTTCTTTTTTAATATAACAAAAGATTAGAATTCAAAAAAGACTGCACTAGAAATTTTAAGCCGATTAAAGCGTGCACGCTATAACGAAATTCTATTTTAATCGCATAAGAAAAAAGAATGTCCATCGAGTTTAAAAATTTTGGTTATAAATTACATTAGATATACTTAATACAATGAATCTGACTTTTTATTGTTATCCGCCCGGTCAAAAATTTGGCGAGGAGAGCAGATTTACTGAAAATAATCAAATTTTCAGAAGCATTTAATATACCTGCATGAAAATTGTACTAAATTTTATTTTTTAATTTCTTACTTATTTATTTAAAAACTTAGCAATTCTCTTACATTAAAAAGATTGCAACAATATATTAAATGGATTTTTTTTATGAATTTTCAAATCCAAAAAAAAAACAAAATATGTGAAGAAACTACGAATGGCAAATTTTTTTAGGTTTTTCAATCAAATGCCTTATTTATTTTTAAAAATGATCTAAATTCATACAAAATATAAAAATAAAGTTATCTATCTGTCCATTGGTATATATCACATGTATATTTATGATTTAAAATACTAAATAAAAGGGTCACAAAACAAGCATCTCGCGTGAAATTTTGTTAAAGTGTATTATTTTCAAGCGCGAATACCCACGAATATAAGAAGTTTCGGTGCAGGGAAGTCTTGTTAAGCACAGGTCACAAACAAAATTTTTTTTAGTTAATACCCACCACTAACTATAAATAAAATCACTTTTCTTCCGCTTAATTGAGACAAATGCAACTTTAGAGAAAATTTGGCAATGCAAAGAAAACATGTGCTAGTGATGCACTGGCTAAAAGAAATGTTGAGTTTGACAGATCATAGCTGCTCAACTAGATCATGTCAATCAAAATAGAATCGATATATAAGTTCCGTGGGATATTAGGAATCGATTTTGGTGCAATTAAGCACTTTGAAATGTAAATGGATATTGATATCGGTCTATGATAGAAACTTTTTTACGTCCTGCTCTTAAAAACAGACCTGAGATGTGGTTTCAACAGGATGGAAATTAATTGACCAGCGCCTTCGCCAGATTTTTTAGCACCCGTCCATTTTCTTTGGGGTTATTTGAAGGAGCGAGAATATGTGAAAAAGCCTGAGTCAATCGTTGAACTCAAGAGCCCATAAGTGCGAATCTGAAAAGGGGGACCGTTTAAATAACATTAAAAAAATTTTAATTTTAAAACCTAAAAAAATATATGTATATACACATTCCGTTACATAACTTGCCACTTGCTTTTTTATATTTTCTCGTTCGTTACAAATATTTTTTAAAAATTATAAGTGCCTTTGGGAGAGTCTCTTATCGTGCAAAATTTAAGAAAACAATTAATTGAATCGGATTCAATTTGCAACAAAAGGCTGCGTTCTACAGACATAACCGATTTTGTAAAAGACCAAATTTCAGTATATTTGGAAGAAGCCTTAAGTTTTCGGGGAATTTCAAGAAAAATAATCTGTTCACTTACAGTTATAAGAAATTATGTAAAAAATCCGAGTGATTATGGTAAAAATAAAACTGGCGGCCCAAAACAAAAGCTTCCTGAACGAGACAAGCGTAAAATAACTAACTGTGCCAGCAACTCAATGAAGACTCTACGCCAAATAATTGATGTGTCCAGATCAACCGTGTATAGAGTTTTAAAAGATTCCTACGTTATTACTCGACAGAAGATGGTGCCTGCTCCGAGGTTATTACCTCGCCACAAAAGTGCACGACTCGAATTCGCTAGACGAAACTTGCAACCGAACTGGAGGAAGGTTTTTTCTGATGAGAAAAAATTCAACCTTGATGGACCAGACGGTTACAACAACTATTGGAGAGATCTACGCCAGGAACCACGATATTTCTCAAAAAGAAATTTCGGTGGCGGTTCCTTAATGATTTGGGGAACTTTTTGTGCTGACGGAGTAATTTATTTGGCGTTTCCATCAACCAGGATGAATTCTTCTGATTACATAACAGTCCTAGAAGAGAAATTAATTCCTTTTTTCGAAACCAGTATTGAAGAAGATATAATTTTCCAACAAGATAATGCATCAGTGCATGTAAGTCGGCGGACAAAGGAATGGTTATCTTCCAAAAATATTACAGCTATGGAATGGAGAGCTTGCTCTCCGGATCTTAACCCTATAGAGAACATATGGGGAATTATAACCCGCAGCGTGTTCCCAGAAAACTGACAATATGAAAGTGTTTTTCACGTTTGTTTTTCTTACGCATTATTGAAACTCATGTTTAGATTTTTTTAATTTAATTTTTTATGATTTTTCCATATTTTTAGTTAAGTGATTTTATAGTTATGAAACGATTGTTAATTTTGTTATTCTTATTTCAGCAGTAAAATAAAAAATAAATTAATTCATTTTCGTTAAATATGTTTGGTTTTTAATTAAGTTTTTATATACAATTGTTAGAGTTTTCTACTTCTTTTATAACTTAAGAAATTTAACAAAATCTTCATGTGACTTTATAGTTATGCAACGGAGTATATAAACGAAAAACTTATTGAATTTGTAAACCTCATGGTGTCTTTTGGTTTACCATATATTTCTAGTTTTTAACAGTTAAATATATATTACTTGTTTTTCACCAAAATTAATTATTATTTATGAAATAAAAAAAGTGTATTACTTCAAAACGAGTCGAAATGAAGAACATACCACAAAAATTATTTTTCAACTTTTAAAATTTGTATTTTATATTAGATATGGCATTTGTAACCCCTTCTCTAATGCATTATTCAAATCCCATCACTGTAGAACATTCAGTGCAAGTTTTTCAAAAATAAAATGTGTAACTTTTATGCATACTTCACTAATACGCATGTACACGCCTCTATTGTTTTGACCAATATCAAAGTAGAAATTTTTATTATCTACTTTCATATGACGTTCTTCCGGTAAATCTCCTTTAAACCTAAATAAATAGATATATATTAGAAATTAATAACAAAAATCCTAGTGTAATTACCCGCCATCGTTAGTTCCAAATTCTTCCAATAGATCGGTAAGAGCATCTCGAAATTCAATCATGCCTTGGGCTGGTATGGCGATTTGTGATCGAGGGCCGCCACGTGTAATAGTTTGAGAAACCTAAAAAAAAGCCGCAAAATAATTTTTGTTGAGTATGTATGTAGAGTAAGTATATTAGAAGCAATTTCATTGCTAAAGAAAAATTTACTGTTAGTTAAAACAGTTGTTTACATTCACGAAACGGACAATAGGTTCGTTCGAGTACCCAAAAGTTTTTAAACATTTTTACTGAACCTTACTGCATTTTACTATATTGCGTTCGTTTACAAAAAAACTCAAATTGAGAACGTCAAGTGATGGTTTATGGGTGAGTATTTACATATTCTACTGCCGAAATTTTTGTAAGTAAAAATTAGTAAAACAAAAAAAAAACACATGATTCAAAAGTAGGAAAACAAAAAGTATACAATTTGTGAAAAAAAAACGTGTGGCACTCGGGGACTGCCGCGCCAAAGCTATTGCATAGCAATTTTTTAATCAACTTATGCAATTTAATTATTTAAATATTTTTTATTTATGCAGTATTTTATTTTTCTTTGACATAACTATTTTCCTTTGAACAATGTTATAACTAAAAAATTATTATCAAGTCCTTTTGTTATCATAATTATTCGTTTTAGTATCTATAGATAAAATCCCGAAAATTGTAAATTTATATACTAGTATAAGATATAAATAAAGATGATTTCTTTGACATTAATTCAAGTTTTTACTTTGATATTAATTCAAGTTACACTTTTAGAGCTTGGTGACCGATAAGAAATCTATTTTTTTTTCTTTTATTGAATAAATGAGAAGTTAATATCGTTTAAGAACCTACGAATTAACATCACGATTTGTGAGCGTGAGTGAGCGTGCGCCCATTAGTAAATTTTTAGCGTAGTTGTTTCACTCACGCTCAATTATTTTACATTCATGCACGCTCAAGTGATTGAAAAAAAATAAGACTTAAGAAACAAGCTTAGTGTTAGGTTTTTTCGTTACGGAATAAAGAATTATTCGGTCGCCGCGCTCAAAGCCCGTGGTAAAAGCTATGCGATAGCTTAAAATATTAAAAAAAGAAAAATTTAAATAACGAAAAGCGAATAATTTATTTCAACTATTCGTTTGTTAAACAAGTATGTATATGCCTTTTAAAAGGAAATATATGATCATATCAATCTAAGTATCCCTTTCCCAAAGAAGATAACACATCAACTGTTTAACAGACATATTGATTGCCTGAGTAAATATTTTTTTATTTACTTTATTAATTTAATGTTCTGAATCAACATATTCAGGTGAAAGGATGGCGTTGCTTGAGTCTGACGTTGGTATACTTCTTTTCTTATTAACCTATTGTTAAATAAACAATTTATACGGATTTTTTTGAGTTCGACTTTAACTGTTGTACTCTAAAGACTAAAATTACAAGTGGTCAAGCCCCCAGACACTAGTGAGTTATTCCAACCATCAATTAAACTTGATAAGAATCAAACACTCAAGATAACAACTCCTGGCCCGAAATATTTAGTACTGACAAGAACTAATAGCATTGATTCACTTGCCAAGGTATCACCCTATTTGATTAAAAAGGTAGTAGTTACCATTGCAGGAGGTGAAGTCACTACTTGTAACAAACTACTGAATGGAACTATATTGATCAAATCTAAGAACATGGTACAAGCAAGTAAGTTAATAATATTAGTCACTTTCTACCGAAATTGAAGTAGAAGTATCGGAGCACAACTCCTTCAACTATTCCAAAGGGATCATTTGTTCCAATGACTTCCGCGGAATTCTAGAAAGTGAAATAGAAGAAGAATTAAAAACACAAAATGTTTCAAAAGAGCAAAAAACCTCTAAAAAACAACTGATGGGAATCTAGAAGAAAACCAGTTTAGCTATAATTACCTATAACTCTACCTCACTCAGTACAGAAATTGCAATTGGATATGAGAGAGTACGAATCCGTACATACATTCCATTACCCCTTAGGTGCAAAATGTGCTTACGTTACGAACATATCGCAAAAGCATGCAAATAAATTAAACTATGTCCAAATTGTTCCCAAGAAATCCACTTAGGAGAAGGGGAAGAATCATGTGCACTAAAAAATCATACATCAACTGCAAAGAAGAAAATTTTGAATTCACCCATACTACTATAGATAAAAAAATGCCCAATGTTTCTTAAAGAAAAGGAAATCCAAGCAATTATTACTCAAGAAAGAGTCAGCAAGAATAAAGCCAAAAACATATACAAAGATCGTTATTAAAATACAAATGGAACATTCGCTGCAATAAAAAACGTTATAACAAGTATTAAAAATGATCGCAGATGTCCAGATGAAAACACACGTTTTTGTGATTAAAATATAAAAAAATAGTTATTTAATGCTTCTGTAATGACGATCAAAATTCAAGAGAGATAGCCGAAACGAAAATGCAATGAAAAAGTTAAACGAATGACATTTATGCAGAGTACCAAATATTCACTCATTTATCCCTCATATTCATGAATAGGAATTTTTAATTTTTGTGTTTCATTCTATTCGTAATTGAATAGACAAAAAAAGTTCGCTGTATTCGTTCTTGTACATAAAATAAAGTTTTATTTTGCAGTAGCATTCGAAAATGAATTGCAAAGAATTTATAATCTGAATGTTCATGTACGAGTACATGAGTGCATGTGTTTTTTTAAGCTGCGCATTATGAATATTCACTGAGTATAACTGGTTATAACTTTACTTAAAACTTTTCTTTTTCACAATTTTATACGATATTTTAATCACAATATAATTCATTAAACACTTTTTTTATACGCCGTTCGTAGACGACTTTAATCTGTCTTGCAAGATGCCTTTTGAACTACTCCTAGATTTTCCACTGACTTGCCCGTTCTTCTTTTTCTCAAATCACACCGCACTGACGGCATTTTTCGACAATCTAGAAACGTCTTTTTCTTTCGCGCTCTGTCTCCATCTTTTTCGTGTTGTTATTTTTCCATGTTTTCGCCCCAAATTTTTCTTCTTCTTTTCTTCACAGATGTATTTTTTCGTGCCAGCTGGTATACCTTCTGTGCAACCCTTTTCGAACTAATTCAACCGCTGTTCGATACGACGTTGACACTATTGTCCGGGTGTATATAACAATATTTGAATATCACTGTTGCTAATGCAGATCATCATATAACATTACCCAAATACATCTTAGAACAACTGGAGATATTATATCAAACCTTCATTAAAACAAATGAAAAGTTTAAACAATATCAAAGTTGTAACAAGAACTCAATAATCAACCAATCAAGAATCACGAAATTCACCACGCTCAAAAAATGTAACTTGAATTAATATCAAAGAAAAAACTTGAATTAATATCAAAGAAAAAAAATTCTGCATAAATAAATAATTATAATTGCATAAGTTGATGAAAAATGCTATGCAATAGATTTGCCGCGGCAGTCCCCGAGTGCCACGCATCTTTTTGCTTAGCACTATTTTGGTGCCAATTTAGCTCCAAATTTTTTTTATCTGGTCACACTGTTTAGAAGTTCTCTCAAATTTACTAACGCATACATACATATGTAGATACTTATTGGGGAAACTCATCCACACACATACGCTGAAGCGAAATTATGCCTTTTGTATGAACCGTAAAAAATAACCCCAAGAGTTCGAAAATGTACTTACTCTAAGAAAGCGCCCACGTGCATTTTCTTTCAGATCTAAATAGTATCGTCTATTATCTTTAGTCATCATTTCTGATTTAAGTTTGCCATCTTCAGGTACATTTTCTGGATTTGGAGGACCTGTAAAACGTTAAAGAATAAAATAGTACATTAAAATTAATGTATGCATGTATATCTATCATTTTATTACCCAATGAAGCATAGTAGTCACTGAACGTTGATAAGTGATCGCGAAATTCAGCGGCAGTTGACAATGCCAAGTAAACTTGGCTTCGTCTACCATCAGCTCCAATCTGCAAAAGACATTAGCAAAAATATTTATAAGCGATTTCTTAAAAGATTTAACTACGTATTAAAGGCTTTCAGAGATAATTGTGTATTGTGAACGTACTTTTTAAGACACCTTTTGGCTCAAAACGGCAAACTAACTAAAATAATAATCTGGCACGACGACCACAAAAGCGTTTGTACCAGGGTGTATCGACATAACGCTGCCACGGCTCGGAAGCAAAAATATTCACATGCATTTTGTTTATAGAAATTGGACATTAATGGTAGCAACACACCGAGAGAAAAACGAAGAATTTCGTCCGACCAGTAATATTTTCAGAAAAATCGAAAAATTTTGGAAAACAATCGGCAAAATCGTCAGTATTTAAAAAAAAGTGGTTAAAAAAATCGTCACTCAAAAATCTTCCGTTTTATTCAACAATTCTTCATTTGCAAATTAACAATTCAAGAGATTTATTAAAAGATTTGAAGAGATTTCGTGTGGAAACCAGAGTGGAAAAACAAACAAAACTTTTCGCAAACGTTTCCTATGAAAACACAAACTTTTAAAATTTTTTCAATCGTTTTGTACATGAGCAAAACCAAAACATATACTTTTTAAATGACAAGCGCAAACAAAACATTTTTCTTTTCACTCATCTGCTTGCTTTAATATCCCGTTACAATCGTACAATTGAGAACAAAACAATTGCTCAAGTGCATTTTTTTGAGTGTTTCATTTCGTTCGTCATTGTATAATGAGCAAATCAATCTGCAAACATTTCTTCTTAAAACTTTTCAATTTTGCTCCCATCATTTTATTTTCTAGCTGCGTACGTTTAAATTAATGTACATTTAATGTTCACAAACAAAAACAGTATAAAACTAAATGGTAATCTCGTTCTCATTGTTTTTGTTTTACTCATTGGAAAGAGCAAAACAAAACGAAAGCAAACATTTCGTTTTGTTTATTTTCCTACTTTGGTTAAAAGAGTTTATCTACTTTCCAAAATAAACGTCAATTTTTTAAATGACATGTTTTATACAGGGTGTCCGCCGGGAAGGTATACTACTTTGTTTGTTTATAATTTTTGATTAAATGAAAGATAATTGATCTTATATTGATAAATGATTTATTTAATGTCGGCAATTATGTATAGAATACAATATCAGATAAATGTCCGCCTCTGTTAGCCTCACAAATGCGAGCTCTTTTGAGCACATTTTTCATTACATTCTCACACATTTTACGCGTTATTTCATTAATTTCATCGCGAATATTTTGTTTGAGTTGCTCAAGCGTTTCTGGTTTATTTGCATAGGCCTTGCTTTTTAGATATCCCCACAAAAGGAAGTCCGGAGCAGTCAAATAGGCGACCGTGGAGGCCAATCAACATCACCATTTCTTGAAATAACTGGTTGTGGAAAGAGGTCTCGCAGTAATTCCACTGTAATCCTGGCTGTATGCGATGTGGCACCGTCTTGTTGATACCACATGTTAATCAAGCCCAAAGCATGCAGTTGTGGCATTAAAAAATTTTCAATCATATCACGATATCGCTCCCCGTTCACAGTTACAGTCACGACTTTTTCATTTTCATAAAAGTCAGGTCTAATGATTCCTCCTGACCAAATTGCACACCAGACTGTCACTTTTAATGGATGCAAAGGTGACTGATGAATAATTTGAGGGTTTTCCATTGCCCAGAACCGACTATTCTGTTTATTCTCAAATTCACCATTCAAATGAAAATGTGCCTCGTCACTCATTATGATTTTTTCATGAAAATCGGGGTTGTCATGGACGAACTGTAACATCCTGTTGGCATATGTACGGCGGCGTAAATGGTCTTGTGGTAGATGCTCTTCTGTCGACTGGATCTTAACTGGAAACAAATCCTTGTGCAAAATTGTGGCCAAAATTGTTCTTTGAAGACCAAACTCCTGAGCACGGCGTCGAATTGAGGTTGATGGATTGTTTTGAACACTTCCTTGAGCAGCAGTAATGTTTTCAGCCGATCTTGCAGTACGTTGTGGTTCATACTAGGGCCTATCACCTACATATAGACCCTCATTCTCCGAAAACATTCACTACATGATAAATAGTGCGTTTTGCTGGCACGCTGTTTCTCCCAAAAATTTCACGTAACTTTCTCATCGTCACAGTAATCGATGACTGATTTTAATAAAATGTTTTAACGATTAAAACACGTTGGTTTTTCGAATATTTTTCCATAATAAATTTGCTACGTGTCTACTTCACGACTGCCAAATATAAACTGTCAAGACTAATGTTTACCAAAATGGCGGCACAACAAAGTAGTATACCTTCCCGGCGGAGACCCTGTATTTTAATATAAATAGAAATTTATAGAATATACCATTACACAGTTTTTCATAAATTCGCAATTATTGAATGGTAATTCGATTTCGATTGTAGTCGAAAATCGATTTTCAATGCCAAAAAACGATTTTTTTGTAGTCGATTTTTATTACCAACTTTATACTGAAATCGACTTTTGGCGCCGATTAATCGAATTAAGAAAAACGCGCAATGAATGACGTGTAAGAAATAAAGCTGCGTTGAACCTTACACATAAACTAATGCAGGCGTTAAGCACCTCTGGGCTGAAGAACAGCCCTCGCGTCACCGAAATTATTTCTTAAGTGTGATCAGGCTTGCGTGTGTTGTTTGGCATTCAAAATTTTTGTCTCGCTCTCACTGGTAGACTGATTTGCCATGGATAACCGTATAGTCTTGCGGTTCTTTTATTAAATTTCGTTGACAACCACGTTGCTACTTCCTATGTAAAGGCATAGGTCGGGTATAGTCAGTCGCAAAATCATTATTAAAATACTGTCAATAACATCATATGGTCTTAGTGTTTTTTTTAATCCAAAGTGATTATTATTTTTGGCTAAAGTTCGTAACATTTTTAGTCAGAAAGAATCGGACATGAGACAATATTCCAAAGCAACAAGGGAAAATTTTAACACCAATTAATTTCAACTTACACAGCAGAACAGAAACAACGTTGTTTTTCGGGAGCCGCTACACTACTGGCTCGGTTGAATGTGATTTCAAATTTGTATTTATACAAATAATGCCTAGAAAAAGCATACGATAGATATTTGTATTTACACACATGAACACTGATTATGAGTTTGTAATACTTTCTTGCCTGGGGTGCATAATAAAAATATTAACATCCCCTTATTGGCACTTGTATAATTTTTCACACATGCAAGAAATGTTTCGTCTTTGTCAAAAAGCCAGTGGTCTTCGACTAAACAAAGAAATGATTTGAAACGTAAGAAAAGATTTAATAATGAAGAAATTCTCCCAAAATTGATAAAAAATATCGCCAACAATTACATAAATCTGTTAGTCTAATGATTAAAATGTTCCAACATTATCTTCATATTGAAAATAATTTAAAGCTATCAAAAATTCTTTAAAAAAAAACTTTTTCAAATAAAAAGTAAAATTAATAAAAATAATTAATGCTTATAAGTAATTAGTCGAACTTTTTTTTTTTTTTTTATTAAAATTTTATATATTGAAACGATTAATTTTGGCTCAAGTTCAAACCCGAATTTACCCATTTATTTATTCTAATTTTTTATTTTTTTTTAATTTTTATTAGAAAATTTTTTGGATAAATTCATTATTATTTTTTTATTAAGAGAGTACTATATATAGAACAATTTTTATTATTCATCATACTAGCAGACCTCGAAATCAGTACTGATCCGTTCTGCTAGTATGATGAATAATAAAAATTGTTCTATATATAGTACTCTCTTAATAAAAAAATAATAATGAATTTATCCAAAAAATTTTCTAATAAAAATTAAAAAAAAAATAAAAAATTAGAATAAATAAATGGGTAAATTCGGGTTTGAACTTGAGCCAAAATTAATCGTTTCAATATATAAAATATTAATTAATAAAAATAACTAAAATGTATCTTAAATTAAAAAAAAAAATTAATAAATGGTTGGTCAGGATTTTAAACCGTACCTTCTTATCCGGTGGCACGGTTTCGAATCCTGAACACAACACATGCTATTTTTTTTTAGAATTTTCGATACATTTTAGTTGTTTTTATTACTTTTACTTTTTGTTTGAAAAAGTTTGTTCCACAACTTATTTAAAAACCAGACACAATCTCATTTATAATATTTTTTTTAATTTTTGCGTTTTTTCCAATTTTATGAACGATAAAAGGTTTTTTTTCAAAAATATCCAATATGTTATCAGATAGGATTTTTTACAGTGATAAAATAATTATATAATGAATTTAGTAAGTTGTCGACGTTTTTATTTGATATAATATAATATTAATAACAAAAATAAAAAAATAACTTGACGGTGTAAGAAAAAATATTAAATTATAAAATATAACAACATATTTTAATTCATTATTTTAATTTCATTTTTTCTTTGAAACTCGTATGATGTACGTATGTATGTAAACTAGTGATATTCTGATAGATGTCTTTTTAAAATTTTGTTAACTTTTCCATTTACTTATCTGTATATTGGTTCGACCAGACGATAAAGGTTTTGGTTCAATATAACCTGTATATTTCTGATATAGAAACACAATGGAATTTCAACCACAATTGATTTAAAAAATACGAATTTGGTAATTCATATTTAGCCTGCTAAGAAAACAGATGAATTTAATTAAAAACATTTTTTATTTAAATATTCTTCTGCGTTTACTAAGTAAGACAGAGATCTAAATATGAAAAATTACGATAAAATCGCAAACAGAAAGCATTTTGCTCTCAAATCCAACCCATAATTCGGCTTATTTTCGTAATATTTTACCATTAATCCGCGTCCAATTCCGTAGTACGTGCTATCGACCTTAACTTATCATTTTGTATATGTTGAATTGGCGAGAATACGAAAATATGCAAAAAAAAATGAAATACATATATGTATGCATATACTATTTTTGGAAAATTTCCCCAAACATTCCGATCTAAAAATCCAAAGTTCATATGTATGTATACGATATGAAATGATTGTTTTTTTTTTATCTTGGACCAGCACTCAGGGGATGACCCCTACACATGCAATGCATTGTGCTGGAACTAGTGGAAAGGGATAGTGATAGATATGAAAGGAGGTGAAGCTTCATTCGTTCTTTACAACGAATATTTGATGAATTGCGAAGTATTCTTAGAATACATTTTAAAATTAAGTCCACATTAAATTATTCAATTGGATAATGCAATCTAGAAGCTAAATACAAATTTGTGGAAAGTAGGTATTTGCAATACTTTTATTCAAAATACAAATGCATTTTAAATTTTTATTCCAAATATAAAATAGTTTTGAATAAAAGTTTAATTTTCACAATGGATGTGACATTTTTTAAGTTTTTTACTCTATAATGTTGCTGTTTTTTAATCAATATTAAATCATACAATTTTCCTGATGTTCGCATATTTTTAAGAATTTTCGGCATTGTAGAGATTTTTTTCAAGGTTTTTGGCTGCCGATTGCCAATTATATGATTTTTTTAAATAAATTTTGGGAATAATTTCCAATATTGCAGTTGCAATTTTTAGAATATGCGCTATTTTCGCGGGGTTTTCAATTTTTTAGTTTCTTTGCTAATTACATTTTGAAGCTAGATATCAAATTAAATTCTTACATCAAACTTTGTTTTCATTTTATAGAAAAATGGCAATTAATTGAAGTGCTTTTGAAGATTAACTCACTGATGTTACAGAATGAAAGAAACATTTCTTATCAAATTCTAGCCGGGAAGAGATTTTTCTGCTTTGTTATGTGTTTTTTATCACATTGTACAAATACAATAATAATACCGGGTTCTGATATACTGCAGGTACGCTCTGCACCTGAATATAGAAAATAATTAAAATTACACAAGTATAAAACAGGATATAAGCATCAATTTTGCCTTTCTTCTGAAATCACAAATAGTCAAAAAAATGAAATATTAATACATTTTTGAAACAAAACTAAAATTCAATTTCATTGATTTTGTATATGTACTCGTACATAGTGTCTTGACGATCCATTACATTTATTTAATATAAATAATACAAAAAATAATTATGGTTATTTACTTATATACGAAAAGAAAATATAAGCGATAAAAAATACTGTAATACGCATGCATAATACTATACTAATAAACGTATGAAAAATGTACATGCAATGAAAAAAGTGATAAGAAAAATTATATTAATACTTATTGTAATTTAATATCTAATATTGATTGATCATAATTTATTTTTATAAATTATTCATAAATTGATTCATAAATTATTTTTGATAGTTTTTATACATATAAAATATTTTCATTGTTTAACATTAACAGTCAAACTAAATAGGTATTTATAAATTTATTTTAAATTAATTTTTATATATTGTAAAATAAAAAACATAATGTGTAATTTTTATAGATCCTGATGATGAACCAAATGGTTTGAAATATATAGATTGGAAAAAAATTGCACAGATTTTTTCATTTAAGTGTATCATAAGAAGCAATACAAAACCAATTACAATAATTGAAGATTCAGCAATACAAAATTTGATTTATTTAATAAATCATATTATAATTAGTACAAAAATAAAACAAAGCAACAAATCTTTGCTTTACGATTGTTTAAATATGCACAAGTATACACACAATATGTACATTGTACGCGTGATCACGCGTGATTCACGCTAATCACGTGAGCGATGCCCATCTCTAGTACAAACACATGTACATATAAATTATGAAAGAAGGACATATGATATTGATTTGAATTGGATAATTACAAAATAAAAATACTATACATACATGTCATAGTTATGTTTTTTATAATATTTTTTATAATACTAACATTGTAACATTTCGAGGAATTATTTTTTAAATAATCTTAAAAAAAGAATCCTCTCTAGGGTTCCTGTTTGCAATGAATTTCTTGCCTTGGTTTTATTAAGATTAATTTTGCTAAATCTTTTTTCAACATTAGCTGATGAGTTTGGCAAAGTCATTAAGTTATTTACAAATTCACATAAATTTGGAAAAACTGGTTCTTTTCCAAAATATATCTACATTTAATGCGCTGTCTGCAAAATTCAAAAATCTTAGTTGTCTTATTTCATGCTCAATATCTTGATATTTTCCTTTAGATTAGTAAAACCTTTTAATAAAGAAAGAATTTCGGAGTTTTTTTTTCAAAATCACAGATGGTGTAACTAAATTTAATTTTTTTTTATAAGTTTGTCATCGAAATCAAATGATGGAAATAAATTTGATTTAGAGGCGTATTTTTTGTACAATCATCTACTAAAAAATTTATTAAAACATTTTTAAAAAGTTTCGTTGTTTCATAGTGCATGTTGTGAATTTGAATTCCTTCAATTTTGTTTGGATTATTCGCCAAATTATGCACATATAAAAAAATCAAAAGTAAAGCTCGTTTATGTCATTCAATCATCGATATTGGCCACAAAAAAAAATATGTTTTTAGAGCTTGACATCTTGCCATACGTACGCGTTATTTTAAGCAAAAATAGCGAAGTCAAAAAATCTTCAAAGTACAAGGGAGTATACTAACAAAAATCGTCAAACGTCATTTTGTGAAATTCGGTATAAAAAATTGTCAACATTACGTAAAATCGTCACGTTTGGCAGCCCTGGCTATCAACTGAATTGAGTGTCGACTATTGTGGAACAAGAAAATTTTGATGAAAACAAATTTGAAGAAGTAAAAAATTTCCGGTAAATAAATACAAATTTAAAAATACAACTGGAAGCAAATTCTTCAATTGTGGTAAGATTACATACATGTATACGCACATAAGTACAGTGCTGTCTGGGTAGAGTGAGCCCCCGATGCTATGAATACCTCGTTAGAGTGAACACCAGAATGTTTACATTGACTACTCTGTAGAGTGAACACTCATGAAGATCTATAGAGTGAGTTTTTAGGTTTGGCGAAGGAGAAAAACAATGAAAAAGAGTATAAAAATTAAAGAGAATATAAAATAACGGTAAAGTAACGATTCTTTTAGAGTAAGTTGACAAGTTACTCTCACAAATACGCATTCTATGAAGTGTTAATTTATTTAAGTCTGCGCGCATGTTCCATTATGGTCGTGCCTCAAAGTTAATTTCTGAATAATTGGTCTTATATAATTGTTACATAACAATGGACTCGAAAAAAAAAGCATTTATACTTAAAATAAAAAAGCGACATTATAAAAAAAATTGGCACAGCGTTATGGCGTTGCAAAATCGACAATTTCTGGCATAAAAAAAAAGAAAATTGGAGTAATAAAGCTACATGGAACCCAAAGAAAAAAGACGGTTAAAAAAGGAGAGTTTCCATGCATGAAAAAAGCTTTGTACAACTGGTTTGTGAGACAACGTCAGAACAATTTTCCTGTCAGTGGCGATATGATTAAGGAAAAGGCAAAGGCATTACATGGGGGCATTCAAGAAAAGGAAGGCGGCTTCAATGCCATCTGGATGGTTGGAAGGTTTTAATTCATGCTATGGAATTCGACTGTTAAAAGTGTGCATCGAGAAATTGTCTTCAGATCAACAAGCTGTTGAGCCTTTTAAACAAAAATTAAATGACGTAATTCGCGAATTACAGCTGTGTAGTAGTCAAATATACAATGCAGATGAAAACGGCTTGTTTTGGAAAATACTTCCAGAAAAAACTTATGTGACCAGCTCTGAAAAAGTGGCTCCAGGCAGAAAAATGGAAAAAGCAAGAGTTACTTTTCTTGCATGCATAGATGCAACTGGAGAGCATAAAATCAAGCTATCGTGCGAAGAATCCGCGTTCTTTTAATACGTTCAAAATTCCAGTAGATTATCGAGATTCTAAGAATGCTTAGATGACATTTGTAATTTTTAAAAACTGGTTCCATACATGCACATCCACAAGTAAGAATCTTATAACCAAAATTTAACCGTTTACATAAATTATATGGGTATGTATCTAACAGGTTCAGCAATTTCTGCAGCTTAAGGGGTTACCACAAAAGGCTCCTCTTTTGTTGGATAATGCTCCCTGTCACCCTCCAATAGATCAGTTAAGATCAAATGATGGATCCATATTCATGATTTTCATGCCGCCGAATGTAACACCCTTGATCCAACCCATAGATCAAAACGTGATTCATATAACAAAGCTGCATTGCAGGAAAAATCTTCTGGCATTAGCTGTTGGAAAGGAAAACATCACAGAGTCCCTAAAAGCATTAACGCTGTTACTGCGTGCATGGAATTAATTGAAAGCTGATGTTATAGAAAAATGTTGTCGGGCTCTTTTGAAAAGCACTGCAGTTGAACCCATTTCAAGGGGTGATGATGAAGAAGAAGGAATGACGCTGAATGCACTTCGGCAAAACTTGTTAGCCGAACGATACGATGATGTTCATCAAATCCAAAATTTACTTCAAAATTTTACTTCAGACCATTAATTCAGATGTAAGTTTGCAGGAATATTGTTCAATTACTTTTATGTATGAATTGTGTTGATTTTCATTTTCTGCTATTTTCAGACAAACTATACTGAAGAAGATATTGAAAACTGGAATTCAATAGACAACAGAGAGCCAAATTCTAAGAAAGACGTCGTCAGCACATTTGAAATATCAGATGATGAAGACAATGGCGAAACACCAGCAAACACAAATTTGATATCAGCTGCTGAAGCCATTAAGGTTTTTGATAAGGGTATCGAATGGGCTGAGGTTAATACTACAAATTTCGCAAATATACAAGCTCTACATTGCCTTCGCGATCAAGCAGTGCAAATATCGGTAAACAAGCCAAAGAAACAAACAACTATTACTAATTTTTTTCAGTCATAAATTTAAACTTTAGTATTACATAGAAATAAATAAAATTTATAACCTATAAATTCATTTAAAATAGATAAATTAGTTTTTTTAATAAAAAAAAATTCAATCCTGATTTAGTGAACAACCTGGGTATAGTGAAATCACTCTGCAAAAATTAGTTCACTCTACCCAGACAGCACTGTATGTGAGTTCATTAACTTTTTTGTTCAACTTCCCCTCGCATATAGTTCGAATGCCGTGGGGCGCCCCCAGACATTCTACTGAACCACATACGAGGGCATGCATTCGCGTCTAGGCCTAGGATAACAAGAGTGTCGCTAGTAGTAACACCGTATCCATAAATCCCAAGTACCGATACAATGGAGCACCAGGCCGACAATAACTGCTCGCCAAGAACATGCGCCCGAACACCCAGTCTACCACAATACAAACTCCCCACCGTGTGCGACTCACAATTGTGCAGTCCACATCGACGCAGTCAACCACAACCGCCGAATTTCTGGGCAAATTCGAGAACACACGCATAGCTGTCGGCAGCCCCCTTACGCGAACACTCGAGTAATATGGCTCCTGACAAAGCGCAAAAGAAGCCCGTCTACGCCTCATCGCCTGTCCGACTTACAGGTAGCCGGATGCGCCCTCTGTAGATTCTGTTGAACTATTAGTATCTGTTCCATGATTAATTCCGTGAATTAGCCCTAGCAACCATAGCCTCATAAATCGGGCACGCCATGGACAACATCCTGTGATCTGCTGGAATACCCTTAAACGCGCAGTTCCTGCACCTCACCTCATTTTGACAGTTTGAACCCCGGTGACCAGATACGCCACAACTGAAGCAGGTCTCCTCCCTCATCCTGCAGTCCTGTACGCGATGGTCAAAGCCAAGGCACCTAAAACATGACTGCACCGTTTCCTGCGTCCTCACTTGGAAGCGGAACCACTTAACATACACACCAGTGGACCTCAGGTGTTCAGTCACCCTGCCTGTGCATTCCAACGTAACAGCGACTTGTCCGCCTGTCTTCACTTGCCAAGGAGCACTTACCATCCGGACACTTCTTTTGAATGCCTCAGGGGTCAAGATCTCCTTCAAGTTCAGCTCTCCCATAAACTCATCCGGCAAAATTTCGCTATGCACCCTCTGGACCAGCACCCTTGGGCCTAGCTTATCGCTGACCGATACCTCAAGGCCCACTTCAGCAAACTTCGCATTGGCCGCGATCTTCTCCCGCTCGGCAACGGACGGCGTCCTTATCACCGCCCCACCATCCCGAATAGGACGCACCTCATGCACACGCACACCAAGCGTGGGACCCACCTGGCTCACCACCTTATCCACCACCTCTTTCGATGTGGCACCGCTCTTTACCTTCACCCACAACCGACCACGTCTCAACCGGTTTTACAGTCACAACTGGTACCGCCTGCGTTCTCGACGCCTTAGCAAGAGGCGGAGCAGCTACGGCGGTCGACGCAATGTGCCCTGACGCAGACCCACCGGCTTCTAATCGCCCCATCAGCCTAGCATTGTCGGCAATCAAGCCCATCAACAGCTCCTCATATTCGCCTGAAATCGTGCCAAATTTCGGTCAACGCCCTCCGCCAACAGCACCTCCATCAGACTGGCCATGATCTTCTTCAGAGCACTCACTGACCCACCACCACATGTCATCACCATTCCCTCGAAAGGCAGACCTCTTCGTCGTTGTCGGCGACTTCTCCTTCCCTCCGTGGCCACACTTTTCGTGGCGTCCGTCACCATGTTATGGCCCTCACCTCCAGATGTAGCAACACCACTCAATACAGCCCCTCCAGTCGTACCGGCCAGAGCCACTGGCACCTTTTCAGCAACGGCAACGGGGGAATCAGCCACATCAACAGCAGCAGCACGCCTCGGCCTCGGCGAGTTGAGTTTTACTCGCTTCCCCTTTTCCACCTTCTCAACCTCACTATCGGTATCACTGTGCCTCAACTTCTTCGTCGCAGCTGGAGGAGGTCCCATCGCTTTCGATAACGCCATATCCGACGTTTCGTCATCTTTGTCTCCCCTCGGCGATTTCCTCCGCGACATTGGCCCCGCAGGCGCCATAATAGCAATTTATCAAAAACTACAGAAAATTTAAATTTCCTAACTTTCAATAATCCAAAATCGTCAGCCAAAAGATGAAGCAGTAAGTCGTCAACAGGTACAATCAGCAAAAATTTCCGCGAAAAGTCAATTTTCCACTTCAGGAAGTGAAAAATACGATTTTTGGCGATTTTAGCCAAGTCACACACCAAAAAGTTAGCACGGACACAAACTTTAGCAAAGTCCCGAACCCCTTAGCCAAGTCAACAACCTGTCCGAGATTCCCAAAAACGAGGGCAAAAATCTCCCCGAAATCCCCGACACTTCCCCGGAATTCGCAGCTGCAACAACGAAATCACTAATTTACCACAGCGGCAACACCAATAAACTATTAAGGAATGTGACCTTCTTGCCGGAGTTTCACCTTGAGACAGCTTTTGCCAGCGGAGTCTCAACTTTATTGTTGCTTTTAACACTCACGTTTATTAAAAACACAATTAATTTTCTTCAACACAATGTCGTCCGAGATGCCGATTTTTAATCCGCGATTTTCTCGGGCATCCGTCAACCGATTCTCAAAATTTTTAAACACTTGATCCTTGGATCCACCGCTATCCCGTGATATTAAAATCGAATTTTTATTCGCACTTTGACTTCAACTCAAAAATACCGCAAAAATCCGCTATAAAAACACGTCTTAATACGACAATATCCCAGCGAACAGTAGATAGGGACAGAAGGAATCTCGTTAATCCATTTATGCGCGTCACTAATTAGACGACGAGGCATTTCAGAGAGAGTCTTAGTTACTCCCGCCGTTTACCCGCGTTTACTTGAATTTCTTCATTTTGACATTCAGAGCACTGGGCAGAAATCACATTGTGTCAATCCGTTAGGGCCACCACAATGCTTTGTTTTAATTAGACAGTCGGATTCCCCAAGTCCGTGCCAGTTCTGAATTGATTGTTAATTGATAGTCGTTATAATTTAAAAAGAATATTATCTTGCGATAAATCCCTTAAAAATTTTGGCAAGAAAGTTCCACAACTGGCTACGTAACTACTATCCGGGGAACAAGATTTGAAAATCTCTATTTATCCAGAACGAGTACGCAAGCCATGTTATTACTTCCCAATCAAGCCCGACTATCTCAATCTTCAGAGCCAATCCTTATCCCGAAGTTACGGATCTAATTTGCCGACTGCCCTTACCTACATTATTCTATCGACTAGAGCTCTTCACCTTGGAGACCAGCTGCGAATATTGGTACGGCCTGTTGAGAAGTTTGCGTGAGCCCACCATAAATTTTCAAGGTCCGAGGAGAAAATATCGATACAACAGTAAAAGTCATGCTCTTCTAGTCCATCTACCATATCTCTCTTCGAAAGACTTCCATTGTAGTACGACTATAAAACAGAAAAGAAAACTCTTCCGATACCTCTCGACGGCTTCTTTATGGTCGTTCCTGTTGCCAGGATGAGCACAAGGCCCATATTTAATAACAAACGGATACTCAACAGGTTACGGAATTGGAACCGTATTCCCTTTCGTTCAAAATTATTCAAGTGTTTAATTATATAATATAATAAATTTTATTTTTATTACTTTTGATTAAACTTGAAAATTTTCGGCTTTCGCCTTAAACTTAAGGTAGGATCACACGATTGCCGCAAATACGCCAATCTGGCCCAATTTTTATTGTGCTGAATTGGTGCACAATAATAATATTGTCCCAATCAAATATACTACAGTCACATGATTGCCCCGTTTTATAAAAATTTGATTGCCGCAGATTGACGAAGAATAAATTTGTATCAATAATTGCCGCAGTCCAGTCATACGATTGTTCTAACTTGCGGCAACACCAACAAACAGCTGTTATGGCAGTTTTTAGTTTGTTTTGTTTTACGTGCAAATTATTTTCTTTTTCATATTGATGTAATTCTGCATCATGGCTTTCAATTGGCCTCTAAATTATTATTAATCGCTCACTGCTTATTATTGTAAAATAAATACAATCTACGAAATGTATTTTACACTTAATAAATTTAACTAAAAAAAATTAAAAATAAAATTAAAATATTTTTTTGCATTAATTCTATGTCTAAATAGTATTTTTTTCAAAGCGAAAAAATTCATGCAATTAAGGATTAACGCTTCAAATAAATTTAAATTTATGGTACACAAAACAATTGGCACACAAAAAAAAATTAAACTAATTAAATAAATTGTCACGTATTGGCTACTTTGATTGCCGCACGAGAAGACAATAAATATTGGTACATTTTTAACATTTATATTGCCGCATGGTTGCCTATCAACCGTTCACACGATTGCCGACACAGAGTTGCATTTGATTGGGGAAAATGAGCACAATATTGTTCTCGATTGACGTAGGGGACAATAAATTGTGAAATCACACGATTGACATATAAAATAGAGCAATAATTGGTGCATTGCGGCAATCGTGTGATCCTACCTTTAGGACCGACTAACTCGTGATCAACCACTGTTCACACAATGAATTGACATTTAAAATACAGCAAAATAACGATACAACAAATTTGTGTGTTCACTAGCACATAAACAAATACCGCATTTTTTTTAACGATAAGCCATACGACTGAGCTTGTGAATTGAACAATTATTATATATTTGTGAATTTAAAATTGTAAATTTTACAACGATATAATAACGATACTTCTACTGTTTTGAAAAATTACTAGCAATTAAAAAATTTTAGTAAATATTTCTTCTAAATAGCCTTGATTTTCATCTTCTAGTAGTACTTTAGCTTCTACGTCTAATTCAATAGAGTTAGCTTTCCTTTTATGTCTGATATTGGACATATAGGGATCTGATGTGCATAATAAAATAGTAATCGGGTCTTCATAGTACAACATCTGGAAATGTTTCTTGTGTGGTGCTCGTGAAAGAATTTGTAATCTTTGTTTATTTTTTCATGCGCTTCTTCAGATAGATCTCCTATTAGTAGCACATTGTGTTGAATCATTTGTTCCTCATGGTACAAAATTTTGTGAACTGCAAATGGCATATATCTCCAAGCGTATTTTTCGTTATAGAGTATAGCTGTTTTTTGCGTTCTCTCCAAATAAAGTATAGCTGTTTTTTATGTATGCTCTAATTTTTTTTGCATTTATCTTTCTTCTTCATGCTATAACTTTTAATATAATGTTGAATAGCCTTATTTGTTCCAAATCTACACCTGTAATAGATGCTGCAGTTTCTGGATCTGAAAAAGTCTCCTTGCATTATTTACATTATTTGTGTTTCCTCCTGCTTACTTTGGCTGATCGATCATTAGGCCTAGTTCTTAATATTTTTCTTGAATTTGTTTTGTTTTGCTTTCTTTTTTCTTTATTTTCCTTACTTTTCTCACTATTTCGCCTAACATACCAAAATCCAAATCATAACCTAATTTAAGAGTATTCTCAATAAAACGTATTCTAGCATGAAGAGAGGGCAATTCAAATTCGTATGCTGCCTTAAAACTATCATCTTCCGGGTAAAACATTAAAAAAGCAAAGTACTTTTGTGAACTGAATAGTATAAATTTACTTTATTTTAAGTAGGCAAAATATTTTTGTGAGCAACTGTACATGATTTAGAACTTGACCAACAATTATAAATACGCATATCCATCTAAAAACCGTCTCTCATGAAAGCGATTTGATAAAAAACGACTAAAACACTTTAAAAAATGCATTACAGAAAAAACATTTTTTAACTCTTTTTACTAAAATTTTGCAAAAAATATTTGACCTTGTGTCAGAAAAATTGTTCTGATGCTCAGGCCGGATAGGGTGTAAAAGAGAGTTTGGACTATAAAAGAGTGTTTTAGAGCTTTTGCGAACTTTAGAAGTGATGCTCTAATAAGTGGGAGTTTAGGAAAATTTGGGCCTTAAAAAAACAAACAAACAAAACAATAATTTTTGTAGTACTAATAGCTAACAAATTAGGCAAATTAACAAAATTTGTCAATTTGTTTAAAAAACTTGTTCCATTTAAGTTTAACACAAGTTAAAAATTTGTCACACAAATAAACGAATTTAGTTCAGTTGTGGATGAACTCAAAGAAATTGGTATTATTTTAAATGATGATTTGCTGTCAATTTTTCTGTTGTGCAGTCTACCTGATGAGATGGAAAACTTCGTTATTGCTATTGAAAGCAGAGACAATTTGCCTACGTACGACAAATTAATTTCGAAAATATACGAAGAAGAATTACGTCAATCAAATAAAAATTCTAACCAAAACGAAACGGTATTTGCCATCAATCCAAAGATTGAATATAAAAGAAAAAAAAAATTTTAACAACAACAGTAAGAGGCTTAACCTTGTAATAGGTGATCAAAATCAAAATGATAAAAAGCTTTGTAATGCAAATGTTAATAACATAAATTGCTTTCGATGTGGAAAAAGGGCCATTTTCGCTCTCAATGTAAAGGCAACGAAAGAACAAAGAACAGATTTGGCATGTTCATTACATGAAAGCTCAAACGATTTATCAGAGAAGTTTATTCTAGACAGCGGGGCAACATCCCATATGTGTAGAATTAAAGATTATTTTACAACATTAACAGAATCAACGCAAAAAATCGTATTAGCATCTGGTGAGAGCATTAATGCAGAAGGGCTTGGCGTTGTTACAATAAAAACTAAATTCTGTAGTTTTACTTTACGTAATGTTTGGTATGTACCTAAATTGCATTCGAATTTTATTTCCATAAACAAAGTTTTAAAAGCTGGTCATTCTGTTAATTTCCAAAACAACAAAGCTTTTATTAGAAGTAAACAAAAAGAAAATATGCTTTGACTGAAGGTTTATTTGTTGCAAGAGTGGAAATAATTAAAGAAATTGAAAATACAAATTATATTAATGATGAAAGTATGGCAAAAAGGTGGCATTATAGATATGGACACAACAATGTGAAAGATTTAAAAAAATTATCATCTAAAAAAATTGTGAAAGGCTTAAATTTTAAAATACCAAACGAAATTGATTGTGTTACATGTGCAGTAAACAAAATTACTGTAAAACCGTTCAAGAACTATTCAAGTGTTCAAACAAAAGATTTGTTAGAAGTGGTGCATACAGACTTATGTGGACCAATTGGAGTAAAATCCGTTGGTCGATCGTCATATTTTATGACCTTTATAGACGATTATTCTCGTTACGTCACAACGTATTTCCTCAAACAAAAAAGTGATGCATTTAAAGCATTTACCAATTTTGCTGCGACTGCGGAGAAGCAGACAGGCCGCCAAATTAAAGTTGTCAGAAGCGACAACGGAAAAGAATTTATTAATTCTAAGTTTAACGAGTTTTTTGCCAAAAAAAAAAACAACTGTAAGTTACTCACCGCAACAAAATGGTGTTGCAGAAAGGGCAAATAGAACCCTAGTCGAAATGGCAAGATGTTTATTAGATCAGTCTAAATTACCAGAGTTTATGGGGAGAAGCTGTTTACACGGCCACGTATTTAAGAAATAGATCGCCCACAAAGGTTCTTGGAGATGTTACGCCTTACGAAAGATGGGCAGGTAAGCAACCATCAGTATTTCATTTTAAAACTTTCGGATGTGATGCTGTTGTGTTGAATAAAGGCCCTAAGCCAAAAGGCAGTAAATTTTTACCAAAAGGTTCCAGAATGAAGTTCGTTGGATACCAATTACACACCAAAGGGTATCGTTTATACAATCCCACTAGAAAACAAATCGCTATTGCTCGTGACGTCATATTTTTTTGAAAAATCCTTTGAACAAATGCCTGAAGAAGCTGATGAAAAAGACATGTTTTATTTTAATATTTGTAACCAAAATACAAACAATGAAACTGAAGCCGTGTTGAAAAGTGAAGATGACAGCAGTCCTCAACAAGATGAATTTGAAGAAAATAAATCCAACATATTTCGTTTGAAAATCTTTGAAAACAAAAATTATAGATGTTTAAAAATCATAAGCTTACTAAGAAATTTTTCATTTTAGCGAAATACTGAAAATGTCCATTTTGAATCACCCTGTTCACTGTGTAAAGTTAAAATAAAGTTTTTATTTTTTGGCTCTACACTAGAGGTACACTAGTGTCTACTTTCGAATGAACTTTAACATTTTACAATCGGTGACCATAAAAAATGAGCCTTCTCGTAAAATTGTCCACAGTGCAACGTAATTATTGTATGTGTTTTCATACGCACAAATCATTCCTTTATTGCAACTTAGTCATATCTCAAAAACGTGTTTTTTGAGTTAAGAATGCAGAATTATTCTAGGAATCGTTTTTCATCTTGTGTGAAAAATGCACACAAAAATGTCTGTTTACTAACTTCTTGAGGGCAGAACACTTTTTTATTTTTCTATTGATGTGGGTGACACTGTTGCCATATATTTTTTTCAAAAATCTTCGAATCGAACAAAAAAAATCTTTTTTTTGCATTAAAAATCTTTTTTTAAAAGTGATTTTATTGAAATCAAATTCAGTTCAAGTTTATTTTAGTTAAACTAAAGCTAAAAATGGCCTTATTCACAAACGATTAATAACGTTAATGCGTGCATTAACGTGTTTCCCATATAAAAATCGAGCATTCAACCTACTTTATTAATAGTTTGTGAATAAGGCCATAAAGCTTTTTTGTGGACATATATTTAAATAGCATAAAATATTTATTGCATATATAGGTTTTTAACCCTTTTCAAATCAAATTCAGGTATTTTAAAACAAATTCAGAATTGTCCAAATTAAAACACGTTCAGTATTTTTCAAACCAATTTCGGCTGCTTTTGGTTTTTAAAATGCCGAGCTTGGTTTGAAAAATGCTGGGCTTGATTTGTAAAATACGGAAAATTCAAAACATCTTTTTTTTAAAACCTGAAAAGACCAAAATTGAAGCTAAAATCCTATAATTAGAGTAGTAACGTATTAACATTAGATTCATATATTTTTTAAGGTTACATTATAAATTTCTTTATTAATCGTGCTATTCATTTCTTTTGTTTGTTCAAAATTTGTACAATTACAATCAAATTTATTCAAAAACTCTTTGGTCCTTAAAATATCACATAATGTTGGTATATCTAATTTATTTCTTAGTTTGTTCTTATTGATATTCATTTGAGAAAAAATTCTTTCGACGTTAGCTGTTGCTACTGGTATTGACAAAGCTGTGTAAGCTGATCTTTTAAAAAAAGAAAGCTTCAGAGTCATCGCAACGATTTGCATTCAAAATGATTTACCAAAATTTGTCAATATTCTTTTCATCCACTAAATTATATTCTTTAAAGTTGAAGTAGAGTCGTTCGTCATAAATTTGCTGAATATTATTCGAATCGATAAAATTTGGAAAGAATTTCGTTAATTATTGCTTTTCATAATATTAGTAGGTGCCGGGAAAATTTTAAAATTCGCTGTCAAGATCAAACTTTTTTTAATAAACTGTTACATAACTCAACACAAAACTTTAGGCAATTATTTCAAAATGGCATTTCATATTCATCAGATAATTTATGAGCAGAACGAAGTTCTATAGTTATTTAGGCTCCCAGGTGTATGTATATCCTTAATATCTTTAAGATATGTATGTACAATTATTAACATAAATTTTGTTAACTTTTCAAAACATATATATTTATCTTTTACAATGTATTAAAATATTTATAAATACTAACGACGAATTTCATTATAAAGCAGCATAGCATTTACACATGAAAGTAATTGCATGAAAGTCGCAATGCACTCACACTTTTTCACTAACACACTTAAAGTTTTTTTACTTTCCACTCACTTTCAACTATATGTTCAAGAAAGTAATTTTTTTGACGTTTTCAGAAAGTAAAATAACAAAGACTCAAACACTCTTACCCTCATATAAGACTTATGCCAATCAACAGGATGTTGGCAAAATTTTAATTGCAAATTTAACTTATTTTGTAAGTATATTTACGGAATTGTTATATTTGTTCTTCAAATATACATAAATAAGACAATTCATACGTTTTTATAGCAATAATCTCATTAAAATATTAACAATAATAATTAGCAGTACAAGTATCAATTTTTGCAACTCTTCGCTTCGACGACATTTTCAAAAATTAACTTTCACTTACTTTCTTATGAAAACGAACAAGAAATTTTCATGAAAGTCAATTATTTCGCAAAAATTTTTATTTATAATACATATACAAAAATTTCAAGAAAGTACTTTCATGTGTAAATGCAGCGTAAGTGAATTTGTATATAAAAATAAAACATCGTTGCAATTTAATGGATGGAAGTAAACAGTGTTGCAGCGGTTAACTTCTTTTCACACTTTTAAAGACTTAAAGAAGAAAATATGTAGTTTAGTTAACAGGATTCTCAAGTAATAGACTATAAGTGCAAAATATCATTTATTAAATCTTTTTTGTACCTCAAAAAACTTCAAAAATAAGATAAATCTTCACATATGGTAACACTGGTATGCGTAAATTAAAAACTTTAAACTCTGTTTCTGACGAACGGGGGGTTTTTTAAATATGACTATGTTGCAGTAAAGAAGCCAAATGTATTTTTTTTTGGTCACGAATATTTGCGGCCAAAAATATGTCGTTCGTCCCAGTTGCGTTTCTAGCATTAAACTTATAAAGGTTCAATTAGACGTGCCGTAACCATAACTATATTTACTTTGCCAACTATTTCTGCCATAACCATACAGCAGTGAGGATATAAACCCTCACTTGCGTATTAATTTCAAGAATTTAGAAATAATTAACATCATAACTGTAGTTTCTATTAAGAAAAATATAGTTAATTTTAATTACGAAAGTTCACTTTTTAATTACCATCAACATTTTAATAAAAAAAATAGAGTAAAAAAGTAAAAACGAAAATATGCATAAATCAAAACTTACTAAACAACCCAGCAACTGTAATAAGTGAAAGCACAATAAAAACAACAACAAATATGTCTAATCTGCAAACAGCTGTTTATGGTTATAGCGAAAAACCAAAATTCAATTGGTTCCCAAGGTTATGGCTATGGCGTTATGGTAAGTCACGTATAATCAATATCACTGTTGTCCATAAGGTTGGTTCCAACAGCTATTTTACAGGGTTATGGTTATGGCACGTCTAACTGAACCTTAACACAAGAAACTTACCTCAGCTACTTTTATAAAGCGTCCTCGTCGATTTTGCTTGACATCTAAGTAAAAGCGCTTCGATTGTATTTGCAGCATTTTGGTAGCCAATTCCTGCTCAGTTTGACCCTGATGTACTAATATTTTAAAGTAAAATAGATATCATAGAAGAAGTAAATCTCTTAATATGTTTAATTATTTATTTTAACAAACCTTTGGCTGATGAATCAAATTCATTGCGACCCGCCTCCATGTTGGTGGGAGCATTATATTCTACAAGAAAGTTTTTCTCTTAATTAATTATTTAATTTTTCAATTGAAAGAGAGACTCTTCACAAGGCAACTTTATTTTACATAAAAAATGCATGAAGCAAACTCAAATAGCGCGGCTCAACGCTTTGTAATTGGAAAAGCCGATTTTGACAGAGCTTTAAGTAGTGAAGTTGGCTGTGAAACACCCGTTATTGATACAAAGTAATACTAATTTAGCTAGTTTCAGCTCAGTCTAGCGGTTTTATCTCTATTTTTTATTTATATTTATAAACAAGTTTATAATAAAGCGTTGACGCTCTTATTTAAGTAAGTCATTTTAGCTTAAAAGCTTGTTGCTGGTAAGCACTACGCTTGACGAGCTAATTTAGGTTGCTTTGTTAGAAGTGTCGCAATACACACTACTCAAAGTATTAATACCACAAACTAAATATATTTGAAAACTAAAATGTCAATAAGAAAATAATTGAGTTTGATGCGGTAACTTTTTTAACGGCCGCGAAAAGGATTCGCTTTCTTACTTTTTTGTGCTCAAGTTACTTTGCTATGCCGTTTTGCATATTTACTAAAATTGTAATTACATAGAAGTGTATGTATGTATGTACGAGTATATATGTATGTTGAAAAGTTGAAAATAAAACATAAAACAAAATCATACTTGAATCTAAAATTCCTTCTTCGCCACTGCCGCTCTCTGACATTATATTCCTTCAATGGTTTCCTTCAATTGTGTCCTTACGTTTAGTGAAATGTTGTAAATAAACAGGTTGTATACTTTTTGAAATTATATCTAACACATTTTTTTAGTTACTCAAGTTCATCTTATATTTAGTTAGTCTGACCACCGCAAGACTTCTTTGTATGATTTCGCTCAAGCCGTGAACTATAAGCAGACGTTGATACAGCGTTTAAATACTACGTGCAGGTTCAAACAATCTTCGTCCCTCCTGTAATAAATAAAAATTAAATTAATATCCATTTTTATAGCTGAATTTTTATTACTAGAGTATGCCCAGTGGTAGAAATTCGACCGCCAGTTTAAACGTATATCTATTTTTGTTGCATTCATTTAAACAGAAGAAACTACCTAATTACTTATTCCCTTCCCCACGTAAAAAACAATAAAACAAATAAATTTGCATACAAACACGCACATTTATAAAAAATATTATTACATACATAATACATATGTATGTATTAGGGCGGGTCAAATTGTATGGAACGATTTTTTTTGATGACATATATACCTTAAAACAGTTCAAGAATTACTTATAAATATGAATTATTAAAAACGAAGGCACCCGTCATAAACCATCATGTTTACATTGTCACAAGTGGTTGAATACTAAGAAAGTCAACTACAAGACAAAAATAAAGTAAACAAAAATGGAAAACTGCTTGATCTCAAAGCCAATGGCTTTGGAAAAAGCGAGAGAGTATGGAATATTTTGAATAATTAAAAACCAGAGATGGAATTTCGTACTAACCGAAATTGATTTAACTTGTAAGAAATGAATTAGTTGCACTTTTCGTATTCTAATTCGTTATATAATACGGTTAAATAGTTGATATTCCTAGTCACTAGTATCCGCCGTCAAAAGTGGTAAGATCGAACAAAATAACGCTGATGAGATGGTATAGCGACCTCGAAATCATTACTGATCCGTTCTGCTAGTCTGATGAATAAATTGTTTCAAATAAAAAGTACACTCTTAATAAAATAATGAATTTATCCAAAAATAATTTCTTAAATTAAGAAGATATGGGTAAACTCAGATTTGAACTCAAGCCATAAAAATCTAATTTTCAATATACATATACCTTAAAACAGTTTAACAATTACTTATAAATATTAAGTAATTAATAAATAAATTTTTTTATTCATATAATGTTATTTTGCATTCGCGCACCTTTTTTGTTTTGACAGCAGAAAACGCACTAAAAAAAGAAAAAAATGAATAATTAAATTGTGTGGGATATGATTTCAATATCAGAAGCATTGTTGATGACACAAAGAGGAAAATTTTCATGTTTTCGTTCAAAAATATTGCCATTGCGCACCCATACGGACTTCCACTTATTTTTCTTTGCCTTTATTTTAGTTGACCACAAGAGGCGGCTGTTATTAATTCGTCATTGACGTATATGAAGCTATTTGGTGTATTGATTGTGTTGGTTTCATTGTTAACAATATTGCTTTCTATTCTGTCTATTTATTCTGCTCATAAGTTCAGACTTTTTTGCTATTGTGGAAAATTATACGATTACTTTGTTGGTTTTTTTTTATATGGTATGCTCTGCTTATGTCTTTTTCATGTATATCAATACTGACAGATGTAGCAATTCTATTAACCATTTCAACAGCAGAGATTTGTTGGTTTGTAACGTTTTTGATTTCAAAGTTGTTATTTATAATTTTTTGCTCCAGTTTATACGAGTTTCCAACATGTTTATTTGTGTTTCGAGCTGTTTTTCTTTTTCATGGAGCTCTTTCACCTGGCCTACTATCGTTGAAAGGGCTGTTGTTATTGTCGAGAACGAATTTTTAATTTTCTCTTTTAATTGCATGTTTAAGCTCTAAACACATTCACGACAGCAGACAGCAAGCAGCAATATGTCAAAAATAAAATCCATGTGTTTAAATGAAAACGATTATTTCGACGGCAGCACAGCAGCAGGACTGCACAACAGCATTTGCTGCTGCTGCCAACTTAGGCTATTTTGACGGGCAGCAATAAACAAATATAGTGTTGCCATTATATATGAATATAAATTGGAAAAATAAGAACAAAATCTTTTTGTTAATATTAAACACAAAAGAACATTACAAAAATACAATATAGAAATAAATTTCTGTGTTTTTATAGTTTTTCGTGATATTATTAAATTTTTTTATCAATAACTTTAATTTTATTCATTATAAAATAAATATGCGGCATCCCTGAAATTTGTTTGTCTTTGAAATTATTATGTTGTTGCTGTCTTCAAAATAATTATGAAGCTGGCTTCAGGGCAGCATTTGAAGCCGTGAAGTTGTGAAGTCTGCTGTCGTCTAAGTGTTTAGAGCTTTAATATCTCAGACTTCAATTCAGTGACCTCAGTTTGGACAGAGTGCAATTTTGTGTTGACCGAGGTCATTTTGCTAATTGCTTAAATTTTTTCGTGCTCTCGGTTTTTGATTTTTCATCATCGTCATCGATTCGCGCCTGTTTTTTGTTGTTGTTTTCTTCAAAGACAAAAGTTTGGTACATATTGTTGGTACATATGATTGGGAGATTTGGCTTACATATATGACACCTCCATGGTTGTGTAGGTGCTCTCCGAGAGGGGGGAACAGGTTGAAAAACGATAATTTGAGTTCCATTGGTTTCATATAATATTTTGACTCATTTTTATTTATGTTTATTTTCCTTTTGCTGTTTTTAAGAGAAGTTTGATTCTGGGTTCACTTGCACATGAAATTTTAAGTTATTTGCCTTTTATAATAGTTTTGTCTATTGTTTTTCATAAGGAATAAACACTTTTTTAGATTAATATTAAATAAAGAAGTATTATTTTTCCTTCACAACCGGATTATATATCACTTTTTCTATATTTGCATTAATTTTTATTAAATTTTCCAACAATTTATATTGGACTTTTAAAGAGGGTTTTCTGTTTAGTTTGTAGAACACTTCTCAAAACACGACCGCTTGCAATCACGACTCACGACAAAGGCTGTACAGACATGAGAAAACTAATAGTTACCTCCTATGGGAAATACCCGTTTCCCTCCTCCGTTACCATCGAGATTTTCCTAGAAGTTTTACTTTCTTTTAAGAGCAGCTCACAATAAATTTTAAGAGTCTCACTGCTGTAGTTATACAGATATGTGGAAAATAAAAATTGCTTTGTATGGGGGGTGCCCTATCCCCTCAAATTTGTTGTAAAAAATAGCCTTTTTGAATTTCCATGTCATCAGTAAGACATTTCTGAAATTTCAAAACATTCGGTTGCACCGTTTGGCGTACATACAAACACAGATTCATTTATATATATATATATATATATATATATATATATATATGGATTTATTTATCTATATATCTATTTATTTATTTACTTAATTATTTATTTATTTGTTTATTTATTTATTTATTTACTTATTTATTTATTTATATATTTATTTATTTATTTATTAATTTTTTTATTTATTTATTAATGAATTTATTTATTTATTTATTTTTATTTATTTATATATTAATGAATTTATTTATTTATTTATTTACTTATATATTTATTTATTTACTTACTTATTTATTCATTTATTTATTTGTCTACTTATTTATTTATTTACTTACTTATTTATTTATTTATTTATTATTTATTTATTTATTTTTCTACTTATTTATTTATTTATTATTTATTTATTTATTTATTTATTTATTTATTTATTTTATTTATTTATTTATTAATGAATTTATTTATTTATTTACTTATTTATTTATTTATATATTTATTTATTTACTTACTTATTTATTCATTTATTTACTTATTTATTTATTTATTTATTTTTCTACTTATTTATTTATTATTTATTTATTTATTTATTATTATTTTTTTATTTATTTATTTATTAATGAATTTATTTATTTATTTATTAATTTTTATTTATTTATTAATTTTTTTATTTATTTATTAATGAATATATTTATTTATTTATTTTTATTTATTTATGTATTAATGAATTTATTTATTTATTTATTTTGTATGTTTATGTCCTGGACAGCAAAAATTCATCTTATATTTAGAATATAGGGAAGTAGCCACAAGTTAAATTAAGGTGTCAAACATAAATATATTTAATTGGTGCTTTTTATGGGAATCTTTCAAATTTTGGTGTTAAATTTTTTATTCGCACTTTTTCCCAAAATTAATATTTTACTGAAAAAGTGCGAATAAAAAATTTAACAATAAATATATTTATTTCGATAAAATTAACTACAAATTGTTCATATAATAGTTTTTATGATTTATTATTGTGAAAAATTATAAACAAAAAGTACTGAAAGCTAGTTACATTGCTTAATAATTTTTTGTGTTTGTGGTGTTTGTGTTTGAATATTCCAAAGACGCCCTGCGAGACATGAATGGAAAACTGCCATTCAGATAGAAGAAAACTGTGTAAAGGAATTTTTATGAAAGAACTTTTTGTGTTTCCAAAGCACTAACTTAAAATCCAACACTTGTCCTATTAGGTATATAGCTAAGCTACTGTCGAATTTTGAGGATGCTGTGTTTGACAGAAATGGAAAGTACACAACCTCCTTAGATTGAAATTAAAAAAAGTGAATTTCGTGTTGAGATTAAACATTATTTTTTATGTAAACACACCATCACCGAAACCAAAGAAAGGCTTTATAAATACTATGGTGACTCTGCGTCATCAGTTTCAATGGTTTAAAGTGGGGTACTGAGTTTCGTTGTGATCGTACCAGCACAAATGATGCCAAACGTTCAGGTCGCTCAAAAGAGGTCGTCACACCAGGAATAGTCGATAAAATCCATGAAATGGTATTGTACGATCGGAGAATGAAAGTGCACGAGCTGCCGAGCGAGTACATAACATTATGCCTGAATATTTGGATATGAAAAGCCATCCGCGCCATGGCTGCCATAATTGCAACCATATGAAAATTTGGAAGGAGTATTTGGCGGGGCTTAAGCAAAATCCGAACGACTTTTTCGACCGCTTTGTAACTGTGAAATAAACATAGGAACTTCCACCATAGCACCTTTGTCATATCCGTTCTTATTTTTTTTTTTTTAGAAAAAAAGTGCAAGTTTTTTTTGGCGAACACATACAAACTTAAATGAATACAGATCAATTCGCAACTTTTATTAAAATGCAAGAAGCCCTAATTCAACAATTGGCAGCTTTAAGTGCAAATGCTGGGGCTAATTCAAGTGCAATAAAACTAAGAGATACCAACCTAAATACGACGCTAGTTCCAAATTTTGAATGTTTCGATCGGTCCGGCAAAAGAAAGCTACAAAAATTATATGCAGAGATTTTCAAATTACATAACCATGAAAGGCTGAAAGCTGAAAACAAGAATTACTGTACAAAGATACTTATAAATTCAATTGGCGCAAAATATTTTAATATGGCGACAGCGTTGGCAGCGCCAAAGGCAGCGACAGAATTTACCTACAAAGAATTATTGCAGCTTCTAGAACATCATTTAGCGCCAAAAAGGAATGCGCTTGTGCAACAGCACAAATTTTTATCAATATACTAAAGTGAAGGGCGGACAGTTGTCGAGTTAGTAGCAGCGCTTCGCAGTGATATCAGTGCACGTGAATTTATTTCCCCATGCGCATGCCAGACGTCAATTGCGGATGTGTTTCTAAGAGCCCAATTCATTCGAGGCATTCGCGACAAAAATACACACGAACAACTTCTTCAATCAAGTACATCGAAGTTGGAAGAAATTGTGGATAAGGCTATGGCGTTAGAGCCTGCGAAGACAGACGCTCGAGAACTGTCGCAAGCTGCAGGAAGCACATCAAATAATGCTCTTTATTCCAGTTGTCGTTATCGGATATTATCGATGACTGTCAACATAGAATTTGTATTCTACAGGAAAATTTGACGGCGATATTGCTTTGAAACGATTTTGAATTTGTCGTAGCCATTTTTTATAACGACTTGATTTTATTTGGCGTTGGCTCAGGTAGTAAGCACGTTGACTACAAACCGAAGGACCTAAGTTCAAACCCAGTGTCAGACAGAGTCATGAAATAAAAACACCACGCATTTCTCTGATGTGCATTGGTGTGTCAGTTGTTGGCGGAAGGTTTCAGTGGCGAAGGCATGGCCACTGAACAGTACCAACTTCAGTTGATACTAATTCCAATGTAACATCAGAGCGCTCTCCTTCGTTGGTACTGAGTAGCACAATCAACGGCGAAGTAAAATAAAATTAATAAAAAGAAGTGGCTACTAAATTAAACACAGCTTCAAAACTCGTAATGTCCTCCTCGCCACCAGAGGAGCTGCAACACTGCTCTACGAATAAACGTGGAGAAAAAGAAGCAGAGTTGTAAAAAACGAATGAAGCTTCACCTCCTTTCATATCTATCACTATCCCTTTCCACTAGTTCCAGCACAATGCATTGCATGTGTAGGGGTCATCATCAAAAAAAAATTGAAAAAACAGAAAAATTTAAAATAACAACTGCAACTCAGTTTGAAAAATTAGTGGAAGATTTGCAGAAGAATCCCTTTCTTGCAGTAGGATTTCGTAGAGGCACTCTTCCAAGTAATTTTAGAGAACAATGGGAAGAAATCGCAAGAGTTTTATATTATCTTGGCTCGCCGATACGTTTAGGAGATGGATGATAAAAGGCAAGGAAATAATGAGCTAAACATAAAAATAAAATTTCTTAATAGGTTTGGCGAAAATTAAAGTTTAAAGTACTCTAAGGTAACTTTCAAACCTTTTCAAAAAAAAAAAAATATGCATATACAATCATTAAAGCAATGCACTGTAATTGGTGTTCACTTGCTGTCCGGTAGTTTAAATATGTCGAATTTCTGTCTCAGAAGCTTTCGTTCTAATATAAGATTTTGTTTTCTTGTATTTTCATCACCACTCGAGTCTGATAAATTCAAGTAAAAAACATTTAAACTTTTAATAAAAGTTTTGTTCAAAATTAACAAAAAAAATCACACAGCTGTTTCAAATATTTAGAGATGTGTGTTTGATATATTGACATAAACGATAAATCTTCAGTGTCGTCATCATCCTGTTATAGAATGCAAAAATGTTATTGAATTGATAACGACGTTTAAACAAAATGATATTGGCAATAAAATGACGGCGACAATTGGAATAAAGGTGAATAATTCTATGGAAATTAATAAAATTTTCAGTAACAACAAGAAAGCAAAGAAAACCCCTAATTCCAAACAGCGACAACAAAATCAAAGTTAATTATTAGCAACTGGGTATTCCAGGATTATGCTTACGGTGTGGTAAGAACAACCATTTTTCCAGCAAAAATTTAAAATACAATTTATGCATTGCTTATCTTTTGGCAAATGGTCCTGTTGCCGTACAAAAACCTAAAAGCAGTGCGTTTGAGCGAACAACGAGTCACATACATAGTGATGATATGATGCCTCTTACGGAATAGTAAAAATAGTACATGTATACTGTAATACAATGTCAGAACGCTACTACGCCAATATATTATTTGAAGGGAAACCAGTACAGCTCGAAGTTGATTCTGGATCTGGATGTTCGTTCTTGCCAAGACCACAAAATTAAATTATGCAACAAATTAGTGCCAACAGAAACGGTTTTCCGCTCGTACACTCAAGATACGTCTAAACGTAGAGCAGACGGGAAAGTACTGGTTACTATTAAATTTAAAAATGTTTCAATATCTGATGAATTGTATATTGTACCTAGTGGACGTTCAGCTCTTATAGTACGAACATGGATTCATCGTCTAGGGATTAACCTGCATGAACTCGACGAAGTAAATTCAAGTTATGTAATTAGAAATTCTAGAAATAAATCAAATGAAATGAAAGAAATTATATCAGAATTCGAAAATGGATTGATTTGAAGAAAGGATTGATTGCATACCTAATCTTAAAGTTTCCCTACAATTGCGCCAAAATACCACACCTATATATACACAAGAACGTAACATTCCGTACGCTTTAACAGAACGAGTCGATAGAGAACACGTTGAATTAGAGAGAGCTGGCATTATTATAAAAGTTGCACACAGTGATTGGGGGTCGCCACTAGTCGTTATCCCAAAGGGAAATAATGGTGTACGCTTGTACGTTGACTACAAAGTAGGCGTAAGCAAGAGCTTAGTACACGCACCTTACCCGATAAAGAGAACGGACGAAATTTTCAATAGTCTCAGAGACTCAAAGTACTTCTGTCGCCCATATTTGTACAAAGCGTACTTACACGTGCCGATGGATAAAAAATCAAGCGAAATACAAACAATTTCAACACACAAGGGCACCTTCCGCTTGAATCGGCTATCCTTTGGCATAAAAACAGCATCCGCTGAATTTAATAAAATCATATATGAGATTTTACGTGAAATCCCTAAAACTGAATCGTATTTCGATGACATCGTGGTCCAAAGCGAATCAATGAGCGAATGCAAGGCTAATTTCAGAGCCTGCTTAAAACAACTAAAAAAGTATGATTTACATCTAAATGTTTCAAAGTGCAAATTTTTTTAAAATCAAATAGAGTTTCTGGGGCATGTAGTTCAATACAACAAAGAGCAGAAATCCTCCTAAACGTTGTGACGACACTTCCTAGGCTGGAGTATAACTCGTCGTGGTCTAGCGTTCACCAACAAAAATTTATTTGATGTTAGGATCAAGAGAGAAAGAAAACGCTTTATCAAATGCAATTCAAGTATTTGTTATGGTTTAACTACACTAAAAATAAGAGTACAATTCGTAGGCTTACATTTAATTCTAAGCGAACAGCTTGTTAAGAGCGTGGTGACAGCGCTGCTGAAGTTGAGTGCTCTCGTATCCAAAACCAGCGCGTGAGATACGCAACGCGAGAAACCAATGGCTGTTGTTAGACCGAAATCTAGTTCGGCCACGCAAGAGTGTGCACTGGTAGTGCTACTTAAGCCTGTTGAATGTTTAATTTAAAGGCAAGAGAATGTAGAGCACCCGTTCAACTTTATGGTCTTACCTCGTCGGCAGTCACATACAGACTTCTCTTTTCTTACTGCCGATTCTCTTTATATACTAAAATTCTGCTACACTTATTAGTTGCGATAAAATGGTAACTACTAAAATTTAGTTGTATTTTAGTGTAAACTTATTCAGGCTAATACTCATATTCACAACTAGATGGTGACTCCGTTGTAGCGTGGTTTGATTATCACTATAACCAACAGTGTGTAGTAGGCATTTGCAGTCTACAGTGCAGCAACATACAAGCTTCTAATTACATTGCCAAATGCCAGACAGAATATTTGTGCAGCGGTCACTTGACACCTTGTGTGTGTATCGTAGGCCGTTGTTAAAGTCACTTGAACAATTCCTTGTGTTTTAAGAAAGATCTATTATGCACTCGTAGAAACTATACAAACTGTTGAGACGCGCGCCGTATCTTTTCTTTGGGAAACTAAAAGACACTCGAAATAGCTAAACGATCATATGTCTTTTATATTCCCACAATTATTAATATTAAGAAACCACTCAATCATGAGTTTTAGAAACTGTCTAAAATTTATGATTGCCTGGTAAAATATAAAATAAGCATACTGTAAGAATAGAATTAAGTTTTGAGTGAAGTTCTAGAATGTCACTCATTTAAGTCGTCTAGAACTTCTCATAAGTAGTATATAAGTAGAGTAAGATTTAAAATTAAATTAATTAATAAAGTTACAGCTTAGGAGCTTTTAATGAGCTCTAAGCAAAACAAAAATAAGTAAATAAATAAACTTTTTTAATTAAATACAACATGGCGATCCTGCCAAACTTTGGAGTGCTTAACGAAGAGCACCCAAAGAAAATTTAATATTTAAAATTTAATGGTTCCTGACGGACCAGCCTAAAACGATCCGTCAGAGGAAGATGACCGCCTGGCCAAAAGGCAGAGTAAGCCGTAACTACTGCCAACAATTCAAATATTATACACTAAAATAACTGCTTTCATCAATTGGAAACTGGACTACAAAATTGGAATGGAATCATCATCATACTCACGTACCAGAAAACAATATCAGCACACCACCACCAAACTAGGACGATGACACCAGGATAAATGAGAGACCTGTCCATCAAAAGACGTAAGCTCCTCAATGAAGCCTACCGGTACATAAATTCGTATCAGATGTACATGAACTAAAATTTTAGATTAATGGCATGATTAACTCAACTAATTTTATCTTAACGGTAGTGCGCTAAAGCCGCACACTAGGGCCAGTAAGCGTTAACCGCTCGTGGCGAAAAAAAAAACTTTTATTTAAAATTTTTATTATGGCACCAGTGGGACCAAAACCACTAACAATTACCGACAATGGTGCTGGTTTTGCATTTATTAAACGCATCAAAGAGGGCTCCGTAATCGATCGAATTGAACACATTTTGGTGGGCGATCATATTGAAAAGTTAAATGGAGTGACCATGGTGGGTAAACGTCACTATGAGGTTGCCAGACTATTAAAAGAGATTCCTACCGGTACCACGTTTACTTTGCGTCTGGTCGAACCCATGAAAAGTGGTTTCCAGGGTATAGGAACACGATCACAATCACGCATGCCGTCGGGCCGAGGCGGCTATGGCAGTGGCAAAGAGACTTTACGCTTCAAGGCCAATGGCAATGTGGAAATTGAAGAAAAATTCGATGCTTCAACGCAAGCGGGTATAGAGGCCATCAATAATTTGCTCGAATCTTTTATGGGTATCAACGATACCGAATTGGCTACACAAATTTGGGATTTAGGTACTGACAAAACAAATTCCATGGATTTTGCTGAGGCCATAGACAATTCCGATCTAGAGTCTTTCGGTTTCACCGATGATTTCATCATTGAATTGTGGGGTGCTATAACAGATGCCAGACGTAAAAAAGCCGCCAAAAACTTGTAATGTTAATTAATGGTCATAAAAACGATAGTTTTAAAATTGTTGCAAAATATATATTTATTTACTTGTATTAATTATTTTCATTTACAATATGTTTTGTATTTATAAAAATTTTTATAAAAGTAAAAATAGTAGAAAAATCTCTAAGTAAAATAAATTATTTAAACAAATTTTAACGCACACACAACACAGGCAAGGAAAAGACAATTATATAGCGGATGCATTGTCACGCATAAATATTAGTGAATTAATAGAACTAAATGAAAATAATAATAATATATTAAAAATAACTACAAGATCAATGGCTAAAAAGACACAAAATATAACAAATAGTAATAATAGTAACAAGTATCAATTAAATGAAGAAATTAAGCCCAAAATATACGTACCAATAAACAACTCTGACGTCAGAAAATATAACAAACTAAGAATTAGCCCAACAAAATGCTATATTAAGCAAGGCAAAACGGTACTAACATATATAAATATTAACGAGTTATTTACTAATGGGAAAATTGACTTAGGACAATTCTTCTCTAGGCTAGAAAAAGTGGCCGGTAAACTCAAAATAAATAAATTACAAGTGGCACCAAGTGAGAAAATTTTCGAATTTATCTCTACAAATGAATTTAAAGAAATGGGCAATAAATATTTGAAAAATTTAACAGTAGCGCTACTGAACCAGGTGACCCACATAAAGAATGATACTAAAACTATAGAGAACATAATGAAACAATACCACGATGACGCTGCACAAGGCGGACATTCAGGTGTTTCTAGAACTCTAAATAAAATCAAAAGATACTACTATTGGAAAAATATAACAAAAGATGTAACAAAATACATCAAATCTTGCCAAAAATGTCAAAAAGCCAAAATAACAAAACATACAAAAGGTCCAATGATAATTACACCGACGCCTACACAAGCGTTTGACACGGTGATTATAGATACCATTGGCCCCTTTCCTTCATCATTTAATAACAATGAATATGCAGTCACAATAATATGTGACCTTACAAAATATTTAGTAACTATACCAATACCTAACAAAAGCGCGAAAAGTGTAGCCAAAGCAGTTTTCGAGAATTTTATTCTCACCTATGGACCAATGAAGACGTTCATTTCGGACATGGGTACTGAATACAAAAATTCAATAATAACAGAACTATGTGACTTACTAAAAATTGAAAAATTAACATCAACAGCTTACCACCACCAGACATTAGGTACAATAGAACGAAGTCACAGAACTTTTAATGAATACGTTCGTTCGTATATATCAACCGACAGAACTGACTGGGACGAATGGCTTAAGTATTTCACATACTGCTTTAACACTACTCCATCGACAACACACAACTACTGTCCTTACGAGTTAGTATTTGGTAAACTTCCAAATAATTTCAAACAATTTAATGATATAGAAAATATCACACCTTTATACAATATAGATGACTATGCCAAAGAGGCAAAATATAGATTAGAAGTAGCACTCAATAGAGCAAATAAACTATTAGATAGAAATAAAATTAGGCAAAAATTACATTATGATAGGAATATACTAGACTATAATTTTAAATTAGGAGATTTAGTATTAATTAAAAACGAAGTAGGTCATAAATTAGATGCCCAATATAAGGGACCATATAAAATAAAAAATATAGATTTAAGAAATAATGTAACCGTAGTTGATAAGAAAACAAACAAAGAACAAATAGTTCATAAAAATAGACTTAAGTTATATAATATTAAATAATTAAAAACGGTATGCGCGCTACCACATATATATTATAATTAAACTAAATAATTAATTTTTCATTATACTTCAGTAGTATTTTTTATTTTTTGTAAAAGAATGTCCATAAAACTAACGTTATATGAACATTCTTGTGAAAGGTGGAGGTGTAGCGTGGTTTGATTATCACTATAACCAACAGTGTGTAGTAGGCATTTGCAGTCTACAGTGCAGCAACATACAAGCTTCTAATTACATTGCCAAATGCCAGACAGAATATTTGTGCACCGGTCACTTGACACCTTGTGTGTGTATCGTAGGCCGCACTGTGGCTGAAAATCGTTTTTCATTGGCCAAAACTCAAATTTTTTTTTGTCACCGATTTTTAAAATTTTTACGCCCTTTTGCAGCTAATATATCCAGATTAAGGTAGCCAAAAAATTAGGTTAAACTATTGATAATTGTGAGCGTGGCATGCTGTCAAACTCAACGGTTTTTTTAATTTCAGAAAAAGGTGTTTTTCTTTTGTTTTTTATAAAAAATAAATGGTTACTACTCGCAAGTTATCATCGATAATGGCCTGCGGTCTTTTTTATAATGTTGGTAGGATTATAGTCTTTAGTTTTTGTAAGTGGTCAGAGCTCTAGCGTTTAATATTAAGGGCGTTACGGAATATTTATGAAACTACTATATTTTTCTCAAATTTAAACTTTAGTGGAATAGAACTTCTAGGGAACAAAAGGGAACAAGAAATGTATACCACCCGGAGAAAGGTGAAAGTGTCCTCTTTAACGCTATATATACTTTTGCACCCGCCACGAGCCGCCTGTAGAACACTTTTTTCATTTTAATGAAATTACTCCAAAGTACTCGTATACAATGGTGTATATAATTTTCACTTTTTTGCCTAAAAGTTTATGTTTTTTACTTTAGACTACGTAAAACTAAAAAAATTAAATATAATACCTGCGAAAGGGTTTAATGGCTTTGTTTTGATCAGCCAAAAATTGGTAATAAAATTATCACAAATTATCACAAAATTCTACAGTAAACATATGATCTGTTACTAAATTTACCTGTTATCAAATGTTAGGGTCAACCAAAGTCATAAGCAATTTTATAACAATAATCGGGACATTAAACCACTAAAAATAAAAAAACAACCCAACAACAACAACAAATATTGGCGAGATACTAATTAGTTTTACCTGATATTAAGGTCTGGACAACATGTGCAGTTTTGTGCAATTTAAGCACTACCTGCTATGAAATTAAAGATCAATGTGTGAATAACATGTATCTAAAAATGTATAAAACTACGGATTCGATAAGGGATTACTCAGTTAATCCTCTAAGTGTACGGATAAAACATAACAGACGCAAATAAAAATATTCAGAAAAATATGGAGAGCTTCAGTTATAAAGAACTGGCCGAAGAGTATTTTAGAAACAAAAACCAGGAAGATGTTCTTAGCTACGTTAAAATAAAATTAAACTTAAATTCGTGGAACACATACTAAAAATCAATTATGATTTGGATTTCGGGTCTTCAGGATCAATAAGAAACAACGAAACCAACAAAGAGTTAAGAAGTTCAAAAAAGAAACATGTTCAAGATGAATATCGCAAATTAGGATTGATTATAGATCAGCCAAAACAAGGGTCAGGCAATACAAATGATGGCAATACCGCAAGAAGATTCTTTTCAGATCCAGAAACAGCATCTGAAATAACAGGAGTGGATTTAAACCTCATTTTCAGATTTAAAATAATCCTAGAAGTACTTGCGTGCAATGAAGAAATTGACTCTAGAAAATTTGGAGATTATGCTAAGGAAACTGCAAAAATATATACAACCAACTACCCATGGAGAAATATGTCTGCAACAGTTCACAAAATCCTTTATCATGGAGAAGATGTCATTAAATATCATTTGGTGCCACTTGGAGATCTATCAGAGGAGGCTCAGGAAAAAAGGAACAAGGATTACAGATTTTATAGAGAGCACAATACTAGAAAAATTTCAAGAAATTCAACAAATGAAGATCTATTTAATATATTATTGGCAACGTCAGATCCGTTTATCTCCAGTATTCGAAATCAATGGAAAGTGGAACATCGGGATTTAGATGAAGAAGCCAAAAAACTACTAAAGAACAGAGATAGCACAGAACAAAATATGGAATATTTGCAATCAATATTTGAGTCAAATGAATAATAATTATAATTGCCTTTCATTGTTATTTAAGTACGAAAAACATAGTATTAGTAAAAAATAATAATAAACAAACCTACCATTGTTACAAATGCTATTAAAATTTATTGCAGTTTTTATTTTAAAATGTTTTTAAAATTATCAAATTTGACAGCAAAAAATAATAAATTTTTCTGTAGTAATAGCAATATTTTTAGATAATATTATTAACGTTTTTTTTAAGTGTAACTATTCTTTGAGTGTAAACAAATTTGCAAATTTGTCAGCAAAAAATTTTAAATTTTTCAGTAATAGCAAAATCTCCAGTTGATTTTACTATTTTTTTCAGTGTACAATTTTTTTAAGTGTAACATAAAAAAAATTCCATTATTACAAAAATTATTTATAATTATTATTAATTTCCAAATATTCAAATTTTTTAATAAATAAAAAAATAATAATTCCATATTTCACTCTAAAAGTTAAAAAAAATTCAAAAGTTCAACTTTGACCTAGAATTCCTTAAAAAGTCCTCAATCAATTTTAATGTAATTTAAACTGAGTCAAGGTGAACTAAATATCTATCCAATAAAAAAAAAATTACTTCAATATTTTGATCGGTTCAAAAGTTACAGAGTTTTGGCCAATGAAAAACGATTTTCAGCCACTGTGGGCCGTTGTTAAAGTCACTTGAACAATTCCTTGTGTTTTAAGAAAGATCTATTATGCACTCGTAGAAACTCATGATTGAGTGGTTTCTTAATATTAAAATTGTGGGAATATAAAAGACATATGATCGTTTAGCTATTTCGAGTGTCTTTTAGTTTCCCAAAGAAAAGATACGGCGCGCGTCTCAACAGTTTGTATAGTTTCTACGAGTGCATAATAGATCTTTCTTAAAACACAAGGAATTGTTCAAGTGACTTTAACAACGGCCTACGATACACACACAAGGTGTCAAGTGACCGCTGCACAAATATTCTGTCTGGCATTTGGCAATGTAATTAGAAGCTTGTATGTTGCTGCACTGTAGACTGCAAATGCCTACTACACACTGTTGGTTATAGTGATAATCAAACCACGCTACACCGTCAAAACAAGTTAATTTTTAAATATAAATTAAAATCTTGCTGTAGGCTACAATTACTAACTATAATCAAACTTTAATTTAAATCGTATAATTTTAAATACTTCATGGTACGAAAATAAATATTAAAGAATACTATCAAGGGTATAAATGAAAAAGAGTAAGAGATATATTGTACGGCTAAAACGAGGGTTACCTCGACTTTCGTCGTTACAAAGTCGAAGCCATACTACAAATCCCTCAACTAACTTGTCTGGAAGATGTGCGTGGATTTTTGGGTATGGCAACCTACTACTTCTACAATTACTACACCCGGTTGCACCCCTACGACGTTTACAAAAGTTAATTCAAAGTTCAGATGGACTTCGCAGAGTAAAAACGCATTTAATACCCTAAAGACAGAAATTTCCATTGATAGCGTGCTGATACTGTTCAACTCGATGCTACCAGTACAACTTGCTTGCAACGCTAGCCCCACAGGAATAGCAGGAGTTTTATCTCATATTGTAGACGATGAAGAGTACTTGTGGCATTCGCTTCAAGATCGCTGATACCGACTGAACAAAATTAGTCTCAACTAGACCGAGAGGCGGATTACGGATAACCAGCCTTTTCCAGAATATTTCATCGACTTTCAAAACTTCCTCAAACTTCCTAAAGGCAGAATTAGTTTGTACGTTCTGTTCTGAATCAGCTGTTTTGTTTCTGTTCAATTAAAAAACTGTATGTTTGGTTTGTTGTTACTTTTTCGTTCTGTTCTGTTGCGGACTATTCTGTAGAAAATAGAATACAACGTTAAGTGACAGCCAAGAGTTTGTATTTATTAGTTTTTTGTGGTGTGAAATATTACAAGTTTTGTTTTAAAAGTCAGAATATTTTATTTTAATTCAAATTATTAAAGATTTATATATTTTTGTGTAATAAAAAACATTTTGCAAACATTTACCAAATTCATTCCTATTATATCGTCCACATTCGAAACTTCCGACACTGAACAAGTAAGTAAGAAATATATTCTACAGAAAGGAACAGCAACGAAAAGGAAAAACTAATGAGGCCTTAACTCACTATATCTACGAAGTTAGTACAAAAAAGAGCGAGCAAAACACAAATTCAGATTTCGTGTCCAGAACCATGATTAAGTCAGAGTGAAATAAAACTAGTTTCATCAATCAGGAAGTACACTCCATCTGTGATTCTACCTTGCCTTATCAATTCTAGTCAACTAAATTTCAAATTAATCAGAAATGCAACGGAAAATTATCTTAAATATGCGCAATTCATATATAGAATCTGAGTACACCATTGACAACGAAATATTGTTTAGAGATCAAAGAGTTGTCGTACCATCTTGTCTACAACAAATTATTTTGGAAGAGCTACATTCAACGCACATTGGCGTTACTAAAATGAAACAAATGGTGCGACGTTATATCTACTGGATCTCAATCGATAAGGACATCGAAAGGTTTGTACGATCTGTTATGAACACGAATAAACACGTTAGGTTTTTTGATTACTACAAACATAGTATCAGGAGAATGCTATAATGGGGACTGTGGGAGCCATTGATTTTATTGGCTAGCTAACAGTCGGGCACGGATGGTTCGGTCCACATAACAACAGACTATAATCTTTAACAGTATGTGTTTCATTTTATTATTATAGACTCCCTATTTTTGATAATTTTAACTTGAATAACATAAAGGATTAATTTGGATGTATTAAATAAAAAAACTAACTAATTACTGATCGTATAAAAGAAACAAATTAAGCCCGATACGATCGTACAGCGGAAACAAATTAGGGGCTGTGGAAACCTATTTTATCAGATGTATCCCATTAGGCCAGAGACGTCAGATGTCGGCGATTTGGCAAGTTCTTTACCCTACCTCCCAGATGATGTAGTGAATACTTACATTGTCTAGAACTCCATACTCAATTACCTTACCCACCAACCCTTGAAAGAAAGTAGAATTACTATACTCCATTATGTTTAAAAAAGGTCAAATTTTCTTTTATTGCTAGTACATTTCATTTATTGAAAAAAAATCATTAGGGGTATACCAAAACTTTAAAACGATTTCTGTGAAGGATTATAATTTCCCACAGACGTAAAATAATTTCTTCTATTCCTAGGGTTACAATTTGTATGGTTATAAAGACTAAAATTTATATTTATAAAATGAACATATTTCACGTTAAAATACGAACAAAAAAAAACAAAAAATAATTGGTTAATTAAGTGTAGTTAATTAAGGGGGAAACTATTTATATACGTACACAGAAAAACTATACAAACAATGTTTTTTTAAGTAAATACACATAATACATGGTAAATCATAAAGGAAATTCAATGTGGCCCTGCTATTGGCGAAATTCTAATTAAGAAAATTTAGTTTAGAAAGAAATATCGGATTTGATTTATAAATTTTTTTTGTGTAGGCATACAAATAGATTAATTTAAAAATCAAGAATATATAAAAATTTATAGGGACATCAAACAACGGTTAGTCGAATAAGGTTACGGAAATCAAAAAATATAATATGATTATAAAAAATATTAAATATTTTCATCAAATTAAAAAAAATAATAAGAAAAGAATAAACTCACATCATGTTTTCCCGTAGTTCGCGAAGGCCTCCGGATCTCGATGAACACGATATGCTGGCCGAAAATTCTAAAAATGTTTATTTTAGATGATAACCTCAAACCTTTTTGAACTATCCAACTTCTGAAATACCTTTCCCCGTTTTCTTTCTTTCACACAATTTAATCAAATTTCTTTGGTTTCCTTCCGAACTTATCTTTTATGTATAAAATAAATTTTTTTAAATACTTCAATAACTATAATTTTTTTTATTAAACTTTACATTCACAAATATAAGAAGTCAAATCAAAATTTTTTTTCAATTATGTGATTTACTTTTCCTTTAGTTTAATTTTTTTCTTGGCTTTTAAAATATATATCGAGATTTAATGGCTATTTACGACTACAATTAATATATTAACTTCTTATTTTTCAACATTTACATAAGATTGAAAAAAACGTGAATCACTCTTCGCTGATGTTGAGTCACGTGGCACAAATCAACACGAACATTCAATGATTTGGTGACGGAAATAGTAGGGCTAATTTTTATGGCTGAAAAGTTGGACACCGGCTTGGCAACTTTTACGTCCGCCCTTTTCTGCTGTTTGAGGAAGTGACGGTCACGATGGACAGTATTTTCCCGGTTGTCCTAGGAGCAAAGTTACACTGGCACTTATCACTTTTGTGTTGGTTTTCCTTGATTTTGTGCCTTTGTTCAACGTTTGTTTTTTTTCTTTTAAGTTTAGCTAAAAATGTTTAATGTTTTTTTTCGCTTCGGCTCTTTTTAAGTTTAATAAAAAAAAGCTTATGGCTTTTGTCTTTTTTTAATTTCTTAATTTCGATTTTTGCAAACTGTAGTTTTTATTTTCTCATTGATTTTTTTGTTTTAATTTGTTCAAAATTTGGTTTGGCTTTCAGTTTATTTAAAATTTCTTTTTATTTCTTTTGCTTCGGCTTTTTGGTTCTATGATATTTTATGTTTTTTTTCTTGACTATTCACGAAAACGGTTACCAACAGATTGTCAATCAAGCTCGTAACGTTTTCCTTCACAACTTCCTTTTCAACACCAATTTCTTCTTAAAGTTTTAAAAGTGAAATCATACGAATTTTCCGTTATAATAGAAAAAACGGAATGATATCAAAAGAAAACACGTAAATATGCAACTAAGACGATCCACTAAACATCCTTGCCAGTTTGAACTTTGAAACTTGAAATAATAAAACAGTGTAGCTAATTAAAAAAAACCCCGCTAACATTATTTTATGTTATGTTACATTGTTTTATGTTATGCCATACGGCCAAATAAAAATATTTTTGGGGATTTGTTTTCCAACTTGATGGTGTAATCTGAAAAGCACAGGAATGGTTCACAGTTTATTTTGTTTTGCTATGCTGCCATTGAAAGGTGACAAAAAAAATTTACTCAATTGAGTCATCAGCCTAGACTGCACACAAAGTTTCTATTGATCGAAACCGTTCAATACAGATCTTGTGCTGCTTGCGCTTCAGTAAGGAAAAATCCAACAAAAGTCACCCTACACCCATGGGAGGAACCACTTGGTAATTGGTAGCGTGTCCATATTGACTATGCTGGGCCCTACCAAGATCACCAACTCCTAGTAGTAGTCGATTCAAAATCAAAATGAGCAGAAGTCGGTGTGTGTCCCTCTGCACCCATATCAACAATTGAAATATTACGTAACATTTTTGCAAGGAACGGTTATCCTAACGTTCTGGTATCTGACAATGCTACAATATTCAAAAGTGATGAATTCACAAACTTTTGAACAAGCACCGGAATATTTCAAAAAATTATCGCTCCAGGCAACGCCACTTCGAAACGGGAAGCCACCTTCAGATATGTATCTGGGAAGACAGATAAGAATTCAATTAGATGCCTTGAAGCCAGGAACTATAACAAAACCATCTACACGTCAAGCCTCGATTAGACAATTTAGTGAGGGCGACCGAGTTCAAGTCAGACATTATTGTTCAAACAAGTCGAAATGGAAATTCGGTATTATCACGAAAAAGTTGGGGTGTCTTCACTATACGGTCAAACTCAACAACCGGAAGTGTGTTCCGATCCAATGCACCAAAGTGGTCATCATCTTCTCCCGTATCAACTTGGAGCATTAGTTTTATCCAACACTACAACACAGCCTTAAAATACATCAGAAAATGAAGAACCATCAACATCTAGGCAACAACCTGTGGTCGAATCAACTCCCAGCCGTCGCACTGTGGACCATTTTACGAGAAGGAGGCCAAAACTCATTTTTTTATGGTCACCGATTGTAAAATGTTAAAGCTCATTCGAAAGTAGGCACTAGTGTACTTCGGAAGCCAAAAAATTAAAACTTATTTCAACTATGTATAACACAGTGAAAAGGGTGATTCAAAATGGGCATTTTCAGTATTTCGCTAAAATAAAAAATTTCTTAGTAAGTTTTTGATTTTGAAACACTTATAACTTTTTTGCCTTAAAAGATTTTCAAACGAAATAGATTTTGTTTATTTGCTTAATTTGTTACCTATTAGAACTAGAAAAATTAAGTGTTTATAATTTTTAGACATTAATTTTTTTTTGTTTTTTTTTTTAACTCTCAAATTTTCCTAAACTATCCCACTTATTAGAGCATAACGTGCATGAATGTAAGTATAAAACAATGGAGCGAGAGTGAACGTAACTGAACGTGAGTGAAAAAACTACGCTAAAAATTTACTAATGTGCGTCCACGCACGCTCATAATTCGTAATCTTAATTCGTGGGTTTTTAAACGATATTAACTTCTCATTTATTCAATAAAAGAAAAAAATTTCATTTCTTATCAGTCACCACGCTCAAAAAGTGTAACTTGAATTAATATCAAAGAAATCACTTGAATTAATGTCAAAGAAAATATATTGCATAAATAAAAAATAAATAAATAATTATAATTACATAAGTTGATAAAAAATGCTATGCAATAGCTTTGCCGCGGCAGTCCCCGAGTGCTACACGTCTTTTTTTCTGTAATGCTCCTTTGTTTAGTTGTTTTTAACAAATCGCTTTTATGAGAGACGTTTTTTACTTTAATTTCTAAATGGGTATGTGATGGGTTCTCTGGTCAGAGACAATACAAGAAATGTAATGCCGAAAATTCATCAGATGCTGATTTATTTATGGTATCTTTCGTTCCATTGCGTTTAACAAAAAGTTATACCGGCTTAGAGCCGTCAACTAGTAGTGCAACAGAAATTGATGAATGGCAAAATGAAATACCCTCGTCAACAAAGTATTGTAGACCAATAAAATTTACATTCAAAAAAGAAACAAAAGATGTCATAACTGAAGAAGTCAACAAAATAAATGATCAAATTAAAGCCCTTCAACGTGTAGAATTTAAAGTTAATGACCAGGAAATTGAAGTAAATTTTAAAATGTGTCTCACAATCATTGATGGAAAAGTTCCACAAGCTTTAACTCATACAAAATCATCGTCAAGCTGCATTATATGCCAAAAGCCATCAATTAACCCATCCCATTGCAGAAGATGCTAGTTTTAATGCAGCATATGAATTTCGATTGTCCCCTCTTCATGCTAGAATACGTTTTATGAGAATACTCTTAAATTAGGTTATGATTTGGATTTTGGTATGTTAGGCGAAACAGTGAGAAAAGTAAGGAAAATAAAGAAAAAAGAAAGCAAAACAAAACAAATTCAAGAAAAATATTAAGAACTAGGCCTAATGATCGATCAGCCAAAGTAAGCAGGAGGAAACACAAATAATGTAAATAATGCAAGGAGACTTTTTCAGATCCAGAAACTGCAGCATCTATCACAGGTGTAGATTTGGAACTAATATGGCTATTCAACATTATATTAAAAGTTATAGCATGCAGAAGAAAGATAAATGAAAAAAAAAATTAGAGCATACATAAAAAACAGCTATACTTTATTTGGAGAGTACGCAAAAAAAACAGTTATACGCTATAACGAAAAATACGCTTGGAGATATATGCCATCTGCAGTTCACAAAATTTTGTACCATGAGGAACAAATGATTCAACACAATATGCTACTAATAGGAGATCTATCTGAAGAAGCGCATGAAAAAATAAACAAAGATTACAGATTCTTTCACGAGCACCACACAAGAAACATTTCCAGATGTTGTACTATGAAGACCTGATTACTATTTTATTATGAACATCAGATCCCTATATGTCCAATATCAGACATAAAAGAAAAGCTAACTCTATTGAATTAGACGTAGAAGCTAAAGTACTACTAGAAGATGAAAATCAAGGCTATTTAGAAGAAATATTTACTAAAATTGTTTAATTGCTAGTAATTTTTCAAAACACTAGAAGTATCGTTATTATATCGTTGTAAAATTTACAATTTTAAATTTACAAATTTATAATAAAAGTTTGCATGTAATATTTATGATGTCTATTTTGGACTTAAATAGAAACCTAAGTACGTCTTCTTCATTAAGACCTGTTTATCTAAAGTAAATTTGTAAAGTAAAATTTGAACCAATGTTTGCCGTTTGTATTTTCGCTACTTAAAAAACTAATTTTTAACCCAGTCTGCTTCAGAAAACCAACCTTTGGCCCTTCGTATTAAAAATATCATGGGGGCCAACATTTTACACTTTCTGACAAAATTTAAGTTTTTAATAATTATAAGTTGTAAACGTGGCTCAAAATATAAGACTTTGTGTAAAACAAACTTTTTTAACAAATTTTAATACTTCTCTTTTGCACCAAAAATCAGCTAAAACTTAAAATGCATTTTAAACCCATCATTACTATTTTTCTAACTGGTCGATTTTAAAATTTTCAAAATTCCAATCCAGTCAAAAGTTATATATTTTTGACCGCCTTCTCGCGAAATGGTCCACTGTGCGTCGTACGTCAGCAGAGCAACGCAGACCACCTCGCTACCTGGGCGATTATGTTCGTCACTAAAATATTGTGCTATGTTCATTTTAAATGGGGGAGATTTGTTATACCCGCTAATAAGGCAACACTGAAGATTATTGCAATTATAACCGCATAATTAGCAACATTGTTTAATGTAATTTTGTTCTTTCCGTATCTTACTTTTTCCTTTTCAGTTGTTAACATCTTTTGCACGTGCATTGTTATGCCTACAAATTCTTACTTATAATTTTTTTAAGAAATAAATATTATTATTGGAGATATAAATATTGTTAACTCTTTTATTTCAACAAGACACAACAACCTTGTTTTGAAATTTGAACGAATGGCTGGGTGGTAAATATTTATATATGTATCGAAATTTTTCAAAATGCTATCAATGCGAAATAACTAATATTATATATAAAAAAATTGGGTAATTAAAATAAAAATGAATTTATTCTTCCGGTTAAGCAGATATGAAACGACTTTGATATAAAATAACTGATTTTTATTTAAAATTGCTGATTTTAACTCGTTAAAATTCAATTTCCACCAACAAAATGTTTGTGGATTTTTTTGTTGCCAAACTGCGGTCACTTTATATCGATACACGACCTTGGTAAAATTGTGTGGAAATTCTATTTTAAGCAGATCATACGATTGCATTAAATTACAAATCTACAACTGTTTTAAGTACTTTGCACATAATAATATCAATAAGGTGTTTCATTTCGTTAACTGAGCCCAATCAAAAAATTCTGTAGACTTTAAAAGGCAATTTACTGGGTTGAATAGCAATTAATTTTACTTATATATAGCAGGTTTATACTGGTCTTGGTATAGCGAAATAATTAAAAATATAATGCTCGAAGAATCTTCAAACATGAAGAGGGTGGGTGCTACAAACAAAATCGAATCAGCGTAGTGCGAGAATAGCACTATTAATTTATATTTAAAAAAAGAAGCAAAAAAACATACATGTTTATTCATTAGCAAAGTCATAAAATTTAATGACAAAAAGTACTAAAGCATTCGGTATATTCCCCCATTTGATGTTTAAAAGTGAAACAAATGCAGGTAAAAGACTAGATTGTAAACAACAAGAAACAAAACTTACCACATTTAAATCATCTATATTATCTGCCAACACGAAATACTCCGGCTTCAATGGCAAGGATTACAGATACCGAACAACTATCCGGAGTCTAATACCATCAGTAGCCCTAGAAATAAAATGATTTAAAAAAACTGTAAAATTAATGAATTAATATGAAAAGAAATGAAAATGTTAGGAAAAACATATTTCTATAAGCTTTTACTATGTTGGATTTTGTTACAAAATAATTTATAAAAATAGAGACCTTTCAGTTTCAATAGAATACGGTTACATTCTTAAATTAAGGTGATTGTGAAATAATAAAGGTTAAACGTTAAAAAAGCACTATTTGACAACACTTTTTTCTGCATACAAACAATTGTGCATTTCTGCAACTGTTATTTCATGCATTGACAGAAAATAATTATTATTTTTAGGTTTTGAAAGTAAAAAAAGCAAACACAAGTAAATGTACAGTCTATTAATAAAGTGGCCGCACTAGATCAGCAGACTATTTTATAATTTTTGTGCCATTTTACAATGCTGAAATTAAAAGGCAGCCAGAGTACGTTTGTGCACTCATAGACAAATGTATTATCGCATTGATGACGCCCTATTATCAGAATTCTGACATCAATGCTATGACAAATGTCATCAAGACAACGAAAACTGACATCAATCTGATGACAAACGCCATCATAGAGTTTTGTCAAAGTTTAAGTGTCATCAATGCTGTGATTGGAATCACATCAATACGATGTCACTTATTATATATTATTACATTGTAAAATATGTATAAGAGAAATAAGTAAACAATGTTATAATAAGTGTGTTCGAGTACCCAAAAGTTTTTAATGAACTTTACTGCATTTTACTAAATTGCGTTCGTTTACTCAAGTTACAGTAAATGAGAACACAAATTGAGAGTGTAAAGTGACAGCTAATGACTGAGAATTTACAAATTTTTACTGCAGAAATTTCTTGTAGCAAAAATTTAGTAAAACAGAAAAACATATGATTCAAAAGGTAAACAAACAAAAGTAAGAGATTAAAAAGTATACAATTTGTGAAAAAAATTATTTAAAAAAACGAACAAAATAATAAAAAATAGTGAACAATTATATTTAAACTATTCCTTCCTTAAACATGTATGCATATGTCTTTTAAAAGGAAAGGAATGTTGTAGAAACCATTTATGGCCATTTTCGTTGTTATTTTGTTATTTCGTTGGAGTTGTGAATATGCTAAATATATGGTTACTTAGTACTGCACTTTCTTTTAAGGTAGTCAATAGCAAAAATTTAATCAGACACAAATTAGGAAAATCAAATAGAATGAAAACGATTACAGAAAATAATTTTTTTATATCTTCTTAAAATATTCGTGTTATAAGAAATACTGCATCGAGAAAAATACTGCAACAAGAAAAAGAGTTGAGTAGTCCAAAGTGTAAATATATTTCAACACTATATTGATTTGCAAGCAGCTGTTTCCATAATCTTACTAACTTTTAAAATTTTTCCGTTCGCATACTTTTTTGGGCAACAGTTTTTTTTGAGAGTAAATTTTTTCAGTTTACTCAGTAATTACTCATTTACTGCATTTTACTGTAAAAGTACTCAAACGCAGCTAATGTTTGTAGATTGTATTTTAAAACAAATATTAAATATTATTTTTATTTTTGTGTTTAAACGCATTTTTAAAGAATTAATAAACATGACATTGCATTGATGTACACTTATCGTAATTACTATGACAGATAAAATACGCAAGACCTTTCAAAAACTAAGCCAATTCAGCATATGTATATACAAAAGAAAAACGCAAAGAGAACAAAGTGCAAAAAAAACAACGAAAACATAATCTTGACAAAAAAGAAATAAAAGAAGTTGTGGCTGAAATCTATTCTGTTTGGTTTGATGAGATAGTAAGTGCCGCTTGCGGTCTTTCTTGCGGATAAAATTTATAAGTACATACATATGTACATATGTAAGTATATGTTTATGTGAAATATTTTCCTCCAAAAAAATATGGGAATAAATAAAACAAAAAAACTATAAGTTTTGTGGGTAAATTGACTGAGTACTTTATTAAAGAACTTACGCTCTCTTCGGGGGTTTGTACGATAATAATAATACACAACATATATATAAAAGAACTTTACACCAAAAACAACTTTAGGCGCCAAAATAAAAATAAAGAGTAGGTGTCAAAGAAAACGTCAAAAAAGCTGATTTGACGGATTATGAACCTGGGGTTTTTCCGTCGTAAATATAGGGTGTTTTTTTAAGCTAGATAGAACTTTAAATTGTAAAAAGTAACACAAAAAATTAAATTTTGATGAAACATTTTTTTTTATTTGTTTCAGTATACTCTGACAAATCATCATGAATAGACTCACGCTTGAACAACGCTGCGAAATTATCCAAATTTACTTTGAAAATCAGTCGTCGATTCGTTGGCAACTGACCCGTTGTTTTATCGCAAAATTGTGTTCAGCGATGAGGCGCATTTATGGCTTAACGGGTTTGTTAATAAGCAAAATTGCCGCATATGGAGTGAGACCAATCCACAAAAGACCCTACAGACTCCATTACATGCAGAAAAATGCACCGTTTGGTGCGGTTTTCACGCTGGTGGCATCATCGGACCTTATTTCTTCAAAAATGAGGCCGGAGCTCGCGTTACGGTCAATGGAGATCGTTACCGCACCATGATCAATGATTTTTTGTTTGAAAATATGGATGACATTGATCCGGAGGAGATGTGGTTTCAACAGGATGGCGCTACATGCCATACGGCGAACGCAACCATCGACTTATTGAAATCAAAATTTGGCGATAACTTGATTTCGAGAAATGGACCTGTCAATTGGCCTCCAAGGTCGTGCGATTTGACACCTCTCGATTATTTCCTGTGGGGCTACGTGAAGTCACTGGTTTATGCTGATAAACCAGCAACAATTGACGCCCTGGAGGCCAGCATTGTTCGTGTTATTCGTGACATACGGCCAGCAGTGCTCGAAAAAGTGGGCCAAAATTGGACGTCCAGAATGCGCTTCGTCAAGAACAGCCGCGGTGCCCATATGCCCGAAATCATTTTCAAATGTTAATGTCACGTATTGATCTTTCGAATAAAAAAAAAATTTTGATTACAATTTAATTTTTTGTGTTAGTTTTTAAAATTTCAAGTTCTATCGGGCTTAAAAAAACACCCATTAGTATAAGTATAAAGTTTTTTAATATATGTATGTTTGTACTTATGTACATAAAAACTTTAATACTTTATTTACACAGTAAGTATATATGAAGTGTTTTTATGTAATAAATTGTTTATAAAACATGAAAAAAATATATTGAGCTTTTTTATGAAAAAAAGCACAAGCAATATCTTTTATGTATGAAATTTGTTTGGATGTAAGAAAATATAAATGTGTTTGTTGCAATAACGGGTTTACCTTGCTTATTATGTCATGTTTTGTACAAAGTGACGCAAATACAAAAATATAATTGTGTAAGGCCCAATAATTGACTACTCATTTATCTTTAAATGCCACTTAAGTACCAATTTCATTTTTTCAGAACAAAATTATGTGATATTTAAATGAAACTTAAATGCCCATTCTTCTGTATTTAAAGTACATTTAAGTTTTGCACACATACATACACAAACATATGTTTTTGCTTGCGTGTTGGTGTTTCGCGCAATAAAGTAAACAAAAAATTTGCGGCCATTAAAAAATCAGCATCTTTTGGAGTGAAATTTGGACTTCTTTTATTAATATTATTCTTTTTTATGGTTTTTAAAATTGCTTTAAACTTTTAAAACATTGCAGCAATCTATCATTGTTGTTATTTTCAGCCTGAAAAGAATTCACATTAGAAATTTTTCTTTAATTTTGTTCAACAGCTGTTTCTCTGAGAAAATTGAGAGAATTTCGTGAGGCTGCCATATTTTTATCGTAATTAAATACAAACAATAATTTCACACTGAAAAACTCAAACTGTATTTAAATGCAACTTAAATTTAAGTGGCAATTAGCTAAATGGCATTTAAATGCGAAGTCAATTATCGGCCCTAAGAACTCTAAGCTATTTAAAAGGGAAAAGTGCAAGTAACCCCCATTAACAGAAAGGTCAGTTATGTTTAATTTAATTGATACTTAACTAATTTTCAGTTAGTTTAAACTTAATTTCAAAATGGAAGCTAAAAATGTTTGTGTTAATTGTTAAATAAAGAAATTGTTTTAACTTACTGTTATCAACTATTGTAATTCACAACAGAAATTTATTTTTGGGAAATGCAAACCTCGTCTTAGCATGATTTTTGATATAAAAATCTGTATTTTTTTAAATAAAAAAGCTTATAAAAAATATTTTTAATATGAAGAAGGAATTCATTTTTAAGTCATACTTTTTTCCAGTTAAGAACCTAAACTCAAAAACTATTTCAGTAAATTTTAATTAAATATAAAAACTTAATAAAGCTTTATGTTAATGCATTTTTAGTAACCAAAGTTCAAATTTTGATTTTGCGTTAACTTTAAGTCACTTTTTTATTGTTAATGGCCCTAACAAATAAGATTTTAAACAATTTAAAGTGGAAGGGAAGTTTTATAAAGTCGTTACTGCTTTGTATCCAAAAAGGAAAATAAAAAGTGGATGACAATATACCAAAAAGATTTTAAGGCAAAATCACATATACATACATATGTATTGAGCACTTTGCTCGGGCCGATATTATAATTTTTATCCTTTTTATATAATATCTTTTCTTCTGCTTTCGTAAAGTACAAAGTGATGTGATATGATTTTGTTGAAATAATAAAAACTTTAAAACTATACGTTTTTGTTAAGCTATTTCATAGCTTTTATCGCAGGCTTTGTGCGCGGTGACCGAATAAGGAAATTCCGTAACGAAAAAAACCTAACACTAAGTTTGTTTCTTAAGTCTTTTATTTTTTTTAAGTATTTGAATCGCCTAGCGTATGTTAACCCCTAAACTATGCTATTGATTTCATTAACATACAGTACTGCCAGAACAGATTTTTACATGTAGGAAAACACAAACTGGCGTACTTACGAGCAATCGTGGTTGACAAAAAATGATATACACAAAAAAAACAGACAATTCGTAGGTTTTTAAGCGGTATTTTCCAAATATTTAGAGGATATCAAGTCTCAAACTTATGTTTCTTATTTCAGATACCATAAACCTATAGTTTCAATGATAAAAATTCCTGAATAACCTACATGTATTGTAAGATAATAAAAATATTTTAAACGATATTAACTTCTCATTTATTCAATAAAAGAAAAAATTTGTTTTCTTATCGGTCACCACGCTCAAAAAGTGTAACTTGAATTAATATCAAAGAAAAAATATACTGAATTAATAAAAAATAAATAAATAATTATAATTGCACAATTTGATAAAAAAAATGCTAAGAAAAAGCCTTGCCGCAGCAGTCCCCGAGTGCCACACGTCTTTTTTTTAAGTAATATAGTACAAAAAAATTCCGTAACAAAAATTTTTATAACTTAAAACCATTGTATAAAAACTCTTTATAAATCGTACATTAGTTGCTGTATGATGTGCTAATTAATAAGGACAGTTAAATAGCTTATTAAAAAATAAATATAAAAATATTTTCAATGATTTTTAAAATTATTGTTTTTAGTATAAAGGTAAGATTATTTTTAGTTAAATTTCAATACAAAAATTATAGTTGCTTTTGCTTATTAAGAAAAAAAAATGGGGAAATCTAAGCTCTGTGATCCAGCGACAAGACAAAATTTTAAAGAAATGGAAAGAATGGAAATTCGTATAGAAAAATTTCAAAACTGCTTGGAATTTCAAAAACAATGGTGGAAAATGCAGTCAAATCGATTCCTGCTAAAGAAACACGTGGCAGAAAAGCTAAAGTTACACCTGCATGAAAACGTAGAAACATTCGATGTGTCAAAGAAAACCATATATTTCATCTTATCAAATCAAAAATGATTTAAACATCAACCACAACTCATCAACAGTTCGTAAAATTCTTATTAAAGAGAATCTCAAAGCTCATAGTTCTCGAAAAGTGCCAATGTTGTCAAAGAAGAACGTGCAGCAAAGACTTAACTTTGCGCAATATCACACTTTCTGGTCTCAAGAGCAATGGCGAAATATTCTTTGTTCGGACGAGACAAAAATTAACTTATTTAATTCGGATCGAGGTCTTCAAACTGTAAGAAGACCAATTAACACAGCATACGACCCTAAGTACACTCAAAAGAAAAATCAATCCATCCGTACTTATGTAAATAAATACCAGGCGGTGTTAAACGTACGGTAATCCCGGATTTACTAAAATCAAGTACAACAGTAAGATTGATTTAAGTACGGACTAATAAGTGCTCAATTTAATTTTTTAGTTGATTCAAGATTTTTTACGTGAAAAAAGAATTTCGTATTCCTTTTAAGAAACTCCAGGATTGGTTATCTAAAGTAATCCCATTTTCGGCTTGATTAAAGTACATTTCATTGTTATTTGTACTCAAAATTTTGAGTACTACTCGTATTCAAAGTAAGTAGAAAGTACTTGAATTTAGTACGGCATTTTTCTTTCTGTGTACACTGTGTATGCTACCTTATGCCGAAGAAAGTATGCCACTTCGATGGGTGTTCGTTCCAACAGGATAATGAGCCCAAGCACACCACCAAGTGTACTAAGAAATGGTTCGTTGATAATAAAATGAATCTGGACTGCACAGTTTCCAGATCTAAATCCGATCGAGAATTTTTGGAATGTTGTAAAAACAGCAATAAGAGGAATGTGTCCTACAAATTGTGATGAGCTTTGGAAATTAATTCAGACTGCCAGGTATTATATACCGGATTCGTTTTTAGTGTTAAACAACAATGCGTGATTTTTTCGATTTTGGAATTTTTGTCATATTTTTAATAGGTACGTGGTTTTCAATTTTGTCATGAAGACATAAAACAAGTGGCAATGCCAAGTTGTGCCGGTATGTATTAATGTACTGATGTAAATGAGAGTCAAAGTGGCAGTATAAATCCGAGTTTGGAATGGCGAACATTTGGAAGAAAAACATTTGCAATTCTCTTTCGTTTTTTCATTCCCAGACGATGCCTAGCAGTGTTAAACAATAATGGAGCCTCGACAAAATATCAAGCATTCATAACAACAATATAACTATAATAATTACAAATCTATTATTATATTAATAAAAAATAATTATTTTCAATATAACAAGAGTGTCCTTATATTTTTTCACAGAATGAATTTGTGTTTTAAGTTTCGTTTAATAAAAATGTTAGAACAAAAACAAAAATTTAACAAAAACCCAACGAAATTTGTTTTTGTAATATAGTAACAGAAAATAAGTGCAGTTATTTAACAGCAATTTTCTCATATTAAATGCTTTCTTACAAAATATTAATGTGTCACATTTGTTCACATCACTGCATATAAGTACATATGTATGTGTATACATACATACATACATACACACTTTACTATAAATTTACTTCAGAGCAATTAAAAAAACTGCTACCGATGATCAGTTCCTTTCAGTTTGTTGTTTGTGAGTGTCTACATACATATGTGAAAATGAGTCGCAAAATGTTTTTGAGTTTGCAAAGTACGTTATACTTATATGATAAAGAAAATAATACTTCAACATGTGTTCGCTGCCAAAGAGTTCTTAAAGGAAAATTATCTGGAAACATAAGACGGCATTATGAATCAATGAACAACATTAAAATAAATGCGGATGAAAAGAGCTTACTGAATCCTTCATCCACTGGTAGTAGTAGTGTCTCAAAAAAAACGAATCAGTAATATTCGAATTCTGTTAAACAAAAATGAGTTCCTATTATGTTGTGTTGGTCTTGTGACAGTTAAAAATATGTCATTTAGAATATGCGATGATGATGAATGTTTTAAAAAGCTATTGCGCCCTTATGAAGAGTTTCACAATACAAATATTAATTCCAAAAGCATTGTCTCTCAAATGAATACTGTAGCAAATGAAATAAAACTTAACATTTCAAGAGCCATCTATAAAAAAAAGATTTGCTTAAAAATGGATGTTGCCACGCGCATGGAAATGAGTATTCTAGGTATAAATGTGCAATACATATATTACAGACTCTAAAATCAACATTAATACCATTGGAATGATTCAGTTTAAAAAAAGACATACTGCTCAATTCCTCAAGGAGATAATAAATTGTTTGAAAGACTTCAAAATTGACATTTCCCAGGTATATGCTTGCACTTCCGATAATGGCGCAAATGTCATTAAAACATCAAAGCTACTGCAAGAACTTCAGGAGAAAGTCCTAACACAAGATCCAGAAGATCCAATAAGTGATGACTAAGATTTCGATGTAGTTCATACGTCTCTTTCGTCTGTTATGGCAGTTGTTAGATGTGCTGCGCATACAATTCAACTTGCAGCCCATGATGTGTTAAAAACAGTTCAAGCAGAAGTAGACGAATGTCGAAAATTTTGTAACAGTATACGCAATATCGTTAGAAACGACAGTTCATTCGATTTACAAATGCCCATAATTAGGTGGAACTCTACATATAAAATGATAAAATCATTGGAAAATCTTAAAGAGTATATTGAAAAATCCAACGATCTCAACAGTCCTGAGCCGGATTGGAGTTTCATAAAAAAATTCTTAAAAGCATTTAAACCATTGTCAGAATGCACCACAAAATTCCAACTGGAACAATATATAATCGGGGATTTCTACAGAGATTGGTTATACTGTGAAGTTGAGCTCGAAGAAATGGTAGAAGATAATATTTATGCGGAAAGCTCATTGAACTCCATGAAGAGAAAGCAAAGCAAATGCAAATAGTAAATGATGCATTTCTGTCAGCAATTTATTTAGACCCACGATTCAATTTCATACGTGCCTCATTTTTGTCAGAAGAACAAAATAAAACGGCGGTGGTAAGTTCCTGTATATTAGTTATGCATGCAAACTTAAGATATTTTTTATTACATTTCAGAATCATCTACTACACACCCAAGAAATCATGAATCGTCTTACAGGCGAATACCCGGAGACATAAAAGGAGCCCACTCCAATAAACGATTTACCTTCATGCACAGGAAATTTTTCAAAATTTGAAGCAAAAATTAATCTCATGATTGAAAAAACTCCACCCAAGGCTAGATCGACAAAACAAAAATTAGAGAATTTGTGTAACGCCGAAAGAGTTCCGTTCGAAACAAATATATTGGAGTACTGGAAAAAATCCAAAAATAGCGGATCCAGAACTGGGGAAATTGTTAGATGTTGCATTATCAGTCCCTTCAACACAGATTTCCGTTGAAAGGGCATTTAGCGCTCTCTCAATAATTCTAACAAAAATGAGGTCCAAGTTATCAAAAGAAACTATAAACAATTTACTTTTAGTAAAGCTAAATAAAAACTTTATTAAAGACATAATAATAGCTGATAAAACCGCCAATGAATAGAATTGTTTCAATATGTACATATGTACATTAGCGTGATTGTAAAAAATTATAGCTTTGATTTGTTCAAGTGTCATATTCCAAATCTATTGGTATTTATTAAAAACTACCCTGAAAAATTTGGTGGGCGTGCGATACTGATTGACCAGAATTTTTATGTAGGTTAGTTTTTCATAAATACTCATTGAACTATATACACATTTACCCACTTATTGGTTATACTTATCAAAGGTTTATGAAATTAATTTTTTACGGAAATCTTTTTAATAAACATTTTATAATTTATTATGAATATAGCCCTTAAGTTTTACTGAATTCTCATGTGACATAAATAAAACATAATTGAATTATTAGAAATTTAAGCACATAATTTTCAGTATGTAAGACAATCATGATGATAAAAAATTTATACTCTTTTTAAATTAAGTTAAGAAATAAATCACATTTGCTTATTATTTTGTTAAAGGTTGTGAATGAAAAAAATCAAAGTCCTAAAAAGGCACAAAACGTCTTCTCAAAAATTTCAGGATTTTTAAAGGACATTTAGACATATTATATAAAAAAATCCGCCGATAAAAAATATATATTATATAATTATATATTTAGTGTGGCCCTTTGTTCCTTATAGGAACCACAGGACATAATATATATAATATATATTTAGTTCAATATAAGGATTAAAGATTTGTTGAAAACAGTGGCGGCTTAACGTTGAAATATAAACACTATCGACGTAGGTTTATAATTTTATGGCAGTGTTATTACTTGTTTTGTTGTGCATTTTTAAGTTGTGAATATATTTAATTTCTACAAAATTCCACATTATTACTTGCATGATTATTATTTTCCGTATTGCAATTACTAATAACTGTGACTGGATCGTATGTATGTACATAATATATTAAACAGAAAGAAAACTCCTGTGAACTTTATTTGTACTATTTAAGATTCTTCGCCCCGACAAGGTCGTATGCGTTGTTTTGTTGGGCATTTTTAAGTTTTGAATATTTGATTTCTGGAGGAAATTTTAAAATAAAAATGGAAAATTCCTAGGCTGCTGACTGCCGCATTGGTGATCGCATTTGAAAAGAGGGAAATATACTCAAAGTTGAGCACGGGTAAGTAAACTTTACTTGAGTAAATTATGTACATACTTATATAGTACATAGCTAATTAAAATTTTTACAGATGAAGACTTTTTAAAAAAATGCGTGAGTGAGTGCACAGATTATCCGGAGTTGGTTGCTGTTGTTGATGCCGAAACGGGTAATTAAAATCCATATTAAAATGGTATTTATACATACTAATTTCTATACCTTGATCGCACAGAATCTCAAACGTTTAAATGGGATGCAAGAGCCACAAAATATTTTATAGAGATGTACAAGGAGAGGAAGAACAAGTTCTGTGACCCAAAATTAAGAAAAAGATTTTGTGGGCCGAAATAGCACGGGTTATGAATCAAGCAAGCTACAATGTTGATGAAGACATGTTAGACCGCAAGCTTCCCAACATTAAGAAAACGTATAAAACGATTAAGGACAACAGCAAAAACAGTACAGGTAAATAATTTAATATACATGCCTATTTAAAACCATAAATCTTTTATGTAATTTTTGTACTCATTTTACAGGTAGAGGCCGTGTTGCTTGGGAATATTTCGATGTTTTCGAGGAAATATTGTCAAGTCACCGCACTGTTAACTGCGGCCCAGTTGTTTCTTCAATGCAAATGTCTACATCTTCCTTTCCTCCATCAACACTTTCTGTAGACGAAGATGAGCCTCCGCCTAAAATACAAAAGGCAAGTGCTGCAAAAAGTATGAGCTCATTATTTTATACTATGCGCAAGAAGCTAGTAGAAGCAGAAGAAAGAAAAGCTGCAGCATTAATTTTGAACGTCGTGTTGAGAGAAACAAACACCTTACTGCAAGAGCGCAACGAGCTACTCCGGCGATTCCTAGAAATGCGCAAACCTGGGGAATAGTTTTTATATGTATATAATTTTTACAGCCTTATTGTTGCAATTATACAATTAAAGAACATCATAGCACTTATTACTTTTATTAACAAACATATTCGAATTTATTGAAACTTGACCGTATAACCACTAAGTAATTTATGTTTTTTTAAATAACCGCTTTGTGACTGACTTGATTAGTTAATTTATGTTTCTTAAATAATTTAAATAATAATAAGTTTTTTTCCTGTCGATTTTTTGTTTCTTTTTATAATATAAATTATACCAGGTGAACTATGTATTTATGTATATTATAATTAATTTAAATTTTCATTACAAATAAAAAATTATTTTAAATAATTTTTGCTTTTTTTATTAAATAAGCTTTGGTTGGTTTAATTACAAAAATATTTCTCTGAAAGCGTCACTATAGCAATGTTTCTGCAATGGAATTTCTTTCCGACGTGGCAGAAACCTCGTCTGCATCTTCATTTGTATATTCACTAACATCTTGAAAGCCTGGTGCCTCCTCATCCATATGTTGAAAGTCAACCTCATTCCTGTTTATTAAAAAATTATGTAATGTGCATGGTGCTGAAATTATCTCATTTCCGATTTCTGGAGTATTTATATCCAAATATTTCCTTTTAACAAACCAAAGGCTCGTTCGATAATTGAGCGACAATTACTGAGTTTTACGTTGTAGTTATGTTGCTGGGTACTCAGGTGGCCATTATCACGATACGGAGTCATGACGTTTTGTAACAAAGAGTACGCTGAATCGCTTACAAGATGCAAATGTGAAGGCAATAGTGGTGATGTAGAGCAATTCAATTTTGAGAAAAACATGCTGAAGTGTTTTTTGAATAAACATCGGTACACTGCGGAACTATTGCTTCATAGTACTCCTTATTACGAGCTTTCTTGTGACGCTCCACAACCTGGAAAAATTGTAAATTCGTTTCCCCGTTGTTGTCTATTATATTAGTAATTAAATTTGATAGGACTCCTTCAACATCGGTCAAGAAAAACTCCATTACGAACTCTGTGTTGTCCATACTTTGTAGTATTAGCCAAACTTATTGATTTTGTAATTTTAAATTATTTCTTTTGCAGCACTTTTATTTATTTTCAATTGTTTTCACTAAACAGCTGTTCATTATACAATTAATCATCAAGCCGTTTCTAAGACGTAACAGTTGAGCTCAACAGCTACGTCTTATGAACGCGACCATTTTTAATAGGTACTCGTACGAGGTTTTCAATTTTGTCATGAAGACATAAAACAAGTGGCAATGCCAAGTTGTGCCGGTATGTATTAATGTACTGGTGTAAATGAGAGTCAAAGTGGCAGTATAAATCCGAGTTTGGAATGGCGAACATTTGGAAGAAAAACATCTGCAATTCTCTTTCGTTTTTTCATTCGCGTTCACACAGACGAACAAGACCTAGAAATGTTAAGTTTTTGGAAAAAAGCTAAAGATCTTCCAATTCTGCAAAAATTGGCTAAACAAATACAGGGTGTATATCTGCATATACATATCTATTAACGCTAAAGTACAAGATAGTTTAATAGTTTACACAAATTGCTTATGAGCTAGAAAATTAATGATTTAAATCAAAACATTTTGAATATGTACATAATTTTAAATTTCACTACAAAGCTTTAAAATAAAAGAAAATATATATTTTCTTTAAGAATTTTCAATTGTATTCAAGTGTCAGTGGGATATAAGTGTGCTTTAGCAGGTTTTTGTTTGCGAAATAATTGATCACAAGGATTAGTGATGCACGCTAAAAAAACGGAAGTAACTTTGAAAGTTAAAGTGCGTTTTCGTACGTTTTTGAGAATTTTGCATAATAAAGTACACAAAATGTAGTTCCTAAAGGAGAGATGAACATAAAAGAGTTCTAAAATAACTTATTTGCATCCAAAAAATTTGCAGTTTTTTGTCAGAAGACATGAACCATTTGTGATGCACCCTACCGCGCTCACGTTACATTTTTTCTATTATATTTCTATTCTAAAATTTCATACCTAATTTCAATGTTTCCAAAATAGTAAAAAAATTTGTTTTGCTAAAATTGAAGTGAATTCAACGTATAAAAATATGGCTTTTAATCAGGCCATCTTCACTAAAGTAATGATATGAAATTAGAAGATCTGAGGTAGGGTAGGATTTGATAATAATTTATGAATTAAACTGAAAGTCCATACCACGCGTCCTACGCGCTTGCGTTTCATGCGTTTTAAGCATTTCACGCTTTAAAAACTGCAAGTTAACACCACGCTTTATACACGTTTTTACTTATCAAATTTCAAGTACATTTTGCAGACTTTTTGTTAGTTTTTTTTTAAGATTTATGTTCTTTAAACTGTTTTAATTCGTTTTTCATCAACTGCTTACGAAAATAACTTTCTAATAATTAAATGTTCAATCTAAAAAAAATTTTAGACTCTGAACTTGGCAGCACTAACAGATATTTTGTATACGGCGCTTGTGACGCATAAAAGTAGAAAGCTGTTTAACTTCTCACGCGTTACAAACTTTTGTTTTGTAACTCGCTGTATGAAAGTACTCTGATTCAACTTTTTTGAGAGGCGCGTAGGACTCAAGACGCGTAGAAATCGTGGTGTGGACTTTCAGCTTTAATGATCGTCGAAAAACGTTTATTTTATATATAAAATTATATCACTAGTCTAATATTCGTTAAAAAAACAAGTTTGATCACTATACGTGCAATACATATGTACATACATACATTTCTTTTGTCAAAGAAAGCAAATGTATATACAAGAATAATATTCCCATAATATTCTTTTCTATATTTTCCATTATTATTCCTCTGGCGAATTTTATTATATTTGGGAATTTTATAAATAGAATTCGCAAGAGGTATTTCTTTTTTTCCTTACGAATTTTTTTTATAAAATTCTGGAGAGGAAAACAAACTTGAATGATGAAACGGAACTGTTTTCCATACAATTTGACATAAAATTTTGACAGAGAAAGCGGTCGTGAAATAGAATCTATTTTATTTTTACAGCGTTTTTTCTTATACTCTCAATTTTAGACACTCATTCTCTCAGCAATGTTACCGTGTTTTCATGAAATCACATAAATTTTTCATACGAAAAATGCAAACAAAAAAATCAAACAATAATAAGAGAGAATTTGAAGTTACTGCCGTCGATTTTATTATGGGCCATCAGCGTTTGTTCCTGAAGTTGCAGATTTGTTCTGTTTGATCATTCAAGAATTAAAAATAAATTTCTCTCGCGAATTCTACTTATAAAATTCGCACATAAAAAAGGAAAATTCTTTACAGTAGGAAAAATAAAATTCGATCTAATTAAATTTGTTCGCGAGAGAAATCAATACGAGCATTCTTCGTACTTTGCTTTTAAGCACTCGATTTTATTGATTTGTTGTTTTTTTCGTCCCTTCTTCATATGACGCGAGCTTCATGCATGACAATATACACAATAATTTTTTACTTGTACATGTGATTGCAGAATAAAGTAAATACAATATCACAACCACTCAGAACAAAGTTTCGTGTTTTTTTATATATATATTCATACTCGGTAACTTCTTTGTATTCAACTAACACGATCAGCTCGCAACAACACTGTTCGCGGCACATTTATTTGGTATATATGTCTTGTGTATTTTCTATTAAACATTCACTGCAGCCGCAACTGCCAGATTTGATGATCTGTCGTAAGTTTGACGATTTTAGGCGTTTTGATGATTAAGAGTTTGTTTTATTATTTATTTTAAGAAAAAAGCTTGTGTAATTGTGAAATATGTACATACATATATGCATATATATGGATAGGAGCTAGTAATGCCTTTTAAAAGTACGTTCTACTTCCTATTATATAATAAAACTGTTACTTTAACAACAAAGTCGAATTCCCGCCCTCCTTTTTTAAATGTGAAAAAATAAGAGATAAAAGGATAAAAAATTTTTTAGAAGATAATAAAATATGTAAAAAAATAGCATAAAAAATAATATATTTGCAGCAACTTATTCTTAAATTCCCAAAAGTTATTTTGATTTATAAAAAATTAAGATGACGTATGTATAAGAAAATTGTGCTTTTAGCATTACATAAAAATCTGCCCTTTTTAAATTCATAAGCCTGTGGCATTCGTAATATATTTCAACTAAAATTTTCTTATAACAGCTTTTAAATAGATTTTATCACATGATGAATTTAGCTTAAATATACGATCATTGGTTTTTTCCTAAACCTTCTGGCAACGATGCTTTAAGTATTAATACGATGAACGAATGCTTACGAGTAATACTTAGAGCCCTTCTCCACGATCAAAGTTTACTTTGCAAAGTCTTTTAAATTTTCTTTTAAACTTTGTTTAGCTTCTCCACACGCAAAGTTCACATTTAAAAATGTTGTGTTCGCTTGTTGGATGAACATGCAAACCAAACACGCACATGCAACCAAATACGAGTATGTGTAAACGACGAACGAAGTAGAAAGCCACTTTGCGAGTACATCAAAGTGTGTACTCACCCCCTCTCTTCTTTCCATTATCACCAACAAACACAAGACTTCGCAAAGTAAACTTTGACCGTGGGAAGGGCTCTTTGTTTACTTTTTTCTCTTTATCTAATACTCTTGCATCGTCAAAATTAGCTCTATGTATGTATGTATGTCCATTTTCAATACAGTGTTGTGCCAGTGGAGTGGACTGTTTATCTTTTCTTATGCTTGCCCTATGTTCATCTACTCTTATTTCTAGATTTCTCTTCGTCGTGCCAATGTATACTTTGCCGAACTCTTCATTCTCGTTCCCGTTGCATTTTAAATTGTTTATATAAAATAAAAAATTATAATGAAAAAAGTATAATAAATCTGTACTGGAATTCACTGAATTAAAGAACGTCTTATCTGCTCGGCGCGCCGCGGCGCATAGTGGTTCAGAATCGTTTTTCATCGGCCAAAACTCTGTAACTTTTAATCTAATGAAGATTTTTTTGTAATTTGTTTTTAGTAGATAGATAACATCTTAAGCTTTTATTTATTTTCAGATTTAATAAAATCAGTGCAGTGGTTGATGAGAAATTTAAGGATAAAGTTGAACTTTCAATTTTTAAAGTAGGTTTTTACACTTTATTTCACTTAAATAATATCAAATTTAATTTATAATTATTATTCATTTGGCTGAAATATTGCTTGTAAATATTCCATATTCATTTCTGAATGATCCAATTACCATTGATTTCGAATGCTAAAGATGAAGGTATCTGACGTTGCCAATAATATATTAAATAAATCTTAATTTGAAGAGTTTCATGATATCTTTCTGGTTTTATGTTCTCTGTAAAATCTTTAATCATTATTTATTTTTTACTAGGATTCCTCTGATAAATCTCCAATTAGTAATAAATGGTGCTAAATGACATCTTCCCCATGATAAAGAACTTTGTGCACTCTTCCAGACGTATTTCTCCATCGGTACTTGGATATATGTGCATACTAGCATTTTTTTGTTGGCATAATCATTAAATTTCCTAGTATTAATTTGCTCGTTGGTGTTTGATTTTCCCAAAATGAACCTTGTTTGAATTGCACTGGTCGAAGGTTATGGGTCTTCTAAGTTCTTTATTAATTGCAATGGCAGAAATGACACCATGAACAGATCTGTGGCCAAAATATCTTTACATAAAAATTGTTTATACGGGGAGCCCCGTACAGAAGATCCATCGTTCCCTATCTGCAAAAGAGTTAACTTGCAGTTTCCATATTTCTTCAACTCACTTCCTCTAAATGATTGTGGCACCCGTTCGGCTATATGATCAAGTAGAGCTTGCAGTTGTACCTCTGCCGATATGGAAGAGATCGTAATAGATTCCTTTGAAAGCCATTAGTATTTTTTAGCGGCAATTATATGGTGATATGATGGATATAAATTTGAGCCTTTTTCGATCTCACGCAATCTGAGAGTATACTGCTGTTTTATTTATTTTTTAACTTGGACCAGCACTTAGGGGATAACCCCTACATATGCAATGCATTATGCCGGAACCAGGAAAATTGGTTATGGGAAGGAGGATAAAGAGAGTAGTGTTTATGGACGTTCGATTTAAACCCACACTGAAAGTAACAGGAAAGACCTCTGCAGGAAGTTTGTTCCACATGATCTGTTCGGCTTAAGAACGAATTTTCTCTGTAATGCGTAGTGCGATCCACTAGCATATCATGGATACGCTATTAACGAAGAACGTGTTGTTCGTAAAAATATGCGGGTTTCGGGAACAAATTCCTGATTTCATTAGAGCGCATTCCCTTGCAGTAACGATAAAACTGTGAAATACATACATCCCACATTGAGTCAATAGAGTTGGCTACCCTACTGTCACCGATTAACTTCAAATTCAGAAATAATACAAGCGTTTCTGATTTGTGAACTGTTTTTCCTCGTTTGGTGTTGGAATGTTTTTAAGGATCCGTTTTGATCTCACTGGACTAGCGGAAAAACCTTTTTGAATGATTTCTACTTTTGTTAGTTGTTTCTGTGATCGCCATTTTAATGATTTCACATCCGACTTCTTCATTTATGTTCTTCAGTTTTCGCCTCTTAGATCTTCCGCTACTTTTATTTAGCAATTTTTATGGTCTTACTTTTACTCCAGTCAACTTGTAAGTCCGATTGTGTTTCCCTGCTGTAAGAATTTAGGTTTAGTTTTCTTACAACGTAGCGTAGAACATCTTTCTCATTTTTTTAATAATCTTCAGCCAATTCCTTATAGCTGAAACTTCATATTTTTATTAACCTGAAATTAATGTATTTACTAAAAGGGTATAAAAAAAGACTTGAAAAAATTTATCAATATTTTAAAATCGAATATTTGTATCAAATTAAAATTTTTTTCTAAATTATTGGCCTTATATACTCAATATAAAATTTTTAAAGCTAATCTAGGTTGCACACTTATGTTCTCAATTTCCGAATAATATTAATTCCTCCGCTTGCTCTCTCTCTTCTTGTTTATCTTCTTTCGGGTAAGGACGAAAAGACCTCCGAAATAATCGTGAGCTTATAGCTATATCTTTCCAACAACCTGTCTACCTAACCTAATATTAAAAAATCAATTAACTATACCAAATTGCAGGAAGACAATCAACATAATACTCTTTGCTACCTGTGATTTTTACTTATGATTAGTTACTTGTAGTTTAACATATTCGGTTTTAAATATTAATCTGTATTTCTTTTACTTGAAAGTTATATCAAAATAAGTTTGCTATAAAATTTTTCATTGTGGTCAGGTAGAGTGCCATTTACATGGTTTCTAAGTTGGGGGCCACACGTTCAATTTTTGCCTTTCAAGTACTTTCATTTTGTAATACACTCACACTTTTTATATTGAACACTAGATTGCTGTCAATTTCACCTATCCATTTATCTGGCAATTTTATGTTAAATTTCAAATTCATCTTTTTGCTTCCTTTCAAAAATATACAAAAAAATCTGATTTAATAAAATCTTATGTTTTTATAAAATTCTTTTGTTTATCTTTTACAAATATTCTGCCGCAATTTAAAACTTCTAATTAATATATATTTGTGAATAAAAGTAATAAGTGTAATGATGTTGTGCGATGTGCATTTGAAGCTATTTCCTTGACTATGACATTTTGAAAAATAAAATTGTTTTAAAATTGCGTGCAGCCTACGTCACAGCTTTCAATTTAAAGGAATTTTGATAAGGAGTATGTGTGAAAAACTTAATCGTGTGGCTGCAGAGTAAGGCAAATTTACTAACAATTTTGGTTCAATTTTTAACTGTTTACCTAACATAACAAAAAAAAAATCCGCGGCCCATTATCGTTAATAATTTTCGAGGAATTATAATTTATTTCAGATCAAATATGCCATTTTTTTAATTAAAAAAAATTCTTTGGACTTAGCAGCATGTCACGCCCACTACTGCGAATATATTGACAAAATTTTTTGGCGACCTTAGTTTAGATGTTTTCTTTTTGATGGCGTAAAAATTTTAAGAATCTCTTTCAAGAAAAAATATAGGTTTTGACCAATGAAAAACGATTCTGAACCATTCTACAGCGTCGTATGTACATGTACATATGTATATAATATGCTTTGTACTCGTATAAGAGCCTTTGTTTCTAATAACATCTGCATACTCGTACCTACGATGCATGGACTGAACTACGTTGTTTATTGTAGATTATGGAATCTGTTCCCACTCAAATTTTAACGTTTGAAATAGTTCAGTTCTATTCTTGAACCGTTTTCCGGCGACGCTCTCTTTAGTAACCCAAACATGTTTTCAATGGTATTCAAGTCGGGAGATTGTACCGGCCAATCGATCTCTTATGAAGTCCTTTACCAACTTCGATGTGTGTTTCGGATAGTTGTCGCGTTGAAACACCCAAAAAAGTGGCATATTCAATTTGGCATGCGGCAGCATGAAACGGTCTGTTATTCAATCAATATGATTAAAGGTACCAACTTCATCTGCCGAGAAACAGGTCCACACCATACAAAACCACCCTAATTTTGAAATTCACGAGTACTTTGTAATTCCGTTGCTCAAGGCATTTGGCATGGTACTTCTGGAGTGTGGTCATACCACCTGAATTGATTTCATCAGTTTCCCGTTTTTGTACTGTCCAATTCAGGTATTTTTTGGTAACATTTAATCTAAAACTTGAAAAACAAACATTTTAGGCTAAATTCAGTCATACATGGTAGTCGAGTCGTCTTCCCTTTGATTTCTATGTCTCTGGGCTAGCAACGGTTTTTTGCATGGTCTATAACTCTTTGAATTCCCTTCGATTGCACGTCTTCTAACCGTTCTATCATGAATATTTAAGTTTAAATCTCTCACAACCGAGTCTAATTTAATAAAAATTTACCCCACATTAAAATAATATGACAAATCTTGTTGAATCAAAATTGTTTCAGTTTGAAACAATATAAATTACATATTGAATGAATATGACTTCAGCATGAAATTAATTTCATATGTATGGCTGAATTCGAAAACGTCAAAACACATTGCAGTGATGCTGTTTTACTACTGTTTCGAAACAAAGTAACAAACTGTGTTGTTTACTTTGTAAAAAAGCAATAACAAAATTAGTGATACATAATTTGCTGTAGTTTGCGTATCGATAACTTTTATCATACATTTAGGGGTGTGTGACATTGTCAATGTTTGTATGGTTGCGTTAAGGAATGCATGACTTTGTTCAGTTGCGTTGCAAATGACGTTTTGGAACTCTCCCTATGTAAGTAATTATAATGTTGATGTAATATGATTTAATGATTGATCTAACACGAAATTCTTTTAAAATTAAAGCGATAGTCATATTAAAATTACACTAAATTTTTGTTAGTTCAAAACGATGCCCTTAATTAAATAGCCCGTAAAAATTTTTATAAAAGCTATTTCTATTATATATTTACTTTTTTATTATTCATTTTATTTACATACATACATACATACATATATAAATAAATAAAGTTAAGAAAATTATTACTTAGAAAATCAAAATTGTTTTTAAAAGATTTTAATTCTTTTTGTATAAGTAAAAAACTTCTTTGCAATTTATCTTTCACTTGATCCCAATCAGAAAATTCTTTTGATAAAGAAGTTCTTATTAATAATAAAATGGATTCATCAACTTCAAAACTTGTCACTGTGGAATCCGTCGCTTGCAATTTATCTTTGAATTTTCCCAACAACCGCGTCCGCTTGGCTCTTTGATTAAAATACATACATATTTGCCTCTCTATCCCGTGGTATAAAATAATATTCCTTAAAATTGAAAAATAAAAATTAAATAAACAAGCAAAACAAAATATAAAGAAAAGATCTAAAGAGCAGAGAGCTGCACGATCAGTGGTTTTCGTGATTTATGTATACTCGTCTTAAATGCGGTTGCGGTGTGATCGCCACTGTATTGCTTTTGCTCAATTATTCACCATATCCGTACACACTTGAGTATTGCTATGTTTGAGCTTCTAGCATACTCAATCATATGCGTTCGCGGTGACTGCTCTGCATTACTTTTTTCACACATTCGGCAGTCGTACTCATACTTAACGTACACAACAAAAACAATATTTGTATACGAACATGCGAGCACACTCATTGATGAGTAAATACAACGTTGCCACCATGTAATTATACTAAAGCTGTACTAATATAAAAAAAGTACAGAGCATATAAAAGCAAAGCTCAAAAAACAGCGCAGCTAAGAAAAGATCACTGCAAAAAAGGAACCCTCATACTGCCAGCACATTATTTTCGTTTACTAAAACTTAAAAAGTGTTTAAAACATGTACAAATTATCATAAAATAAAATGGAATAAATCTTAATTTGAAAAAAAACATCGATGTATTTGTATTTAACTTTTGTGTTCTGCAAAAATTGCAGTAAATGTAAAATATCAGCGACGCATATATTCATATGAATGTACTTAATATGTATGTATGTATGTATCATGTTTTCCAAAATTACCTCTATCATGTTTTAGTGCATAGTTAGGGCATTAATCGCTTCAAGTAACGAAATGCTAAATAAAGCCCCGTCTAATGTTTAATGTTTATTTTATTAAACTCTCATAACATCACATTGTTTTTCGGAATCTCAGTAGGAAAAATAACTACGTTGAAGAACAAATTTAATTTTTTGGAATGAATTCTTGTATACAAATATAAGCAGATAGCTCCTTAAGAAATGTTTTGTGAAAGATTTATTCGTAAATATAATTTTTGGATAATTTTGAATTTTTTATTGTGTAGGATTTAATCTTAAGTCTGGCATCACTAATTGTTTGCGGAGAAAACTTCCAAAAGCAAATATAAAAAATAATAGAGTACGAAAAGACAAAATACTAAAAGTTTTGCTCATGCAGATTGCGATGTTTGATGATAGTGGTTTTTGCGGCCATTGTTTTTATGTACGCACACACCGCAAAGTAGCGCGCATATTATGATCACATCAATTCTCTGTAAATAAACAGCGAGTCAAATCAACAGCCCAAATTTTTTTTGCGTTGTTTAAAGTGCTCGGATGTGTAAAGTATAGAGTACATACGTACATACATATGTAGTGTATTTATGGTAGCGGTGTGATCGCGCCGTTCCCTGCTAAAGAGCATTAACTGAAAAATAAACTAAAAAATAAAAATTAAATTCTTACTTTTGTTTCATTCGAAAAATTTTGGATTATTTCTTTTACAATAATTGGTAAATCTTTCGGGGACAACTTTGTGTTGTTGTAAAAAATATCTTCTAAAATAATGTTGAAATCTGCACGAAAGGAATCAGTCAAATTACCATTTGTTTTATAATAAATTGTTATGGATTTCCCATTGAGGCTTTCCTATAAAAGGTGTTTAAGACTCTAAAATTAAACAATACAGAATAATAAATTGTCACATTAAATAAATTTCGAATTGAAAACATTACCTTTGATAATTTAGAACTTCCAAAACATGTGTTAAAGAATGATGACGATGTTAATGTATCAACATTGGACAGATTTTGTATCCACAGTGCTGTTCTGTTAACAACTCTTTCGGATACGCCTTCGTCATCAATTCCGTATTATGAGAGCAAATAAGAATATTAAACGATCTTTATATTTTAACAAAACTTTTAATTTTTAACTCACTTCTATACCAATTGAACAATTTTTCTCTACAACAGGCAAGAAGTCCAATTGGCTGTATACATAGCTTGAATAAAACTTCTTTAGGTAAATATCTCAAACTTCAAACGTTATTTCAGCTTCTGAGGCAATAGTTTTGCTTAATTTAAGCAAATGAAAATAATTTCGTTGAATACTTGCTTGTCAAATATGGTTTAACTTCAACTAAGTTGAAATTTTGCAGCAGCTCCTCCAATTTGGAATCAAATGTATGAGCAACAGGAAACGTTAGCAGAAAATTACCTCCTTAGTCACTTACAAAACTTATATTTTGTTCGACTTTGTCTTGTAAAACACTGGAAAGCTTAATATTCTCCGACATTTTAATTTGTTTCTACAATTTCACAAGATATGATAACAACTTACTTCTCCTTTTTGCACTTAATAACAGCGTTGCTTATAACAACAACACAAAAAAAGAGTAACAGTTGGACAAGATTTTAGCGGCAGCGGCGGCTGGTCTGTTTTTGATTTTGCGGCGCCTGCTTTATCTTACATCCATTTTAATTTAATTCAAGTTCTTTTTTAAATTTTTTTTATAATTCAAAATTAATTAAAAATAAACCACAACTTTATTTTCATTTTTAGTTAAGTACTTTCACATAGCAAAAAAATTAACTGTCCTCGGCCGTGTTTTAAGCCGATAAAAGAGAGGCAGCAATTAAAGTAGAGTTTAATAGCCTAGCATTGAATTTTATCTTGTCAGTTAATTTGAAACTAGCAATGTTGAAAGAAAATGTAGACAAGTTGTCTTTACACTATTAAATGTAGATATTATCATATCCAACATTAATTTAACTAATAATTTTTTATTTTTACTACGAAGCTGAAATGTGTTAATTCAATATTGAACAATGTTATTTAAACTACGCAAAATACTTCATCTACTATTTGTTAGTTCAAATTTAAAATTTTAAACATTGAATCATTATGAACATACATATGTATGTATGTTAGCTTTCCACAAAGTCAATATTTTTGCAAAAAATTACATGACATGAAATCAAAAGTTTTTAATTTTGATTTTACATTGATGTTTTTTTCTGTGGTTACCGTTACATCGTTTGTAGATTTAAATTTCTTCATAAATCTACTGATAAATAATAGACGACATGTTTGTATTGTAATTTTTGGCAATTGAAATTCGTCTGTCTTCTTTATTATAATCGTCTAAAATTTTCATTTTAAATTGACGGCTATACTTATCTTTTGCAATTTGACATCAGATAATTTGTTGAATTGCTTCATCGAAACCTATTTTAAAATTTGAATTTTTTGCATTCTATATTATGTATTAGAGGTCGTTTTTTGAACGACAATTGGTATACATGCAAAAAGGTAATATACATATTTCAATAAAGTTTCACTTTTTATTATTGCAAATTAACCAAAACAATTGTGTTTTATTTTTATTTATTTTCCTCTGCTTTTACGCGCATCGAATAAGTATTTGTTGTACACGTGAAGTTCTTTTCTTTTTCGAATATAGTATATACTTTCTATCCCGATCAGCACACAAACAATGCACAATTATGTAGTCACAGCCAAAGCCATACTTACATTCAAAGACGCTTGAACTCTTTTATTGGCACATAATAATATGAATTTTCTGGGAACGCTTGGCTTTCCAAAATTTGTTGGGTGGCCGAGCGTACATTAATCAATAATTGGAACAATGAACCGTTGAAAATAATAAAACTACAATAAAAATTCTTGAACTAGAATATTTTTATTATATTTGTTGTTTTTTTAAGCTATAGTCATTTAAGTTTTTATCGCGGACTTTAAACGCGGCGACCGAATCATGAAATTGCGTAACGAAAAAACCTAACAATAAGTTTGTTTCTTAAGTCTTATGTTTTTTTAAGTATTTGAATCGCCTAGCGTATGTTACCCCCTAAAGTATGCTGTTGATTTCATTAATAACAGTACTGCCAGAACAGATTTTTACATGTAGGAAAACAGAAACTGGCGTACTTACGAGCAATCGTGGTTGACAATATATGACATACACAAACAAATTCGAAGGTTTTTAAGCGGTATTTTCCAATCTCGTAAGTACTAGATTTCGGTGCAGTGTAAATGAGCTATTAAGCAAATTCAAACAGACTTTTAGGTAACTTTAATTTACTTAAGTGAACTTAAGGAAAATTTACCCATTGTTACAAATTTAAGCATTATTTGTATTTTTTGTGAGTAAAGGTCCAAATAAACCACATAAACGGTTTGACAAACAACTTCAAATTTTACGTTTGCTCGTTTGCACAAAAGTTTGAGGCATGTTTGTACGAAAATCAAAAATTTAGGTATTTGGAAAACATGTTGAATGTTTGTGTGTTCGTGTATGTGTTTTACCATGTATTTGCAAACGGATAGTGTGTTTGTCAAACCGCTTGTGTGGTTTATTTGGATCTTAATTCATATTGAAACCACCAAAAATTGCAGCAGTGTTCATTATTGAACTTTGAACAGCGTTACCATTTAAGGACTTAGCTTCTACTTGATGCATTTACATTTTTGGAAAATATATATAATACTTTTGTATGTAATAATTTGTAAAATTTTTTGTAAGTCTCATTAAACGAGGGATAAAAATGTTCAAGATTAAAAAACAAGCAGATAAAACAAAATTATATGCGTATCCTTAAATTTAAAACCTTAAAAACCAGTTTCTTTAAAATAGTTTCTGAGAAATAAAGCAAAATAAACTTTATAAAAATTATATTTCAATGTTTTATGAACTTAAGGTAAAATTCGACATTGAAAGAAATTTGTAAAGAAACATGCCGCTACAGGGCAAATTTGATCATCAAATTATTAATTCTACAAATTCTCATGTGAAACTTGAAAAAAATATATAGCCAATTCACAGAATCTTCTAAAGTATTGTGAACGTCCTTATAAAAACTGTTATAAAGTTTAAACTCAAATGACAGAAAAAATATAGTAATTATTATTAAAGGAAAACAATGTCCAGCAAAACAGCCAAAAACTTTGTTATAAATTACAACTGACTAAATTTTAAATGCAGACACTAACCACACTATTTCCTTCTGTTTCCATTTCATTTAAAGCTCTTTATATTTTTATATATAACAAATTCTTAAATACTTTTTTCATCAGAATTATATGAATTTTTTAAAATAAAATAATATTGAAAATATAATTTTTCCTCAAATTCGTAAGTCACTGTTTACACCGTAGGTGTACGGGGTGAGAATATTGGGAAGGGGTACACTCTTTCATGTATTTTGAAATTCTCTTGTGTTTTGTTAATTTCCTGACATAAAGGAAAGGTTAATTACCAAAAAAGTTCTTTTTACTATTTTTTTCACGAAAATATATAAATCCACATTTTTTCATTAAATATTGAAAAAAAATAAACGAGTTCAAAAAATTTATTTCGTATATATTGTAAAATATGAAAATACCTGACCTTTGACCTGGATGCGCGTCCAGAAAACGTTGTCCGATTTGGCTCAAATTTTCGGCACAAAACTCTTGGACCTATTGGCACAATATTCCGTTGAAAAAAATTTTAAAATTCGAACAAAAATTTTTTTACATACAAACCATTGTCACCCTAATGTACGTGTTCTCCGTTGCGCATTTCATTTGTTATATATAAATGGTTTTTATGTACATACATAAAAACACAAATTCTAAAAACAGCTGATTCCGTACGGAATATGCGTTCAGTTTCGTACTTTGCTTAATGTTGCAGTCGCACCATCAAATTATTTTTCAGTTCTCATTCAAGATTTACGTATACTGCTTGCCAAAATCCACAAAAATTTAAAACAGAGACGTAGGCTGCACGCAAATTTCAAGCAAATTTTTTCGCAAGATGCAATAAATTTACAATTTGGATGAACAAAACTGCAATCAGCTGTTTTCTGGACTGTAATTTGAAACACTCTATTGAATGAAAATTTGTAAGCAAATTCTCGTCAAATTTTAAAAGTGTGAGTGTATTGGTACTAAAAGTGAGAGAGAATTTAAAATTCAACGAAAAGTTTCTTTAAGTACCTTTCCCAAGAAAGATAGCACACCTACTGGTTGGTAGGCATACCAATGGCCTGAGTGTTACTTACTTCTCTTTAACAAAATATGTTAAGCCAGCATACTTTTTGATTATCCGTTTCGTATGTTACTTTGAAAGCTGAAAAGAAAAAATTAAACTCACAAAATCTATTGTTCCTTCTTTTTGTCGAACTGAACGTTGAACATAATATTCATATAGTATTCGTTGTATAACAAGCAGTTTTGAGCTCGTGGTATGTACTGAACACGAACAAAGCGCAGTACATGTTACACAAAAGGAAATTTTGAGCTCGTGCATGGTAGTGTCGAAGCGTTAACGGACTTTTTTTGGGTTCGGGTCTGTCAAAATTTGGTTATGTATTACTAAGACACACCCACACTTCTATAAAAGCACACTTTATCACTTGTTTCAAATGCAAATAAGAAAAGCAAAAGAAACACAATTCTTTATAGCACAGAAAATGCAACCATTTTGCCATTTTTCTTTGTGCTTTTTGTCAGCTTCGAACCTAAAAGCAGTGTTGTAGCTTCGACATGTTCTCAACACGATCGTGATATGTTCTCAACACGATCGTTTGCGGTACATAAAAAAGAAGAACATTTACATAAAGGCCTTTCACGCTATAATACTTTGTATTAAGACTTGCCAAAAACTGTAATAATACGTGCAAGTGCGATAGTGTGAAAGCAAAATGTAATTAAAATGACAAATAATACGATAATAAATTTGACATACCATAAGACTTTGCCATTTTCATTTGATCAGGATTGAACTTTCATAAAAGAAAATTGAACAGTCGATTGTTTCGCCGCCGGTAGCGTGCCGTGTCTGATTGTTTTTTTTTGTCATGACAGGCTCAAAATTTGGAATGTGTATCACACATTGTCTCAAAATTAATGAAATTTTTTATTTAATGTTGTACTTTAAAATATAATATTACATATATTTAACTGCGAAACAATTCAAAAGGCCGGCACGTTCGCCAGCAATATGAAACTGCTATGCCGCTGCATTATAGCTGAAACGTATGTATGTCATTTTCAAACAAGAACTTATTGCTATACGACAATTGTTCGTGCTTTCACGAACTTACCCGTGCCTAACAAACTTCTTGTGTGTGGTCTATTTTGAATGACATGGAGTAGTTTTTGGTAGGTCCGATGTAATGCAAACTTGGACCATATGGTCCAGTCCTAGGACATCGCAATGTTAAATAGACCATGTTTTCTTAATAAATTTGGGATACTTTTGGACTAGTACTAGTCCCTTATGGAGTATACTTTACATCCGTGTTTGGACTAGTCGCGTTATCTGTAGGGATGAATATCAAAATACTTCATTATTAGAAAGTTACAGTATTTTTTAGAATTCTATATTATTAATAGACAAACACGTTTTTTTAGATCCCTTTTGCGGTCATAATATTGAACCGATTTTGAAAAGATTCATATGTTTTTAATGGGGTTTTACATAAATGTGCATAATCTTCATTTTATTTCAATCGTTTTAGTATTTTGGAAGTTATAAGCGTTTAAAGTTTATTCCAACACATGCACACTTAATATTACACCTGTATATATCGGCATCAAGTTGAAAAATAAACAAAGTATACATGTGTGTTTGCATGGAAATATAGAGATTTTTTTTATATATGTGGATATGTACTTTGTAAACAAAGGAGAGCTAAGTAAGAGTTTTATGTTGTTTATTTTGAAAGTTTTTGTATTTTACCGTATATATTTATGTAAATGCTTACTGTTTAATTATTAGAATCGCCGTCGACCGCCGGATACACTAGTTTAAATTAATTTTATATAGATTAGAGAGACTGTTGCTTTTTTATGCACGCTTTCGTTTGAAGGCCAAAGAGAATTTTTTTGTTTTTTGCATAACACTGGTTACTTTTAAAATAAACTCAACTCCATAAATACATTAATGGGTAAAAAAATAGTAAAATAGTATCAGTTTTCTCTAAAATAAAAAAGTACCAGCAATATTGTAAAATATTTTTTGGTGTCCGGTTTATTGCCTTGTTTTGTACAATACAGTTTATAGGGTGTATTAGGTTTTCAATTAATTTTATGCATAAGTACATAAATATGTATGTAATTTAGGTATTTTAGTTATTAGAAAAATCATACACGTTTTATAATATTTTTAAATTTCAAAGTTAAGATCCAGTTTATTTTGAAAATAGCATTTAAAAGTTTTGAAAAGATTGCGTATGCAAGGGTTGATAAAAAAATTTTGCTTTCAATAAAAATATTTCTTTTAAAAAAATTTTTTAAATTAAGTTCACAAATTTACTTAATTAAATTTGACGAACTAAAAATGTTAATACTCGTATACGCTGCATTTTCCATCACTGGGGAACAATTCTTCATTAAATAAGCTTTTAGAATTAAACAAAGTAGTTTGTGGTGCCAGATGACTTCTTTGTCACAAAAAGTTAAATTCTTACTATAAACTTTTATAAATTATGCATAAATTTTTGTTCAATGAATTATTTGAATAATTATCAGAAAAATATCAATCCGTTTCAAATGCGCTGATTTCAATTTTATTAATTCATTATAACAATATTAAAAACACTTATCGCAAACATTTGGTAGCACTTAATTTTTTGCGCAAGTACACTGGCAGTATACAATTTAAAAATTGAAGGTTGGTTACAATGCATACAAAAACGCGAACTCATTCTATACATATTTATATACATACATATAAAATAATTGGAACAATACACCGTTGAAAATAATAAAACTACAATAAAAATTCTTGAACTAGAATATTTTTATTATATTTGTTGTTTTTTTAAGCTATAGCCATTTAAGTTTTTATCGCGGGCTTTAAACGCGGCGACCGAATCATGAAATTGCGTAACGAAAAAAACCTAACAATAAGTTTGTTTCTTAAGTCTTTTGTTTTTTCAAGTATTTGAATCGCCTAGCGTATGTTACCCCCTAAAGTATGCTGTTGATTTCATTAACATACAGTACTGCCAGAACAGATTTTTACATGTAGGAAAACACAAACTGGCGTACTTACGAGCAATCGTGGTTGACAATATATGACATACACAAACAAACAGACAATTCGAAGGTTTTTAAGCGGTATTTTCCAGATATTTAGGCCCAATAATTGACTACTCATTTAAGTGTCATTTATCTTTAAGTGCCACTTAAGTACCAATTTCATTTTTTCAGTACAAAATTATGTGACATTTAAATGAAACTTAAATGACCATTCTTCTGCATTTAAAGTCCATTTAAGATTTGCACACATACATACACAAACATATGTTTTTGCTTGCGTGTTGGTGTTTCGCGCAACAAAGTAAACAAAAAATTTGCGGCCATTGAAAAATCAACATCTTTTGGAGTGAAATTTGGACTTCTTTCAATATTATTTTTTTTTATTGTTTTTAAAATTGTTTTAAACTTTTAAAACATTGCAGCAACCTATCATTGTTGTTATTTTCAGCCTGAAAAAGAATCCAATTTAGAAATTTTTCTTTAATTTTGTTCAACAGCTGTTTCTCTAAGAAAATTGAGAGAATTTCGTGAGGCTGCCATATTTTTATCGTAATTAAATACAAACAATAATTTCACACTGAAAAACTCAAACTGTATTTCAATGCAACTTAAATTTAAGTGGCAATGAGCTAAATGGCATTTAAATGCGAAGTCAATTATTGGCCCTTAGAGGATATCAAGTCTCAAACTTACATATGTTTCTTATTTCAGTTACCGTAAAACTATAGTTTCAATGATAAAAATTCCTGAATAACCTACATGTATTGTAAGATAATAAAAATATTTTAAACGATATTAACTTCTTATTTATTCAATAAAAGAAAAAAATTTCATTTCTTATCGGTCACCACGCTCAAAAAGTGTAACTTGAAATAATATCAAAGAAAAAACTTGAATTAATTTAATAAAAAATACTGCATAAATCAAAAAATAAATAAATAATTATAATTGCATAAGTTGATAAAAAAATGTTATGCAATAGCATTGCCATGGCAGTCCCCGAATGCCACACGACATTTTTTCATAAAAACTACAAAAGTAAACATTTTTATTTGAAAGTGATTATTTTTCGAACAAATTGGTTGTTAGTGATTTTTAATCCAAAGTGGTTATTATTTTGGCTAAAGTTCGTAAACATTTTTTTTACTTTTGTAATATTTCCTAAGAATAAGTACTTTCATTTTTGTATATAATATAAATTTTTTTTGTTGTAATTTTAATTTAGTCATATTCTTTGATTCAAATAAATAAGCTCTAAAAAGGAACAAATAATTGTGTTTTTTTGGGAATTTAAAAGTGAAAACTAAAATTAATAATCTCCGGAAGTACTAAATTTGGGGTTGATTTCTGAATAATTTACGAAAACAAACTGTTTGTTAAAGACCTTATTGTGAATTTCGTGCAGTGATTAAACACTATTATGTGAAAGGGAAAACGGCGAAATAGACAAAAGAAAAGATCGATAAACATTACGGTTAGTCTGCTCCTTCAGATTACATGGTAAAATATTGGATTGCTGAATTTAAACGTGGCCGAACAAGCACTGCAACAATACCAGCAACAGGAAAACCAAAAGAAGAGGTTACTGAAGAAAATCCTCAATATCGTTATGAATGTTCGCCGAGTCAAGTTACGTGAGATTGTCGAAATGGTAAACATGTCATATGAACGTGTGTTCAACATTTTGCATGAACATTTGCATATGAAAAAGCTATCGGCAAGGTGGGTACCGCGTTTGCTGATGTCGAACTAAAACGAGTTCGACAGACCACTTCACAGCGGTGTTTGGACATGATAAAGCGTAATCCTGTTGATTTTTGGCGTCGATTAATAACTGTTGATGAAACGTGGGTTCACCACTACACACCTGAAACCAAAAATCAATCTAAACAATGGGTGGAAGCTGGTGGAAGTGCTCCGAAGAAGGCGAAGACAGTGAAATCGGCTGGCAAGGGTATGGCCACTGTATTTTGGGATGCACACCGAATATTGCTCATCGATTATCTTGGACAAGGATCCACAATCACAGGAGAGTATTATCGTGCATTTTTGGATCAATTGATTGACACAAAAAAAAAATCACATGTAAAGAAGAAAAAAGTATTCTTTGTTTAAGACAATACACCGGTTCACACAGCATTAGATACGATGCTAAAATTACGTAAAATACACTTCGAGTTGGTTGATCATCCACCTTATAGTCCAGATTTAGCTCCTAGTGACGTTTTCCTTTTTCCAAACTTGAAAAAATGGCTAAAAACAACAAATAAATTTCTCACTCTATACAAAACAATAAACAACTGTTATGGTTTGTAAGAGTAGAGTGAGTGCATATCAGTTACACTCATTCTCTCATTTATACCGAGGGTAACAAATACATGTTTGGTATATTTATTTTTTAAATACCTTCAGTTATACTCTTGCACGTCTTTAGTCTATTCACAATTTTGTGCAGTTGTAAACATTTTTCCCTAATAGTGCACTTACATTGCCTCGAAATCTAGTAGATTTGATTTAAAATCTTTCTCAAAATCTAGTTCGATTACATTGCATTTTTTTAAATTAGCAAGAGGGGGGGGGGGGTTAAATTAATCAATTAAAGAGCATCAAAATGTTGTTTAAGTTTACGCTTAAAGGTGGTATCTGTGAATTGAAATAATTTTAAACTTATGGGTAGAATGTTCCACACCCTAGTTATACGTACATGAAAAGATCTTTCATATATAGATGAGGATATACGGTGACATATTATCTGAGGGTTTCTACTTGATCTAGAAAATCTAAAATTATCTCTAATGTACTCGGGACAGTTTCGCATAACGACTTTTCGAAAAAGTAACAAAATTCTCAATTTAATAAAATTCTCAATAGAAAACCCACCAAAGTCCTTTACAAAGGGAGACACATGATCCCTTAATCTCAGTTTGTAAATGTATCTAATAATACGGTTAAAAGTAAGATGCAGCCTTCTTAGAACAACGCTGTTGGTACCTGAAAATACTTCCATAGCATAAATAATCTGCGACATGAGCAGTGAACTGACAACATGCTTTCTCACGCGAAGAGGCAAATATAAATCTAATGAACATAACCGTCTAATGGTACTATTAACACGGGAACATATGTGATCAACATGTTTTGAGAAACTCAAATTATTATCTATAAAAACGCCTAAACATTTCATTTCAGAAACGAAACTTAGCCTCACATTATCCAACGATAAATTTAAGTCATTCGAATCTAAACCAAAACACATTGACCTAGTTTTACCAGGATTAATATTCAACCCATTCTCCCGCATCCACAGACTGATTTGGCTAAGAAAAAAATCAATGTTGGCTTTCAACACATCTAAAAATTGTTTATCTGATGAAAACAAAATCTAAACATCATCAGCATATAAAAATGTCTCAATTGAGTTATTATCAAAAACATTAACAAAATCATTCAGGTACATCATAAACAAAATGGGGCCAATTACTGATCCCTGTGGTACACCACTAGTAACCTCCAAGGTCAATGACTCCCTACCACCAACTGATACAAACTGCGATCGATCGCGGAGATAAGACTGCACCAGCTTACAGGCTGATTTAGAAAAATTATACATACTACATAATTTGGTCACCAACTTTGAATGTAAAACTTTATCAAACGCTTTTGATAAATCTAATGAAATCAGCACACTACATTTCTTGTCATTAAGCTTTTGTCTAATTGAATCAGTTAGCCCAACCAAAAGAGTGGTTGTACTATAATTTTGCCTGAAGCCTGACTGATGTGAGTGAATCAAATTATTACGATTAATAAAGCCTAACATCTGATCTTTTAAAATGTGTTCCACAACTTTCAAAAGTATAGGTATCATAGAAATCGGACGTAAATTGTCCAAAGAATTTGAATTTCCCTCTTTCTTAATCGGGACTACGCGTGCTATTTTCCAAGATCTGGGATATCTGGAAGTCAAAAAAATTGTATTAATAATGTGAGTGAGTGGCATACAAATGTAAGGAAAGATTATTTTGACAAATTTAAGCGGTATACTGTCATGACCAGCAGCATTCGAACGAATTTTACAAAGTGCTGAATATACCTCGCTCCCATTTATGCCTTGAAAAAAAAAGAGTTCTCATTAACAAAGTTACAACCATCTAAAAAATCACTTGTTGCCTCATATGACTGGTTTGAAATAAAAAAATCATTTATATCATTTGGGTCAACATCATTGACATCATCCCGCGATTCCACACAACCATTCGACTTTAAAATTTTCCACATATGTTTACTATCCAACCCCTTAAACCGTTGTTCATGGTGTTTTCGTTTTGCTTTTCGTATTATAGACTTAGTTCTATTTATAACACTACAAAATATCTTCCAGTTCTCTGTACTACGATCATCAATATAAGCTTATATGCAAGATCACGAAGAGAAATATTAAAAGTTATATCCCTTGATGAAAACCACTTATTATCATCGAAATCCAATATCTTACGTCTCTTCGTTGGTACTAAATCATGCAAGACATCTACATTTGACATTAGATTTTCAAGCTGAACATCTACATCATTGGTCCGTAATATCGGATCAAAGCAACACGACAAAGCAACCCGATTCAGACTATCCATATCAATAGCATCATAATTACGAAATTCAACATAATGCACCTGTCTTACACAGGGCAATTAAATTACGGAAAAAATGAATGCATGTCTGGAAATACCAGGGCATTGCATTTGAGAAGATGCGAGAAATTTCAAATTGGGACTTAAAATATAAAAATCAAGTAAAGATGTAGAATTACTTTTAACATCAAAGTGTGTCGATAAGGAATTGTGAGCATAGGAAAGATTTAATCTGTTACACAAGGCTTGCAATACTGCTGACTTCGCTGGAAAAAACAAGTTGTGATTAAAGTCCCTGTTATAATCACATTTTCATACTTCACCACTAAATCCCCCACAGCTTGCTCAAAACCAACAATATCCCCACTGGGAAGGTAAACTTCACCAAACAAAATTTTAGAAGAACCCAATTCGATCTCCAAAAAAATATATTCACATAACCTAGATTCAGCAGAAGTCGACACCACTTTGTATTTATTTCCCTTGGATAACAAAACTGCTACACCACCACCACGTCTATATCTTCGATCATTTCTCAACAAATTATAACTCGGTATATTGACAATATTTGAAAGAATTTTACGTTTAAGCCAAGTTTCACTTATCCCTACAACATTCAAAATACTTTCACTCAAAATGTTTTTTATTTCACTCAATTTAGATGAAGAATGTTTTACTTTAAAGCTCTGACAATTAAAATGACCCACCTAAAGGTCGTTACAAAAATTTCCAACATTGACCAGTCGATTGTTTCGCCGCCGGTAGCGTGCCGTGTCTGATTGTTTTTTTTGTCATGACAGGCTCAAAATTTGGAATGTGTATCACACATTGTCTCAAAATTAATGAAATTTTTTATTTAATGTTGTACTTTAAAATATAATATGTGTACTATATACTTTAACTGCTAAACATTTCAAAAGGCCGGCATGTTCGCCAGCAACATGAAACTGCTATGCCGCTGCGTTATAGCTGAAACGTATGTACATATGTCATTTTCAAACAAGAACTTATTGATATACGACAATTGTTCGTGCTTTCACGAACTTACCCGTGCCTAACAAACTTCTTGTGAGTGGTCTATTTTGAATGACATGGAGTAGTTTTTGGTAGGTCCGATGTAATGCAAACTTGGACCATATGGTCCAATCCTAGGACATCGCAATGTTAAATAGACCATGTTTTCTTAATAAATTTGGGATACTTTTGGACTAGTACTAGTCCCTTATGGAGTATACTTTACATCCGTGTTTGGACTAGTCGCGTTATCTGTAGGGATGAATATCAAAATACTTCATTATTAGAAAGTTACAGTATTTTTTAGAATTCTATATTATTAATAGACAAACACGTTTTTTTAGATCCCTTTTGCGGTCATAATATTGAACCGATTTTGAAAAGATTCATATGTTTTTAATGGGGTTTTACATAAATGTGCATAATCTTCATTTTATTTCAATCGTTTTAGTATTTTGGAAGTTATAAGCGTTTAAAGTTTATTCCAACACATGCACACTTAATATTACACCTGTATATATCGGCATCAAGTTGAAAAATAAACAAAGTATACATGTGTGTTTGCATGGAAATATAGAGATTTTTTTTATATATGTGGATATGTACTTTGTAAACAAAGGAGAGCTAAGTAAGAGTTTTATGTTGTTTATTTTGAAAGTTTTTGTATTTTACCGTATATATTTATGTAAATGCTTACTGTTTAATTACTAGAATCGCCGTCGACCGCCGGATACACTAGTTTAAATTAATTTTATATAGATTAGATAGACTGTTGCTTTTTTATGCACGCTTTCGTTTGAAGGCCAAAGAGAATTTTTTTGTTTTTTGCATAACACTGGTTACTTTTAAAATAAACTCAACTCCATAAATACATTAATGGGTAAAAAAATAGTAAAATAGTATCAGTTTTCTCTAAAATAAAAAAGTACCAGCAATATTGTAAAATATTTTTTGGTGTCCGGTTTATTGCCTTGTTTTGTACAATACAGTTTATAGGGTGTATTAGGTTTTCAATTAATTTTATGCATAAGTACATAAATATGTATGTAATTTAGGTATTTTAGTTATTAGAAAAATCATACACAACGTTTTATAATATTTTTAAATTTCAAAGTTAAGATCCAGTTTATTTTGAAAATAGCATTTAAAAGTTTTGAAAAGATTGCGTATGCAAGGGTTGATAAAAAAATGTTGCTTTCAATAAAAATATTTCTTTTAAAAAATTTTTTTAAATTAAGTTCACAAATTTACTTAATTAAATTTGACGAACTAAAAATGTTAATACTCGTATTCGCTGCAGTTTCCATCATTGGGGAACAATTCTTCATTAAATAAGCTTTTAGAATTAAACAAAGTAGTTTGTGGTGCCAGATGACTTCTTTGTCACAAAAAGTTAAATTCTTACTATAAACTTTTATAAATTATGCATAAATTTTTGTTCAATGAATTATTTGAATAATTATCAGAAAAATATCAATCCGTTTCAAATGCGCTGATTTCAATTTTATTAATTCATTATAACAATATTAAAAACACTTATCGCAAACATTTGGTAGCACTTAATTTTTTGCGCAAGTACACTGGCAGTATACAATTTAAAAATTGAAGGTTACAATGCACACAAAAACGCGAACTCATTCTATACATATTTATATACATACATACATATGTACATACATATAAAATATTTATCGTGTATTTAACAATCAATTGCAGTTTTTTACGTCTATATACATATGCATTCACTCTTCTTTTGTTTGATACACTGTTATTTACCATATGCATTTTTTAAAGTTGCGTATTAGTTTTATTTTATTAAACGTATTAATCTAAGTACATATTAATATTGTATAAATATATTATATATAATTTTAATGTTTTTTACTAACCGTGTCTCAACCTATTACAAATGCAGTCACGATAAACTTTCAAACTAGCGAATTCTCTTAATTGCAAAATAGGTTGTTTTTACTGGCAAGCAATAAAAAAACAATATTTAGCTTATTGTAAGCTTTCATGAAGCAATTATGTGTAAGCTCGCAAACAAACTTGTAATGAAAAGCTTCTTATAAATCAGCAGCGTTGCCATCGTTAAGGTTTTCGTAAAATATTCGGTAGAATTTTTCTCGTTTGGTAGGAAAGCAACTGAATAAAGATTTTGGTCTTTAAAAGAATTTCATAATATATATAAATAAAAATATTAAAGAAAGTTCCAAGCACCTACAAAAATGTTGGTTACAAAAAGTTTAATTTTCCTCCATAATCATTTGGCTAAAATCAATGAAAAATGTTGAAAGAAATGCATAGAAAATATATTTTTATTATAATATAATGTAATATATTATGCACAGGCGACTTATTCCCCGCTCACAATTGTCGTATTAATTATCTTAAGTTCTAGAGATTTTCCCACCAATAATTGCTTAATGTCTCGAACTTAATATGATTAATATCTAATCATATAGAATCACGCGAATGTACGTCATGCTAGCAGCAAAACTGAGACAAACGACGAATTTCACCCAACGTGACGAATTCGTTGTGTAAATTTGCCGTATGAAGTAGGTACAATAACGACGAAAAGTAAAAGCTGTAATAATTCATAAAAAGTATTAAAAAACTAATACTTACAACTTTAAACATTGACAAAAACACAACTAAAAACATTTCATACATTTTGTATATTTATTGTAAATGTTGTTGGACTATTTAAGTGACAAAGGAATAGTACTGGACAGTACCGGCAGCAATTGATACTGGTGTACAGTGGTGGTATCTCTAGAAAGAAAAATGCACCGTAAGCTTTTCCTAAAAGGGTAAAAAGCGCAAAAAATACAAAAAGGAGTGTAAAAAAGGACCATAAAATATATTTGATAAATTTTAGTTATGCCAAAATATTAAATAATTTATAAAAAAGTTAATATAAATAGCCAAAATACAATTTGAGGTTTTTGCTTCAAAATAAATAAAGGACTTGACATCAAATAGAATTTTCTAGCATATTAATTAAAATCACTATGCATTCATAAATAAAAAGTTAAAAAAAAACTTAACAAAACAAAAAAAGAAGTAAAAGAATATATGTACTTGGTTGTTATTTAATTTTCGTTTATTTTTTTGCTATCAAAAATATTATTTTGCAATCAGGCCACAAAAGAGTTGTAATAAAATATTGAGACATTTGGTATGATTCGTTCGAATTTATTTTGCTTCAAACATTTAAAGGCAATTGAAAGTTGCTGCAATATTAATTTTAAAATTTTATACCGTATTTAATATGCAGTAACGCATTTACTGAATTTAAAGATAAACGGTTTTCTAATTTTTGTTTTAAACAAATTCATTAAACTGAATGTTCTCTCAACCTCAGCGGAAAGAATTCAGGTTGCTTAAAAAACACTCTTTGCACTTAAAAGAAGTAGCAAATTTTTGTAACTAAAAAATTTCTCAGTTGTACAAAAAAGCACAAATGTGTGAATGTGAGAATTTGTGATATGCACTGTAAATACCCGCTTTTCAAAAACGAGTTTTTAACAAAATTTCGTGTGTGTGAAAAGGCAAAATGGACTAAAAAATACCCGAAAAGCATCAAAATGGCATCACTGCTGGTGTTAGCTAATGTACATGCATGAATCAAGAAAACAATATTGCGGAATGCGCAGGTCCGTCATTTTGTTGTATGTCATTGTGTTGTGTGTGACGTAGCCATACCTAGAATATGTGTTGTAAACAAAAGTACATTTGTCTATGGAAAGCAGGCCGAAATGTAAAACTTTGGTAGCCCGAGAAAGCTCTTCTTCAAATATCTTCAAGCTCAAAAGTATTACTCGACTGCATCTCTTTTCTGTCCACTTAAAATTTTGTTCAAATCGATGCACCCGTTTAGAAGTTATTTAGTTATTTTCAGTTTTGTGCCAAAAATCTCTTCCACTTTTTACAACAAACACTCATTTGTATTTTATGATGACGTATGTAGATGCGCAGTAGAAATTTATTTTGTACGGCTGAGTGCGCAATCTTATTTTCTTGATTCATGCTGTACATGGTAGAATAATACATGTAGTGTCGAAGCCACAAAGTAATACCAGAGGTGACACGAACAGCATGCTATTGCTGTATCTGTCGCACAGTAACTCGTAAACAAAGAATTTTTCATGTTTTGTTGTGGTTTTGTATTCTTATTAATTTCTGACTCACTAAAAAGAGTTGCAGAAAAATATTAATTTAAGCAATATAAATGCAAAAAGTTATATAACATTAAAAATAATAAAAAATAAGAATTATTCGTGATATATAGAAGAAGTAAATTGCAATACAATTCATCATTTCTTACTTCCAAAATGCTTAATTTTGTTTTGTTTATTTTCCCTCATCCTTACATTATATTGCTATCTCTTTTTAACAGTAACTAGTTGAACAAAAAAGCTGATTTGCTTCAAAACATAACCTCAAAGTTACATCTCTGATTACCCTGTGGTCGAAGCTACAAAACACTGCTTTTTATTGTTTTTTGGTTCGAAGTTGTCAAAAAGCACAAAAGAAAAATGGCAAAAAAATGTATATTCATATGTGTGTTCGGTTGCATTTTCTGCTCTATAAAAAGTTGTTTTTCTTACTTGCAGTTAAAACAAATGTTCAAGTGCGCGTTTCTAATAGTGTGGGTGTGTGTTAGTAAAACATAAACAAATTTTGACAGCTGCGAGCGCCAAAAAAAGTCCATTAACGTTTCTACACGTTTCTATGCTAATGTAACAGGGGGTCTTCACGTGCAATAAACTTGGAAATAATTATGTTTTCAACTGTCAAATTCTATTGCCAACACAATATGCTCACGTGTGGACCGCACAAACATTTATTTGCACATGTATTGTGAAATACTTGTTCAAACTTATTTTCAAGCAATTATGTTGGAAATAAACTGTCAAATTTGGCTGTCAATTCTCTGTCATTTGTTTTCCCCGCGAATTAAATAAAAAACCGTGCAAATATGTATGTATGTATATATTTACTTATTAGCATCTGCTAAGCTTTTTGACCAACAAAAAAATCAAACAAGCACAGAAAACGCTGAAGCTAATGTATTCATTCACAGCGAACTTTTTAATTTTATGTCCAATGTGCACTAAGTGTTCTCCACCTAAAAGTATAAGCTTGTAAATGAACATATTTGTGACGTCATGGTGCCGACGTTATTGCTTATGTTCGGAAATAAATATTGAGCGTGGAGACGTGCCGTAAATCACAGCCAAGGCTGCCAGTAATATTTTCCGAAAGTTGGAAATAAAATCGAGAACATTAAAAAAAAAACGTAAAAAGTCTTATAAAAATCTTCTGTTGTACACAGCAACCAATAGTATTTTATATAAATAAATCAATCTCTCTTTTAAAAATTAACAATTCAACGGATTTACTAAAAACTTTAAACACAAAGTAATGGAAAAGTCAATAATATCTTAAACATGTTTGGTCAATTCAAAGCATTATTTGAACAGATTTTGTGTCGAAACAGTTAATACATTTTCAAAAATAAACGTTAATTTATTATACAATTAAAAATTTTTATTTGATATCTTTTATACTCAGGGTTATTCTAAAATACGCGTTCACCACAAAAACGCGTTAAAATGACACTTCAGTATTCCATTAAACGCGCAAGTGACTATCGATATTTTTTTGTTATCAAGTCATTGTGATTGACGTCTTTCGACATATTCTAAAAAACGCGTTGAATGAATAATTCATACATTTTCTTTCGACACCATTTTTGGCGCGTTTACTGCAAATTGTTTGTATAAAAAATGTAAGTATACATAAAATTTAAATATTAATAAAACATTAATATAAATAAATCTTTAAATATTTTGCAGGTCGAAAAAGCAAACAACACCAGAACAATTTAAGGCAATGGTGGAATTTATGCTCCAACATCCTGATATTGGAAGAGGAGTTACGGAGCTACGAGCTGAGGAGCAAAATTGTCTTTGGGATAAAATATCCCAATATCCCAACAATATTAACATCTCGGAAAGTATTTTGGAAAATGTTGATTGAGATACGTTGAGGTGCCAATCCTTTCCTACACCATGTTGGTAATTACCTTCCGCGAAAAACCTGAGGCAAGCTGCCAATTTATCCACTGGTTTCAAAGTTCCGAGACGATGTGCGCCCATTTTTCCTTCTATTTCGTTCAGAATATATTTAAAAGCATCCTTATTTATTCTGAAGTTTTTCGCAAAACTATGTATATGGAAGCAAGAATTGTTATGTAAAAGTACAAGTATGCCGATATTTATTGTATGTTATTAATTACATTCTATCATCCATCTCAAATATATCCATTCTATTGTACCTAAGTGTTTTTAAAACTCTCCGAAGATTATTTTCATTAGATTCATTAATAAAATAAGCAATTGAGTCCATTTTGTTTGTTTACTTTTTGCAAGTGATTACAAAAACTCGATTATTGGATCGATATCTCCTCGCGCGTATTTTAGAATCTATCGCCGTCAAGCCGTCGAAAGTGAACATTCGACGGCAACGAAGTGAAGCGCGTATTTTAGAATAACCCTGACTATATTAGTTCAATATTACTACCCGTCCACACGAGCAATAAGTTTGGCAATTATTGCCGTGGCAACTGCCAAATTCTGTTGCCGACACCATATATTTGCGTGTGGACCGCACGAATATGTGTTCAAACACATGTTTAGCAACAATTGCTAGTATATATTGCTGAGCAATTATCTCTGAACACAATCTGTCAAAATTAGTTTGTATGTAGTGGATTCTGTATAATTTGCTTATAAAATTAAAGAAGTTTAAAAAACGTGAGTATTGCAGTGTAAAAAACCTAATTGTTCTTATTTATGTAAGTGTTTTCTTTGAGTTTTAAACACATACATATGTACATATATATTTTGTGAAAAACAGGAATGGAGTAGTCGGAGGTAGATGTTTTCAAATTAATTAACCTTTATAACCAATTTCCATGCCTGTGGGAATTCCAAAGTCCATTTTACAAAAGAGTGGACAAGAAAAAAAATGCTTGGGAGGAAATTTCCAAAAATATGGGGAAAAATGAGGACACAGTCGGAAAGAAAATGAAAAATTTAAGATCGGCATATCTGGTTGAGAAGAAAAAGGTAGAGTCATCTAAGAAATCGGGATCCTCGGCGGACGATGCGTATATCCCGCACCTGTATTATTATAATGAAATGAGCTTCCTAGATCGATCTATTTGCCTAAGGCAAACAACCAGCAGCCTGTCAACAGTAAGGATGAATGCGTGGTGTCGAAATTCTTTTCAAATAATTTCTTAAATTGCTAATTAATTTCAGGAATCCGAAATTTTAGAGTATAGTCCACAAAAAGCAACTTATAGCTCCAGAAAGAGAAAAGCAGAAAGAGATGAAAAAATAAATATTGCATTAGATACAATAATCCGCAAAACGAATGAAGAATGTGATATGGAAACAATGTTTTCCTGTTCTGGCAAATCTGTAGGCCTATAGTTGGAAAAAATGCCTTTGAATAAAGCTGTGGAAGTGATGGCAGATATTCAAAAGATTCTGACCACAGCAATAAATAAAAGGGATATATTAGAGGCTTCAATGCTGGCCGCTAATATATAAATGAAAGTTCCTCACAATTTAAACAAGTAAGTCTTATTTTCAACATTTTATTATATAATTTTTGATATATACATATCGCTCATTTTCTAAAACAACGTCATAATACAAAAAATGAAAATTTCGAGTTAATAATGCAGAATTAATCGCCATATTGTGTAAAAATTTCGTAAAAACATGTTACTACTCACCTCTTGAGAGAAGAATGCAATTTTGTTTTTCCATTAAGTTGTATGTAAACTGAAAACTTTTAAGTCGTTTTCTGCAAAACAAGTTTTTTGAGTTATGACGTTCTTTGATTAACTGAGCGATATGTATAATCTTAAACATTTTTTGCAGCTACATACCTGATACATTATTTATCCCCGATCTCCTGAATTAGAAATTAATTTATGTTCCTTGTTTTGTTTTATTTTTATTGCATTATTCTTTTCTTTCCTGTTTATTTATCTGCCATTCATTCAAAAAGTTTATTTTATTATTTTTAACCTTATTACTTTTTTATTAACTATTAAAAAAATGAATTTATATATAAATTATAGTTTAGGAGTTATGGACCTCTATGCGTTTCCGAAAAAGTTACCACATAATTTTTTATTTTTTAATTTTCTATCACCCTATGTATTTTTTTTATTTGGAAGTGCGTCACTAAACTAGACTCGTTCCAAACAAAGTTCATAAACATTTTTTAAAGTATGTAAGTAGAATTTTTATAAAATGATGTAGAAGAAATAAATATTTTGATTTTGAATACAAATCTAATTAAATTTGGTGCATTTATTTAGATACAATATACCACGTAAGTATTAATAATAGAAGGCAGTCGTATTAATATGGTTCCATGAAAAATGGCCCCAAACCAAAAATGAAAAATGGCTCCAAATTTTTGTATTGAAAACAACAACACGAATTTTGGGGATATTTCTCATTGGGGTCATTTTTGATGGAATCAGTAAATACGTGGATTTATACCTAGATTTCCTATTAAAGCGATATAACAAAATACGATTTAAAATAAGTATTAAAGGGGTAATTTTCATTATGTTTTAAATCATTTAAATATAATTGTTTTTGCTTTCAAAAAATAAAAAATCTCTCTTATTAAATGTTTTGTTGGGGCGCTGAAAAGGGCCGATTGTTTTGTTGGGGCACTGAAAAGGGCCGATTGGATACAAATTTTACTCGATAGTTACGGAAATCTCATTTGCAACTTGCTTTTTTATTTTAGACCACGAATGGAATATCACCATCTGTAATTAAATAATTTTTGACATTTTCCCTAACTCCATTTGCAAACCGAACTGTTTCGTGTTCTTGTTGTGGTAATCCAGACAAAGTTTCAGGAAGATGAACTTTTGATTCCACAGCAGTAACGGGCTCTGTCAAACTTTTTGTCAAAAAGTTGTGTAAAACACAACAAGCTTGAACAATGGCATCTGTTGTTGATACTTCAACCTCTATTGGCCTATTAAAAATTCTAAACCTGTTTGCCAATCTTCCAAACGCCATCTCGACTGTCATTCTCGCTCTACTTAATCTGTAGTTAAATATTTCTTCCGGAGCTTTCAGTTTCGAATTTCGATTGTACCCTTTCATTAAGTTCCCGTCCAGACCAAAAATGTCGTCACCGATAAAGTAATATGGAGTTTTCGATACCTGGCCAGGCAAAGCTTCGTCAGACGGCAATTGCAACTTACCCTGCTTCATAGCTTGGTAAAGTGAGCTGTTTTTAAAAATTACTACATCTGAAGCTCATCCATTTCCACCAACATCGATGTACAAAAACTTGCTATTCGCATCTACGACTGCTAGAAGCACAATAAACCTTTATAGTTATAAAAATTTGATCCTTCGTGTCGTAGGTTCTTGATGCGAATATGTTTTCCATCTATGGCGCCCAGAGTATGTGGGAATTGCCACATCTTTTCAAAACCTTCTGATATATATTTCCAGCCTTCTTGAGTACACAGAGTCTTAATAAAGATATGTTAATAAAATATTATGGTTAATAGTTAATTATGTAACTAACCTTTAGATATTGAGGTGCAAGAGCTTCCATAATGGACTTTAAAACCTCTGGAACAAATTTGCTTATGGTTCTACGGGAAATGCGGGACAAATACTCGAGAGATCTGTAGGAATCACCGGTAGCCAAAAACCGAAGTGTTACCGCAAGACGGACACGAGAACTAATTGCAAACCTCATTACAGTGTTTTGCTTTTTTATTTTACAATAAACCTATGATTGTAAAAACAAATCATAAAAATAGCATTTTAATGGTAGTAAAAATATATTTGTTGATAATTTGCATATAAAAGTAACATTAGCATACGTATGATCTTACCAAACCAAGCAGAAACTCAAAATTTTCAATAGTCATTCGACAGAAATTGGTATAGTCGTTGGTATCCCACATTATGTCTTTTAAAAGGTGAGACTCCAAGCTATGAATATCCCTTCTTTGAAGAAATGGATTAACCCAATATCTCCTTTCAGAATACTCATCCTCTTCCATAATTTCAACAATATTTATTATATGTTTCAAAGCAAGTAGGAGTTTTACATTTTTATTTTTAGCACTATTTTTAATAAATAAAAAACCACGTTTACTAAAAATTTTTCAATTTCTATGATTTTTTTATTAAAACTACTTTTATAACAAAAACTAGACGTTTTTCCGCAAATTTTTCAGTTCCTGAATGCACACACCACCTTTTAAATTAACTTTTAAAATTTTGTAATAGTCAACCTGCTTCGGCAAAATTGTCAATTTAATGTTTTAAGATTTATACGTGTTCACTACCAAGTAATACAAGCAAGAACATTGGCAATTGACGTCGCGGTTCTGCTGGCGTTATTGCTTGTATCAAGACACGAAATGTTGCTCGTGTGGTCGTAGTGTTATATACAGGGTTGTCATAGAAACTAATATTGTCAGAATTGGTTTTAAAACCGACAAGAAAAAATGCTTTGGTGTCATAGAAATCAATGTTATTGGTTTTATGTTCGAACTAGAATTAGTGTCGGTTTTAGGTGTCACAGAAACCAATGTTATCGGTTATTTATTGGAAATAAACCAAGCAGCTAACAGCTGTCAGTTTTAATTTTTGCGCGCTTTAGTTTTTATTTTTTTGCAGCGGGATATTTTTTAGAAATGTAAGTAAATTAATTTAAATTAATATTTGCTTTATGAAAACAAAAATTTTTGCATTGACCTTTTTATTTTCTAGGAGAAAACATAATAAAAACAGTACACAAAATACCATAATCATGGAATTCATGGAAAAATATCCGGATTTAGGTAAAGGCTTCACGAAGCGCGATAAACCAACAGTGAATGCCCTGTGGGAAGAACTGGCTGATTCACTGAATAGTGCCGGGCCACCACAATTTGACGTGAATGGGTGGAAAAAGGTAAACAAATTTTTTTCCACAGAACAAATTGTATTGTTATATGTAATGTCTTTTTATTCGTACAGAAATGGACTGATTGGAAGAGCGAGTTAAAAAAACTAGCTCAAAATAAGGCAGAGTCTAGGGCAACTGGCGGTGGACCGTTTGCAAAGCATCACCTAACAACAACAGAAGAGGCCATAGTACGGCTATGTGGCATTTCGCAGTTAGTGGAAGGTGTTTGCGGTGTAGCAGTTGGTCTCAGCGAAGATGTAGATGCTGCATGTGAGAAAGAAGTGCCCTCTACATCTTCAAAACGGCCATTGTCTCCCGTTGTACCAACCAGTACCGCAAAAAGGTATAAAACTGAAAATACTGGGGAGCGTCTAAAAAAATTTCTGGATGAAGACGATAAAATAAAGAAAGAAATGAACAATAAGCTTGATGAATTAATTCAAACTGAAAAAGAAAACTTAAGCAGCCTAAGATGCATTTACAGGGCAATTGAAAAAGGCAATGAATGAATCTGTTGCAAATGCTGTCACTGATTTGAAAAAGCAATTTGCCCACGTAAGTACAGCAATTTTGAAATCCTTGCAAGAAAAAAATGAATTGAAGAAGAGACAATTGGATCTGGAATTGCAAAAGGTTGAGTATCAAAAAAATCTAGGAAGTGATTTTTAAATGAAATAGTGTACCTGATGAAAAAACATTATTTACGTGCCTTTATTTATTTGCTTTAAACATACATACATACATATGTACCTTTTTATTTTTGTGATATACTTATATATATACTTACATACTGACTGAATTTAATAAACTTTGTTTTTGTTATGATAAATGATGGTTTTTTTATTTAAAGCTTTTTATTTTTGTTACAAAGTGTTGGATATTTCATCCCTGATTCGCAGAGCTTCACTATGTTGTGACATTAATGGCGACAATATAACGTTCTCCTCTATGTCGTTAGATGGTAAACGTATGTTGTCATTTTTGTTGTGTTCCACTTTGCAGCTTCTGCAGATATTATGCAAAGCACAACAGACATTTATAATTTTCACCACTTTTTCTGGCCGATAATGCAGCGCACTCATTAGGCAACGAAACCGACTTTTTAGTACGCCAATAGTTCGCTCAACAATATTTCGAGCTGATGCATGAGCCATATTAAATTTATATTCTTGGGAGTTATGGCGTGGATCCCTGTATGGTGTCAACAAAAAGGATTCGATGCCATACCCACAATCTCCCAGGAGCTTCGATGTTCGATCGCCCGACTTATACATCCTATGAAAATGTTGCCTGGCGCTACTTACGTTCCACACAAATGCGTCATGGCTACAGCCGGGATACCGCGCATCAACCGCTCGAATTTTCATTTGACCATCACAAATCGAAGTATTAATAAGAATGTATGTTTTATTTAAATATATGATTTTTTACTTACTATTATCGCATTCATACTATAATACCCCTTGCGATTAAAGTATAAATGCTCGTCAATTCTGGGCTTTATAATTTTTACGTGTGTCCCGTCAATGCAACCAATTATAGACGGAATTTTATATTTGCTGTAGAAATATCCTCTCGACCTGCTTTTTTCAGCGCTGTCCATTTCCAGCTGGATCCACTGAGGACAAATGAACCGCTCCATAACATTGATAACATCACCTAAAATTGTTGATATAGTGCTTCTACCTAAGCTTATGCTTAAATCGTTTCCGACTGATCTCTGATAAGATCCTTATGCTAAAAATCGCAAAGAAGCAACAAGTTGTAAAACCGAAAGAATTTTACAACGCGACAAATGTCCTTCAATACTGTCTAGCACCGTACGAAAAGATTCCTTGTTTAACCGATAATTAGCTATAAATCTTCAAAGCAGTTTTAAATATAAGCGCACAGTAAAAAAAATGTACTTACGATGTCTCCGGCAGTTCAAGTGGATTGCTGTGATCTCTAAGAGTTCGTCTCGTCACCTTTTCTGAGCGTTCATCTTCCAATAACAAAAATGCTACAACTGCTAATGTCATTTTATTTTATTTATAAGCACTTATCACCTTTTAATTATTTGATATCAATTATTTTCACAATTTTTCAGCAAAAAAGTAAAATAAAAAATAATAAAAATGTAAACAACAGCTGTTTCGATATTGGTTTTGTTTACATTCGAAATTAACAAAACCAAATGAAACCAATATTGGTTTTTATGACAACCCTGATAATTTAAATATTAACCTAAATAGTTTAACAAGTTAATTATTAAAACGATGCCACCCGTCATAAGGTCCATTTTTACATTGTCAGAGGTGGTTAAATACAAAAGACAAAAACAAAGTAAACAAAAATGGAAAATAGTTTGATCTTAGCAGCCAATGGCTATGGAAAAAGCGGGAGAGTATGGGATATATGGAATAACTATTCATCAGAGACGGAAATTTCGGACTAACCGAAATTGATTTAACTTGTAAAAATTAATAAATTTTACTTTTCGAATTCAAATTCGTTAAATAATACGGTTAATTAAAAATTAAGAAGAAATAGGTAAACTCATTTGAAATCAAGCCAAGCAATTAATTTCAATATAAATATTTTTTCTATCGAGATTGATATTTTGCAACACTTACAGTCTTATTCATAAACGATATTTAGCAGTTTATTAACAGTTTAATAAGCAAAAATCGCTAAATGTGTATTCACAAACGTTAAATAGCTTATTTAACGTTTAATAAACCTCTGCAAAACTACACATTTTTATTTAAGCCTTTACCCTTGTTTAACCGTTTAATAAAGAGAAATTTCATTGTTTTCATTTTCAGTAGTGTCAGAAATTTTGTTTTTTTTTGGTAGAATTTTAAAAATAAATTTATAAAAAAATTAAATGAAACTGCATTGGATGTGATCAATTTGATATCAAGAATCGGTAAGTTAAATTAACTTGTGTCGTGAAACGTATGTATCTTTATTCCAAAATTTCAGAAACCATCGCGGGAGCATCAGGCGCTCGACGTACCAAAACAAAAATAAAACTAGAATTCACTTCATAAAGAAAAAAACAAAATAAGCTCCTTCCACGGCCTGCATATGAGCTTTTTGAATTTAAATAATGCTTATAGTTACATACATATGTATATTCATTTAAATTAAAAATATTTATTTCAGTCTTTTGTAGATTAATTTAGTCTCGTTTTCTCATTTTAGTAAAAATTAATAAAATGAAATGTGCATGTACATGTACATACATATGTATAAAAATGTCGATATCAATTTTCAGATGACTTCTTGGAACACCATTCAGAAGGAACTGCAATAGAAGAAAATGATAACGTGAATACACAACTGCAAGGAAGAGGAGCATCAATTATTTTAAAATCGTTTATAGAAAAACATTTTTAGGTTTAATCATATATGAATTTATGTACATACATATGTATGTACGTATGATAGTGTTTAAATTCTTTAATGTGTACAAATGTATGTATGTATAATAATATGTATATGTTTATAAGTTCATAAAAAACAAACAAACACACAAACATATGAATTATGATTGGTATGACGTTGCCGTCATAAAAAGGCAAAATTGACAAAAGCGTTTATTTGTTAAACTATCGTTATTTAACCTTTATGAATAGTAATTTTTATTACAACCTTAATAAGCAAAATCCGTTGAATAACAAAACTAAAGAATAACGCTTAAATAAGAAATTTTTGTGAATACGGCCGTTAGTGTTTATGTTACTTATGCTGCCTTTATACCATAGTTCAGAAAAATACACACACTGAATAAAAATCTCGTACATAAATGTAAAAAGTACATGTCAAACCAACAAACACATATTTTTATTTACACAACATTTATGTGTGTGTCTAAATTTTGTACGGTGGCGAACACGCACATAAATGTGTTTTATTTTAATATTTAGCTGCGCATAAGTCGCACACGTACTGTTCGATCCGTACACACTTGGACTGCACATGGTCGCGTGTATTTTATTTTAAGTTCGTGTTCTTGTTCTCAAAATAGTACATACATGTACGGACACACGAAGTTCGTGTACGTGTGCTCAAAAAAGTACATACATGTACAATACACGGGATAGAGTGCTACATATTTATTGCTTATGTATGGATGTGTGTTAATGCATATTTTATTATTGTACGAATGGAACTGCATGAATTGTGATCGAATCTATGCACCTTTCTTAATTAAATTTTTTATCTACATTTAAGTTTTAAAGAATTGAGATAATTTCGATACAATAAAACTAATAAAGGCGAAAACACTTTTTAAGCATTTGAACTTCATTGGAGGTATCTTAAAATTTTTATCTACATATGAGATGTGTGTAAAGGCAGCATTAGAGGCACACGATCAAGTTTTGTCTATCAAGTTGCAATACACTTACACTTTTTTACTAATACACTCATTTTTAAAACTTGATTCGAACTTGCTTTTGAAATTCTCTTTCCATCAAATGTTTCATATATTGTAAAGAAAACATTTTTTGGTTTGTTTTTGTTTTACAAATATTCTGACGCAATTTAAATTAAATATAATTAATAATAAGAATTTCTTGGTTTATTCAACCTTAGTTGTAAATATGGTTTTTTTATTATTCAGGCTCTAGGTCATATTATTGAAAATAAAACTTCTTTCTTTTTGTTTTATTTATTATTGTTTAACATTTTCATATATTATTTGTATTCGATATTTCGAACACCTTCGGTGTTCTTCTTCAGGAACTAGAAAGGTTTTACAAAAAAATATAAAAACAAACAAATTATTTAAATAATATATATATATATATATATGTATATATATATAGCATCACAATTTTAAAAAATTTTGTTTACATTATCAAAAAACTAATTTTTCTTAAAAATTAACATTAAAAAATTAAAACTTTTTTATTAGAAAATAAAATAACACATTTATTATAATTAATTAATATTGCCTTACTTTTTTGAGTAAAGCCGTCTGTTTGTTTACAAAGGTGATTTAAAAGCTTACTGAAGATGTTTTTGGTTATACTTCGATATAATATGTCTGTACGTGTGCGCGCAATTTTCGGTGTCTGTTTTATAATTTATTCTTATTTCCACGGGAGTATTTATAATATGTAACATCTCTAAAGTAAATCGCTTTTTATAATTATTTTCTTGTAATACTGTTACATTATTTAAATTAGGAGAGTGTCCACTCATTGCACAGTGGGCTGCTAGTGTAGTTTTTTTGTTCTGATTCTCCTTTTCGATGTTTGTGGTCTGATTTGTGCGCGGCCAATCTCGTCCGTAGCTTTGATTTTGTCGTTCCAACATATGCTTTCTTACATAGATTAGATCCGTCACCATTACAAGGATAAATCGAACGTAGTATACAAAAGGTTTAGACTTAAGATAATTGAAGTCGGTCCATTAACGACTAAAATATGAGCAAAAAAATGGCATTCGAAATAATTTTACTTTTAAAAATTTTTTGGAAAAAGTTGCGTGGGGATTCAATCCAACAACCTACTGGTTGGTAGTCACGACCGCTTCTTGTACACCACAGAGTAGTTGTATTTTTCATAGTAGTTTACGCGTTTCAGAACATAATATATCGCATTTATTATAAAATATGTACTAAAATTTCAAATTCTTGATGGAAATTGGTGTGGTTGTTGTAAATTGGCCCTTTTTGTCACACATACATACTGAAATTCGTTAATGGCCACATGTACACATTGTGTGTATACATGTGTATATTTAAACAATCGAAAAGCAATGATTTGTTGTTTTGTTTTTGTTTGTTTCTTTAAACTTATTTTTGTACGTTTATTAGTATAATATTATGCATGCATATTACAATATTTTGTATCGCTTACATTTTCTTTTCGTATATAAATAACCATAATTATTTTTTTTTTATTATTTCTATTAAAGAAATGTAATGGATCGACAAGACACTATGTACGAGTAAATATACAAAATCAATAAAATTGAATTTTAGTTTTGTTTTGAAAATGTATTAATATTTCATTTTTTATGACTATTCAGATTTCAGAAGAAAGGCAAAATTTATGCTTTTATACTTGTGTAATTTTAATTATTTTCTATATTCAGGTACAGAGCGTACCTGCAGTATATCAGAACCCGGTATTATTATTGTATTTGTAAAATGTGATAAAAAACACATAACAAAGCAGAATTTGATAAGAAATGTTTCTTTCATTCTGTAACATTAGTAAGTTAATCTTCAAAAGCACTTCAATTAATTGCCATTTTTCTATAAAATGAAAGCAAAGTTTGATGTAAGAATTTAATTTGATATCAAGCTCCAAAATGTAATTAGCAAGGAAACTAAAAAATTGCAACTGCAATATTGGAAATAAGTCCCAAAATTTATTTTAAAAAATCATATAATTAGCAATCGGCAGCCAAAAATCTTGAAAAAATCTCTAAAATGCCAAAAATTCTTAAAAATATGCGAACATCAGGAAAATTGTAAGATTTAATATTGATTAAAAAACTTACAAAATATCAGTTCCATTATAAAAATTAAACTTTTATTCAAAAGTATTTTTTATTTGGAATAAAAATTTAAAATGCATTCGTATTTTGAATAAAAGTAATGCAAATACCTACTTTCCACAAATTTATATTTAGCTTCTAGATTGCATTATCCAATGGAATAATTTAATGTGGACTTAATTAAAATGTATTCTAAGAATAGTTCGCAATTCATCAAATATTTTTCAAACAATCAGTTCCTATTTCCAAAAATAGTATATGCATACATATTTGTATTTCATTTTTTTGCATATTTTCGTATTTTCCCCAATTCAACATATACAAAATGATAAGTTAAAATCTTAGGAGATAAAAAGTTTATTTCTTCATATTCATATAAAATCATCGTTTTGCGGAATATCGCATGTCGATAGCACGCACTACGGAATTGGACGCAGGTTAATGGTAAAATATTACGAAAATAAGCCGAATTATGGGTTGGATTTGAAAGCAAAAAGCTTTCTGTTTGCGATTTGATCGTAATTTTTCATATTTAGTTCTGTGTCTTACTTAGTAAGCGCAGAAGAAGATTTAAATAAAAAATGTTTTTTATTAAATTCATCTGTTTTCTTAGCAGGCTGAATATGAATTACCGAATTCGTATTTTTTAAATCAATTGTGGTTGAAATTCCATTATGTTTCTATATCAGAAATATACAGGTTATATTGAATCAAAACATTTATCGTCTGGTCCAACCGCAATACAGATAAGTAAATGGAAAACTAAAAAAAATTGAAAAAAGACAACTATCAGAATACCACTAGTTTACATACATTCGTACGTTTCAAAGAAAAAATAAATTAAAATAATGAATTAAAATATGTTGTTATATTTTATAATTTAATATTTTTTCTTACACCGTCAAGTTATTTTTATTTTTAGTGTTAAATTTTTTTATTCGCACTTTTTCCCAAAATTAATATTTTACTTATTCAGTAAAACATTAACCATTTTGTTAAAAACAAATTGCAATTGATTATTGAGGGGTATAGCTTGTTCCTATGCGCATTTCACTGTTGCTAATGCAGATCATCAGGGAACTTTACCCAAATATTTCTTAGAAAAACTGGAGATATTATATTAAACCTTCATTAAAACAAATGAAAAGTTTAAACAATATCAAAGTTGTAACAAGAACTCAATAATCAACCAATTGTTTTGTTCAGTCGGTGTCAGCGATCTTGAAGCGAATGCCACAAGTACTCTTCATCGTCTACAATATGAGATAAAACTCCTGCTATTCCTGTGGGGCTAGCGTTGCAAGCAAGTTTTACTGGTAGCATCGAGTTGAACAGTATCAGCACGCTATCAATGGAAATTTCTGTCTTTAGGGTATTAAATGCGTTTTTACTCTGCGAAGTCCATCTGAACTTTGAATTAACTTTTGTAAACGTCGTAGGGGTCACCCGGGTGTAATAATTGTAGAAGTAGTAGGTTGCCATACCCAAAAATCCACGCACATCTTCCAGACAAGTTAGTTGAGGGATTTGTAGTATGGCTTCGACTTTGTAACGACGAAAGTCGAGGTAACCCTCGTTTTAGCCGTACAATATATCTCTAACTCTTTTTCATTTATACCCTTGATAGTATTCTTTAATATTTATTTTCGTACCATGAAGTATTTAAAATTATACGATTTAAATTAAAGTTTGATTATAGTTAGTAATTGTAGCCTACAGCAAGATTTTAATTTATATTTAAAAATTAACTTGTTTTGACGAAGTCGCCATCTAGTTGTGAATATGAGTACTAGCCTGAATAAGTTTACACTAAAATACAACCAAATTTTAGTAGTTACCATTTTATCGCAACTAATAAGTGTAGCAGAATTTTAGTATATAAAGAGAATCGGCAGTAAGAAAAGAGAAGTCTGTATGTGACTGCCGACACAAACTACTAACAGACATGTAAAAAATGACATTTGCAAATTGTCCAAATCAGCTAAAGTGCCGGTGGTTGAAGAAAGAGACAACTATAAAGACTTTATGCTGCGAAGAAGGGAAAATAAACAAAACAAAAAAATAAAATTGTATTAAAATTTTGGAAAAATTGTGGTTTGTGTGTGCTTTGTGTTTTGTGAATAGAAAGTTTTTAGCTCCAATATGATTATTAGTTTGTGGGAAAAGCAAAAATCAATCATTTCGTGTTGGGAAGAATAAAATACCACAAAGCAGTTTGTGTAAAATACGTTAATACAGAAAATAAAACCACAAAGAATGCAAAATATTTTTTCAATTTCTTTTTCGATGCTTGTGCGTATAGAGGGAGTCGGAAAATAAACTTATATAGTTTTCCCCTTCTGTCACCTCTGTATGCTTTGTGCTGCCGACGAGGTAAGACCATAAAGTTGAACGGGTGCTCTACATCCTCTTGCCTTTAAATTAAACATTCAACAGGCTTAAGTAGCACTACCAGTACACACTCTTGCGTGGCCGAACTAGATTTCGGTCTAACAACAGCCATTGGTTTCTCGCGTTGCGTATCTCACGCGCTGGTTTTGGATACGAGAGCACTCAACTTCAGCAGCGCTGTCACCACGCTCTTAACAAGCTGTTTGCTTAGAATTAAATGTAAGCCTACGAATTGTACTCTTATTTTTAGTGTAGTTAAACCATAACAAATACTTGAATTGCATTTGATAAAGCGTTTTCTTTCTCTCTTGATCCTAACATCAAATAAATTTTTGTTGGTGAACGCTAGACCACGACGAGTTATACTCCAGCCTAGGAAGTGTCGTCACAACGTTTAGGAGGATTTCTGCTCTTTGTTGTATTGAACTACATGCCCCAGAAACTCTATTTGATTTTAAAAAAATTTGCACTTTGAAACATTTAGATGTAAATCATACTTTTTTAGTTGTTTTAAGCAGGCTCTGAAATTAGCCTTGCATTCGCTCATTGATTCGCTTTGGACCACGATGTCATCGAAATACGATTCAGTTTTAGGGATTTCACGTAAAATCTCATCTATGATTTTATTAAATTCAGCGGATGCTGTTTTTATGCCAAAGGATAGCCGATTCAAGCGGAAGGTGCCCTTGTGTGTTGAAATTGTTTGTATTTCGCTTCATTTTTTATCCATCGGCACGTGTAAGTACGCTTTGTACAAATATGGGCGACAGAAGTACTTTGAGTCTCTGAGACTATTGAAAATTTCGTCCGTTCTCTTTATCGGGTAAGGTGCGTGTACTAAGCTCTTGCTTACGCCTAATTGTAGTCAACGTACAAGCGTACACCATTATTTCCCTTTGGGATAACGACTAGTGGCGACCCCCAATCACTGTGTGCAACTTTTATAATAATGCCAGCTCTCTCTAATTCATCGTGTTCTCTATCGACTCGTTCTGTTAAAGCGTACGGAATGTTACGTTCTTGTGTATATATAGGTGTGGTATTTTGGCGCAATTGTAGGGAAACTTTAAGATTAGGTATGCAATCAATCCTTTCTTCAAATCAATCCATTTTCGAATTCTGATATAATTTCTTTCATTTCATTTGATTTATTTCTAGAATTTCTAATTACATAACTTGAATTTACTTCGTCGAGTTCATGCAGGTTAATCCCTAGACGATGAATCCATGTTCGTACTATAAGAGCTGAACGTCCACTAGGTACAATATACAATTCATCAGATATTGAAACATTTTTAAATTTAATAGTAACCAGTACTTTCCCGTCTGTTCTACGTTTAGACGTATCTTGAGTGTACGAGCGGAAAACCGTTTCTGTTGGCACTAATTTGTTGCATAATTTAATTTTGTGGTCTTGGCAAGAACGAACATCCAGATCCAGAATCAACTTCGAGCTGTACTGGTTTCCCTTCAAATAATATATTGGCGTAGTAGCGTTCTGACATTGTATTACAGTATACATGTACTATTTTTACTATTCCGTAAGAGGCATCATGTTTTTGTACTATTTTTTGTATATACGAGTATTACACATTTTTTATAAGAAAAGTTTTTGCGTTTTTTTATGTATACGATATTTTTTGTATAGAAATTGTTTGAAACCTTCTGTTTTTATTCCACTTCGTTTCGTTGTTATGTTTGTAAATATGAGGGTTTTGTGTTTTTACTTGTTTTCTCTTGAAGTGTAATTAAATTAATATTCATTAAAAAATATTAAATACACGGGCATATCCCTTAACTAAACGGTAAGATCTCTATTATAAAAAATAGATTTGTATGTTTATTCATTGTATTATTTTCTTGATTAGTTAAAAAGGGAAAGAGATTCTAGTGAGTGTGTAGCCTCAAGCAGTTCTACTAATGCCGAAGAAATTAACTGCCAATCGCCTAAAAAAAGTAAAAAAATAGTCCATAGAAATTGACATTGTCTTTAAAAAAATTTTATTAAAAATAAAATTATAGTCGACCTTAAAAAAATGTTTTCTTATTGTTGACCCTAAATATTTTTTTCTTGAACTATAATTTAATTTTTCTTAAATTTTGATTTTAAGTAGAATAGTAATTTCTATGGATATTAAAGTAAAAGTCTGCTTTAAAATTGACAATTTTTAAAATGCTGTTGATGTTTTTTAAAGTTATAAATAGTTTCAAAAGTATTAATTAATATTATATTAATATATTATTGTAATTTTAAGAAAAAAATCAATTGAATTTTTAAAATACATACATATTAAAAATAATTTTAAAATTCAATTCGTAGTTTCTTAAATTTTATTGCCAGTTTCGAAATTCTATTTATAATTTTTTAAATTCAATTAATAAATTTTGAAATGTATTAGATCTTTTTCAAAATATAATTTGAAAATATAGTAGGCAGTTATGAAATACAGTTAAAAATGGTGCAGCATTTGTAATTCGTTTATTCATTAATATCATTCGAAAAACGACGTTTAATTTGTGCTTTTGATCACGTTAGTAACTGAATATACTATTTATAGTCTGAGAAGATCTATTTATGTATGTATGTATATGTATTACCTTTTGGAAGAAATGCAACAATTTTCGTTACGTTCTCAGAGTTTTTAATACGTTTTACGTTTTTAGTACCTTATTTTTAAAAAATATGTGATATGTTATCTATGTTTATCTTTCTTATTGACTTATTTGAAATAAGAATTTGACGAATTGAATTAAAAGTTATGTAATCAATAAAGAAAAAAAATGGACTGTTTTGTTTTGAAAGTACTGTTTTTTCCTCAGTGTACTTTTTTTGCTTTTCAAATATGGCAACCCTAGACCGAAAGCACATTCAACTATCATTCGAGCGCGACACAGAATATAATTATAGATTTCTTGTGGCACGCTTAATTTTATGGTTCTGCTGTATAGCTTCATTATATGCGTGTCAAGATCAAAAGCATCGTCACCAACAAAGAAGTAAGGAATTTTATTTCTTTCACCGATAGTCAGATGGAAAGCTTGTGGAATGTTTGAAGTCCCATTCTGCAAACCCTGGTACAAATAGCTGTCACTAAAGATAGTGTTATCCGACGACTTGGCATTGCAACCCACGTTTATGTATGTAAATCAGCTGTGTGTGTCAACGGCAGCAAATAGTACTATGCGAAAATAGCCCTTAAAATTGCAAAATTGGGAGCCTGTTTGAGCCGGAGCCTTAATCCGATATGCTTGCCATCCAATATATGTGGGAATTGCCAAAACTTCTGGAAATCATCACCTTTTTGCTGCCATTCCTTTTCAGTATTGGGCATCTATTAGGAAATATGTACATAAAATGAAATTTTCAAAATAAAAATGAATACGCAAATATTTATATACATACATATACATGTGTAAATATATATTTTTTATATTAAAGGGAAATAGAACAGTGGCTGAAACAGAAACATCATTGGAGCCGAACGAGTTTTCTTTTTCAGACTCGTTTCCATCTGGCTCAACGAAACGAAAGCATTCGCCAGAGACCAAGTCAAAACTGAAGGACGCTTTGAATAAATTAATTACAGTAAAACCCGCATAAGTGCCTTGCCTAAAATTAACAGCACTTTGAGGTACTTAAGCGTGTTGTGTACTTATAAGAACCCGCTTTAGTACCCCAGGTTGGGTACGTAAACATTTAATAATTTTAAGAATATTGAAAATAACTTATTTAAACACAACCAAAAAAAAATTATTTAACAAATATTTTGATTACATATTAATTTAAAACGTATTTCATGTTGCTTTAAAAATTCATTTTCAAAAGGATCATTTTGTGTACATAATACATACATATATGTAACACATATGTATTTTATGAGATCACTTAAAATAAAGTGGATTTGAAAAATAGGTTTAAATAGCGAAAAAGTCAGTCATTTTAACTTAACTTAACTAAACGGTAAGATCTCTATTATAAAAAATAGATTTGTATGTTTATTCATTGTATTATTTTCTTGATTAGTTAAAAAGGGAAAGAGATTCTAGTGAGTGTGTAGCCTCAAGCAGTTCTACTAATGCCGAAGAAATTAACTGCCAATCGCCTAAAAAAAGTAAAAAAATAGTCCATAGAAATTGACATTGTCTTTAAAAAAATTTTATTAAAAATAAAATTATAGTCGACCTTAAAAAAATGTTTTCTTATTGTTGACCCTAAATATTTTTTTCTTGAACTATAATTTAATTTTTCTTAAATTTTGATTTTAAGTAGAATAGTAATTTCTATGGATATTAAAGTAAAAGTCTGCTTTAAAATTGACAATTTTTAAAATGCTGTTGATGTTTTTTAAAGTTATAAATAGTTTCAAAAGTATTAATTAATATTATATTAATATATTATTGTAATTTTAAGAAAAAAATCAATTGAATTTTTAAAATACATACATATTAAAAATAATTTTAAAATTCAATTCGTAGTTTCTTAAATTTTATTGCCAGTTTCGAAATTCTATTTATAATTTTTTAAATTCAATTAATAAATTTTGAAATGTATTAGATCTTTTTCAAAATATAATTTGAAAATATAGTAGGCAGTTATGAAATACAGTTAAAAATGGTGCAGCATTTGTAATTCGTTTATTCATTAATATCATTCGAAAAACGACGTTTAATTTGTGCTTTTGATCACGTTAGTAACTGAATATACTATTTATAGTCTGAGAAGATCTATTTATGTATGTATGTATATGTATTACCTTTTGGAAGAAATGCAACAATTTTCGTTACGTTCTCAGAGTTTTTAATACGTTTTACGTTTTTAGTACCTTATTTTTAAAAAATATGTGATATGTTATCTATGTTTATCTTTCTTATTGACTTATTTGAAATAAGAATTTGACGAATTGAATTAAAAGTTATGTAATCAATAAAGAAAAAAAATGGACTGTTTTGTTTTGAAAGTACTGTTTTTTCCTCAGTGTACTTTTTTTGCTTTTCAAATATGGCAACCCTAGACCGAAAGCACATTCAACTATCATTCGAGCGCGACACAGAATATAATTATAGATTTCTTGTGGCACGCTTAATTTTATGGTTCTGCTGTATAGCTTCATTATATGCGTGTCAAGATCAAAAGCATCGTCACCAACAAAGAAGTAAGGAATTTTATTTCTTTCACCGATAGTCAGATGGAAAGCTTGTGGAATGTTTGAAGTCCCATTCTGCAAACCCTGGTACAAATAGCTGTCACTAAAGATAGTGTTATCCGACGACTTGGCATTGCAACCCACGTTTATGTATGTAAATCAGCTGTGTGTGTCAACGGCAGCAAATAGTACTATGCGAAAATAGCCCTTAAAATTGCAAAATTGGGAGCCTGTTTGAGCCGGAGCCTTAATCCGATATGCTTGCCATCCAATATATGTGGGAATTGCCAAAACTTCTGGAAATCATCACCTTTTTGCTGCCATTCCTTTTCAGTATTGGGCATCTATTAGGAAATATGTACATAAAATGAAATTTTCAAAATAAAAATGAATACGCAAATATTTATATACATACATATACATGTGTAAATATATATTTTTTATATTAAAGGGAAATAGAACAGTGGCTGAAACAGAAACATCATTGGAGCCGAACGAGTTTTCTTTTTCAGACTCGTTTCCATCTGGCTCAACGAAACGAAAGCATTCGCCAGAGACCAAGTCAAAACTGAAGGACGCTTAGAATAAATTAATTACAGTAAAACCCGCATAAGTGCCTTGCCTAAAATTAACAGCACTTTGAGGTACTTAAGCGTGTTGTGTACTTATAAGAACCCGCTTTAGTACCCCAGGTTGGGTACGTAAACATTTAATAATTTTAAGAATATTGAAAATAACTTATTTAAACACAACCAAAAAAAAATTATTTAACAAATATTTTGATTACATATTAATTTAAAACGTATTTCATGTTGCTTTAAAAATTCATTTTCAAAAGGATCATTTTGTGTACATAATACATACATATATGTAACACATATGTATTTTATGAGATCACTTAAAATAAAGTGGATTTGAAAAATAGGTTTAAATAGCGAAAAAGTCAGTCATTTTCTTTTGACGCATGTTTTGAAATTTTTTCTTTTAACATTTCGAGTTCATCAAATTCAAGATTATTGCCCTCCATATATTTTTTCCAAGTTTCTAGTGCTTACAGCGTTTCTGCAAAAGAGGGTGGATTCACTTCAATAGTATTTTCCATCGTATCTTCAAATGTTGACACCTCGCCAGCGTTATCTTCCAAAATATATGACACTATTTCTTCCTCCGTAACTGGGCCAGAGCATTCAGTATCCTTATTTACATATTTCTCAAACTCTTGAGCGTTTATGGGAATATCTATTAGTGTTTCCTCGTCATCATCAGGAAAATAATTTTGATTTTTATTTTTTCCGGCCTAAAAAATTATTATTAAATTAGAATTTTTAAATTTTAAATATGTAGTTGTGAAAAACCACACCTTTTGAAAGCAGTTTTTGATAGGTTAACCCTTTTTCAATTGGTAGCAACTGTTTTCTAATTATTATTTGCCGAAAGTAAACTTTAAAGATGTGTATGATTCCTTGATCGAGAGGCTGCAATATCGACGTGGTATTCGTTGGAAGAAATTCAACTTTCACATTTTCGAGATTCAAATCGGCAACCTTATGGCAAAGAGCATTATCGATAAAGAGCAAAACTTTTATATATTTTCCTTTTCTATTTCGCGATCAAATTCCTTTAAAATAATTGAAAACAGAGAGCCTACCATCCAAGCCTTATTTTGGAAGTACTAAGGCAAAGGAATAGATTTACCTCTAACGCATCTGGGATTCTTCGATTTTCCGATAGCAAACAATTTTTTGTAACTCCCGTCAACATTGCACAAGAATAGAAGAGTCAGCCGTGCTTTTTGACCTTTTCCTCCTGTTACTGTTGTACCCTTTCTTGCCAAAGTTCCATTCGGCAATGCCTTATAAAATAGCCCACTTTCGTCAGCATCGAAGACATCGCGAGGATCATAAGCTTTTAATAAATCCTGCAATTTTTGTTGGCGATACCTATTGGCTGGCCTCTTCGGTATCAGCATCGGCCGCTTCTCATGCTATTTGTATGAACTTAATACTTTCCCGACGTTTCCATTGCCATAACCAGCCATTTGTTGGCGTGCAATCGGAATGCAATTTTGCTGCGAAGTATTAAGAGCTCTCATCTGGTCAAACCATTGAGCAAGACCTTTTCCAATGTCATTGTGCGGACTCGTACGTAAACGTTTATGTCGCAAACAAGTTACATTTGCGGCCTACTCCACTTGTTGCCGGTTTCTCCAAATTCTATTTACAGTTGTTATGTCGCACCGAAAATGCTGCCCAATTTCATTTTTCGATTTTGCTTTCTGATCAATCAAGTTAGGAATTTGTATTTTTTGCTTAATTGTAAGTTTTCCTGCCTTTGCCAGGCATTTTTACGAATCTTTATTTTATATCTTGATTACATATTTATTTTGACAGATATGTATGTGAGTTTTTCGATAAATTAGTAATGGTTTAAATTAACAATCAGTTACAAAAACTTACCGTTTTAAAAAAACAATTGTATTCAGAAAGCTACTTAACCGGGGTAAAACGTACGTAAAATTTTATTTAATGCATAACAAATTATGGTACTTAGGCGGATTGAGTATTTAAGCGGGGAGGTACTTAAAAGGGTAAATTTGTTAGATTTTTTACAAAAAAGCCATGGTGTCTGCAGATGTTGGGTACTAAAACGGGTTAGGTGCTAAAGCGGGGAGGTACTAAATCGGGTTTTACTGTACCATTAATCAAGATGTGAGTGCACCATGTGAGTACCAAGTAATGCGGGCATACAATGTATGCTATCAGAGAGGAAAAGATCTTGGCGGCGAAATCATAACAATAGTTCCTATTCGGTGTTTCCAAACAATAAATCCTCCATCAAGTACATGAACGCCTCTATTACAAAGCTCGAGCTCAATAAAATCGATGGTTTGTTTTAGGCAATGTCTGATACTGACATCATAGAGGAAGACTGTTAACTATTTTAAGTTATTATTAATACCCAAAAATTATCTACCTTTGTTATTGTCTTCTTTTAATTGAATGATCTCGTTTTGTTTCTTTTTTATCTCTCTTTTATGAAATGTTTTTAAAAATTTATCATTTTTTAATAAACAAACAAATTGTTGCTATTGAAAAAGCAATTAATAAATTCTATACTAAAACAAAAAATTACTATCTTTTAAACAGTTATTTTGAAGGCTTTCAAGGACTTCAGGCACAAAGACGCCTATTGTGTTCTTAGAAACCCTTGACAAAAACTCCAATGACTTGTTAGAGTCCCCAGTAACTATGCACCTTAAAGTGATATACATATAATTTCACCCGTGATGTAATAGCTGTTCGCATTGCTGTGTCACTTTTATTTAGACGATTGTACAACTAGTAGTAGATAAAAACATGTGTGTGTTACATTTGATTACAGCTCAGTTTAATATTTACCATTTTTAACAGCCCTTCAAACTTATTCACATCAATACGAGTTAAATTTCTGAAGTCGCTATCGTCGTCCAAACCTCTTACATTCTTGCAACACTTTCAGCGAAGCAATCAATTTAAGTTGTTTTCTTGATATATGTAGACATATTGACTAATGAAATTGCTTTAAAATTGCGTGCAGCCTACTTCACAGCGAGTAGTATGTGTGAAAAACTTGACAGAAAACTTGAGCGTGTGTCTGCAATCAAAGGGTATGCCACTCGGCTTTTACATCTCTACAAATTCACTAGTAGTTGTAACAATCGTTACCCATTATTCGATAGCTAATTCGCTATCACTAGGTAATGCATACCACACGTATTATTCTACGACTGTCACTGCGGGCAATTATATATTTTTTTCAAAGATCCCGTTATTCAAACAACAAAACCTTTAAGATCATAACCATGGTAGAATAATACAGGTAGTATCGATGCGTTAACGGACTTTTTTGGGTTCGAGTCTGTCAAAATTTGATTATGTATTACTAACACACACCCACACTGCTAAAAAAGCGCACTTTATCACTTGTTTCAAATGCAAATAACAAAAGGAAAAGAAACAAAATTCTTTATAAAACAGAAAATGCAACTATTTTGCCATTTTTCTTTTGTACTTTTTGACAGCTTCGACCCTAAAAGCAGTGTTGTTGCAGCTCCGACACCACCTGTATTATTCCACTATGGGATAATGGGAGTGGCAGAATTCATCAGCGAGCAAGGGTGGCGAATGTGGTAGCTCTCTTGGGTTAATTCTTTTGATAGCTACGTGTGACTAGCACAAGAGCTGCACCTTAGAACTGGCGCTTTCTACAGAAACTTTTAGGTAACCCTTTGGGTGGCTCAAGGTTATGCAAAGACGGGTCAAACTCCAATGACAAGCTCATGTTAAATTCACCACTCAAATACATGTGTGGTCGATTGTAGCGGGGCTATAGGTGGTGCCAAAGTAGCTAGCGAATCTATACGTTATTGGTCTGGAGGTTTATTCTGAATTGCGATGCGAAAATACATAAATGCGAACAATTGCTATTCTGTATTGCGATATTCGCAAATTTCTTTTTTATTCGCATTTGAAATGCGAAAAGGTGGCAAGTCGGTATTCTACACTGAGAAAACAAATGTGAAACACATGTAAAATTCGCAAAATTTATTCGACAACATTCGCAAAGTACAAACTTGTAAGTGAAAGATAAACCACCAAACCGCGTCAATTTGAAATAATGATAGAATTTATGAATAAGCACAGCCAAGTGGCAAGAGAGCATTTGAAAACACCAAATGCACGTCAGTCGGCAAATACTTTGTGGCAAACGTTAACTGAAGAACTAAATATCAATGGACCACCTATTAGAGAAACTGCAGGATGGAAAAAAGTATGAAATATATAAACTAGTTCAAAAATATTCGACTTCAACTTTAATTTTAATAGGTTTGGGCCGATTTTAATGTACACACCAAACAGAAGCTTAGACGAAATAAAACCGACATTGGCGGCACTGGCGGTGGCCCATCAAGATATAAGCCACTGTCTCCCTAAGAGGAGCAAGTGAAGAAATTGTTGAATATGACGGATTCCGGAAATGGATTACCGGGCGCACTTTCCTTCGGGACAACAACTGCTTCCAATCTTGAAAATAATGGTGAAGACATGGCTGTGATGGAACAGTTGGATGAAGGGCCGTTACAAGAATCAGCTACGGAAGTAATAGTTGATTTGGAGGTGGCAACAAATGTACGTTCCCAAAGCTGTGAACGTAATCCAAGAAAACGTTCACGCTCAGTAAGCTTCTGTGAAAGAGATAGTCTGCTTAAAAAGCAAGTTGAAAATCATATTGCATACCAAAAAAATGTGTGGCTTCATTGAAGCAAATGAAAATTTGAAAAGTTTAAGTCGATATCAGAGAAAGGATTTCGAAATAAGAGAAAAACAATTGCATCTGGCAAGACAAAAATTTTAATTTGAAAAAGAAAATGCAATCGAAAACAGAAATTTTCTAAAACAAAAACTTGAGTTAAAGAAAATGATGCTAGATATTGAAGAGCAAAAAATGAAACTAATGTGATATATGTACCTGTATGTAGTATTTTTGTTTGTTTTGTTTTTTAGTTATACATTTAGTTAATATTAATATGCAAAGAACTGCCAAGTGATGAGTTATGCAATGAAGAGCCTTTTTGTTTTTTATATTAGCCTGCAAGTTTTTTTTATCAATGAAGTGATTTTGTGTTTTGAAATGTTAAAGACTGTTTTATCTAGTAGTTAAGAATAATGAAAAGGGGTTTTTAAATAAAACATTTATGTACATAAATTTAAATCATGTTGTTTTTTATTTCACCTCTAATATTTCTGGCGATGTTTGTATAATTGTTGCTACTGCTATTGTAATTGCTTGAGTTGGGTATATTATTATTCGATTGCGGAAGATCTTCTGAGTTCACAATTTCCTCCGTTGACAGTTCTACGTCAAACTAACAGCAAATATTGTGCAACGCCCAACAAACATTCATAATGCGTACCACCTTTGGTGGATCGTAATGTAGCTCTCGGGCCGCTAGCAAACATCGAAATCTTCCTTTTATTACACCAAACACTCTTTCCATTAATGATCTAGCTTTGCTGAACTTTTCATTGAAAAGTGCTTCAGCAGAAGCCTCTGTAGCGTTTCGATATGGCGTTAAGATCCATGGTTCTAATGGATAGCCTGAGTCGTCAAAGAATTTGTCAAATTGTAAATGTAAATAAAATACTTACCAAGGATCCAAGTTCGAGAGCGGAATAAAGCTCTCGAACTTTGTTTTCAGTATTTTTCTTTCATTGGTGAGATTCCACACATGGGCATCGTGACATGCCTCTCCATACCTACAATCGACAGCTCTAATTATCATTTTATGATCACATATCTGAAATAAACCATTATTAAAAATGTTATCTTTAAAATACAAAAGATTACTTACAACCATAGCAATCATGATATGCTTAAGTTTCCTATTAAAATATAAATGTATATTTTCACTGGGTCGTATCATCTGAATGTGTGTACCGTCTACTATTCTAATCACGCCAGGAATATTACTTTTTCTAAAAAAAGTTTTTGCCTCTTTCTTTTTGTCTTCGGACATTCCAAATTGAATATGCTGAGAACATAGAATCTTTTCAATTGCTATGCACACTTCCGCCAAACATCGCGACATAGCTGGCTGAGATATTCCGAGGAAATGATCTTAACCAATTTGGCTACTAAGCCACCTTCACCAAGAAATTTTAACGCAGCCGCTCATTTGATAATTGGCGGAATTGCACTTGATTTCGTAGTATTGCATTCCGAGCTAATATTATTTAAGACATATACAAATGCTTCTTTATTTAATTTAAAATTTTTATAAAGCTGAAAAAAGAAATATTCTGCATAAGTAAACGTTTATTTTTCGCAAGCATCAAAATAAATTACCTTTTTTCATTCAACCTTAGAATATCGGATTTGCTTCTAAGCAATCTTCTCTGTATTCTTTGATTTTGCTCATGTCGAACCAGAATCTTACTAGCTTACAGAATCTACATATACAATTTCCGTAAATTTTTTGTCTTTCCAGAACTTTCTGAAGCCACCAGTCGGGCTAGAAAGCTGAAAATTGGCATACTTATAGTACAAACCGCGACGAAGAATTTTTGATTTTCGGTCTGGGAGTTGCGGTGCGTGGAAAAAACCATTTTTGAGAACTGCCAATTTTTTCACCTGCCTAATGTGTTTGTCTTTCCATAACTTTTTAAGGCCACCAGTAAAGTGTAGAAAGCTGAAAATTGTCATATTTATAGAACTAACCACAAGAAAGAACGTAACGTAGTTGCGTTTTCGATACTCGGTCTCAAGGCTGGGACACGTGACAAAAACCATTTTTGAAATTTTTCAATTTTTACAGTATTTTTTTTAGCTTTCCAGAACTTTCTGAGGCCACCAGTCGGGCTAGAAAGCTGAAAATTGGCATACTTATAGTACATACCGCGAGAAAGTATTGGTATTCGGTCTGGGGGCTGCGGAGCGTGGTAGGGACCATTTTTGAGATTATACAGTTCTTACACCTCCCTTTGTTTGCCATTCCAGAACTTTCTCTAGCCATCAGTCGGCGTAGAAAGCTGAAAATTGACATATTTATAGTACTAACCGCGACAAACAACCCAACGACGACGTAGCTGGATTTTTTGTAATCGGTCTGGGAATGGAGTGCATGCTAAAAAGCATTCATTTAAATACAAATTTTTTAGGCCTGATTATGCCTGCCATATATATACTACGAAGTCCTACATATAAATTTGTTTAATAAAGCCGCACTAAACTTCCAAAATTTGTTTTTAATACAAGCCTACAGCTTCAACTTGCTTTTATATTAAAAAACATATATTGAGACCTGATGATTCCTGTCATGGACAGGCTTATATAGGTTAACCAGATTTTTGATATTCATTCTGGGGGTTGCGGGGCGTGGTAAAAAGCGTTTTGAGGTTATACTGTTTTTACACCTTCCTCATTTGTTTGCCTTTCTAGAACTTCTGAAGCCAACAGTAGGCGTTGAAAGCTAAAAATTGACATACTTATAGTACTAATAGCGAGAAAGAACCTAGCAAATTCGGATTTTTAGTTTTCGATCTGGGAGCTGCGGTCGTCCCAAAAATCATTTTTGAGATTATACAGTTTTTGCAGCTTCCTCATTTGTTTGTTATTCCAGAACTTTCTGAAGCCATCAGTCGGTGTACGAAGCTGGAAATTGGCATATTTATAGTACTAACCGCGATAAACAATCTAACGAAGCCGGATTTTGCTTCTTAATTTCTTTGTATTTCCAGAGCTTTAAGTCGGCCCATACCTTATTGTCAAGGAAATTGTAGGTATTGATTGACAAAATGAAAACAGTCGACGGCAGTTCATATTTAAAAATATTTGTCTTACTAACAAAATTTAATTAAACAAAAAGTCACGCGTAAGTCGAATGAACGTGAGTAAACAAAAAATTAAACCTATTCGCAAGAATTAATCAAACAACAATAAAACAGTGTTCCCATTCCTTTGAGTATCGAAGTAAAATTGCAATACAATAGTCGCTATGATTTGTTATAATACATTTTATTTTCAGCTGAGTAAACCATCCGGTGAAGTTATAAAGTTATTCACAACTATCTATCAACAAAAGTAGAATATTTTTTTTGTGTGTTTGTTAATCCTCTAAGACACAAAGTTTCGGATATCGCCTACCTTTTATTTGCATAATTTGAAATGAAAACATTGATTTACATAAAAAAAAATTATGAACGTTTTTATATCCAAGTAAAAGTTATAGGCATATCGTCAATTTTCAGACTTAGCATGGTTTTGGATACGAAGACCTTCATAAAATATGTGAAGGATTTCATAAAATATATGAGGGATTTCATATATATTGGGAAGATTCTTTCATTTTATGAAACGCTTCTTTGGGGGCAAATCTATGAGATTTTCATAAAATATATCAACAAATAAAATTGTATGTGCTTCTATAAACATTTTGAAAGCTTAGATGGATATTTGATCTATTTATGTTAGAATTTTTAAAAAAGTATTTTCACATCAAAATAATTTGCATAAATGTTTGAAATTTCATCCTGAACAACTTTGGAGTATTAATGGATTAATGTCGATGAAATAATAATCTTCATATATATTTTGAAAATCAAAACCACTAATCTTTTCAGTATTTTAATTAATAATTTTTCGTGTTGATGTTTTGAACGGTATGAACCATGTTATATTCCCAATTGATGGAGATGGAAACTGCCTGTTTGCATCTCTTGCTCATATAGTTTATGGGACAGCTTGCAGAGGAATTGAAGTTCGAGCTATGATTGTAAATTTTGTTGTCTCAAATTGGAACAGATTGCAAATTTTGTCGAGTACATCAGTGGGGCATAATCACGCCAATACTAAGGAGTATATCAATGATATGGGTAGAAAGGAAACATATGGTACAACATGTGAACTTCAGGCTGCTGGGAAAATTTTTCCATGCCGATTCGAAATTTTGAGAAATGGTAGCGTATACTACTGCTGTTTACGTATGGTAACCCTGTGTGGTTCTCGTTACTTTGTAACGAGTTTTTCCCTCTCTTCTTTGTTAGCTAGGTGACAAGAAGAATGAGTTTGATACACAAGAACACTTCGCTACCATACGTGATACAAAGAACTTTGCTAATCAAGAAAAAAAGGTTTTTAATAATAGAAGTGAATTTGTGAAATTAGTTAGTGTGGGATTGTAATTAATAAATGTACAAAGGTCCAAAAATAAAAAATTGTTATTAAATTATCATTAAAAAGAAAGAGGTTGTTTTATTGGAGTGACGGCAAGTGAAATAAAGCAAATTAACAACACACCTTAGTTAAACGTTTAAAAGTCATAAAAATGTGTAAAATTAACTCATATAATTATAACTAATAATGAAAGTGCTAAAAATTTAACAAACAATACAATTAAAACGTAAAACAAGCCTTTCAACTTTAGATTTCTTAAAGAAATAGAAATACAAAAAATATTTAAAGGGTACAGAAAACCAACAGTAAAAACAAGGATCGTTTATTTTTCTGTTGTATCAAATTATTTCTTCTTAAATATTTAAGTTTCTTACGGCTTCAGCTCTAACTATACAAAATATTCATTTCTACATGATTTGAAGCAAAAATTCTCACCAAACAAGTTTTCCAACAGATCTTCAAAAGAAAGTGAAACACAAAACAAACCAACTCAGTTTTTTACTAGACATTAAAGTGTGCCGTGAAATCCGTTCTACTTGCTGATTACGAACGCTAGAACCACCAAGTGCTCCATCAAAGAAGTTCGTTTTGGGCAACCATTTAAGGCCGTACAACAGCAACCCCCTCCCACACCATCATCAAGACCGGTAAGTCACCAACTTTATATCTATATATATTCGATTCCCTACCTATTCAACCCCCGTGTGCCCAGCACATTTTGGTCCTTCGAGCCGGATACGGGTCGTCTATAACCCGGCACCTACCTTTGCTATCGGGAAAACCCCCCTTTTTTAAAATTTGTGAGATATGCCGTTTTGCAAATAAACCGTAATTAACCCCCTTTTTTAAATTTTGTGAGATATGCCGTTTTGCAAATAAACGGCAATTAACCCCCTTTGTTTCACCCAAATTCCATTTTTTCCTTACAAACTGGTCTAACATCACTTTTTGTGAGATATGACATTTTGGCAAAAATGGCCATTAAACCCCCGTTCTGAACATGTGTGTACAGTCTCGTCATAAAACGTTAGTTTAACGAAAAACCTGTCCATTTATCAAGTTGATGTGCATTCTATTTTTTATAAAAAATACTAACGGTCCACGAAATATTTAAACATACATACATATATGTATGTAACTACATACCGTTGAAGCAGACAACAAATTCACATTTGTCCCTCAAAGAAAAAGAAGCAAAAGCATAATCAAGCAAAAGTTTTGGAATTTGCCCTTGACCAAGTACATATATGTATGTACATGTCACATCGTGTCACAACACTTCATCATGCATACAAGAGGATAAAGAAAGAATAAATTGTATGTACCACAGTAACCACGGCATCATATACATATATGTAGTACTTGTCGAAAAGCGTGAGTATATGAACTTTGCCAAAATAACTAATGCTGTTGTTTGTTGTTGCCCCTGAGAAGTAAATATCATAACGAATCGCTCATCTTGATATTCTTTATGCAAAAAAAAAGGTGGATGATTTTCTTTCTCATTAACATGCGAGAGAACGAACAAACACACCAATAATAAAACATACACACGGCCATACGCTTGTATGTATGAACATATTTATTTCTGGTGGATGATTTTTTCCCTATAAGAGCGAGTGAATGATCAAACACACAAAGTAAAGCATACATACATGTATACACTTGTATGTAGGAATGCATTTACTTCTGTTAAATAAATAGGTCAGTAGAACATATGCAACAGCTGATACCTAAGAACATTTATTAACAGGTAGTTACGAGGGTCGCACCGCAAGTCACCAAGGCGAACATAAAATAAATTTTTATTTTATTAACGAGCCGAAGAAAACTTATGAGGTAGTTTTCACTATTGAATACCTTTAACCCCCATCATACGCACATGTCAGAACATTAAACAAATATTTTTCGCTACATAAAAATAGTGAGAATATAATTTAAAAATATATTTAATTATTTAAATACATCACATAACCCCCATTAATTTTCAATTTTATCAACCCCCATACATTGGTCGCTTATACGAAGCACCACTGAAAATTTTCTTAAAAAATTTTCACCCATATTAACAGGTCGCTTATTAATAGCACCTTTGAATATTTCTTTAAATATTCATAACCCCCATACATTGGTCGCTTATACGAAGCACCACTGAAAATTTTCTTAAAAAGTTTTCACCCATATTAACAGGTCGCTTATTAATAGCACCTTTGAATATTTCTTTAAATATTCATAACCCCCATACATTGGTCGCTTATACGAAGCACCACTGAAAATTGTCTTAAAAAATTTTCACCCATATTAACAGGTCGCTTATTAATAGCACCTTTGAATATTTCTTTAAATACTCATAACCCCCATACATTGGTCGCTTATACGAAGCACCACTGAAAATTTTCTTAAAAAATTTTCACCCATATTAACAGGCCGCTTATTAACAGCACCTTTGAAGATTTCTTTAAATCTTCATAACCCCCATACATTGGTCGCTTATACGAAGCACCACTGAAAATTTTCTTAAAAAAATTTTTCACCCATACAAACCGGTCGCTTATAATCAGCACCTTTGAAGATTTCTTTACACCTTCACAACCCCCATACATTGTTTGCTTATACGAAGCACCACTGAAAATTTTCTTAAAAATTTTCACCCATATAAACAGGTCGCTTATAATCAGCACCTTTAAAGATTTCTCTAAATCTTCATAACCCCCATACATTGGTCGCTTATACGAAGCACCACTGAAAATTTTCTTAAAAATTTTCACCCATATAAACAGGTTGCTTATTATCAGCACCTTTGAAGATTTCTTTAAATCTTCGTAACCCCCGATACACGGATCATCACCTGGAATCTCAGTGACGATCTCGTAAACCCCCTATAACAATCAACCATTTCGCAAGCTTTCCATCGTAATGACAACGTTAAAAAATTTGATACGCGCTTCTGATCGCGTGGTAAGTTTTCAAAGCTATTTTAAGGGCTTGAAAGAAGAGACGCCCACACTCCATACCTTGGAGGCTCAAAACCAACAGCTTGAGAAGCTGTGGTCTAGTTTCGACACACTCTATGAAATCGCGCTGGATAATTATGAAACGATTAAGGCTGAAATCGAAATGGCAACATTGGAGAACCGTTTTTACTCCACCTTCGAAGCCTATACGGAGATCCGCGCCGCTATTCAAGAACGTAGCGCCACTATTCGGGCCCAGGCCACCGTCGCTTCTGCATCAGCGGAACAACACGGGGATATTACCCCACATATTTCCTTACCACCATGCGATACTGAAGTCTTTCATGGCGACTACAAATCCTGGCCGACATTCCGTGATATGTTTACAGCCTTGTACCGCAACAATAAACGTCTCTCGCCCGTAGAGAAAATGTGCCACTTGATGAAGAAGACGCAAGGCGAAGCACGTGAGCTTCTCAAAACTTGTCCCATGACCAACGAAGGTTTTGCTATGGCATGGGAGAACCTCATGCATCGTTATGAAAACAAGAGGGTCCTAGTCAACGCACAATTGAAATCACTTTTCAATATAAAACCGATGTCGCGGGAAACTAGTTCGGATCTTAGGCGTCTGCAACGTACCATTAGCGATTGTATCACGAATCTTTGTTTGCTTAAAATCGAAACAGAGAACTGGGACCCAATATTTGTGTATATCTGCTCGACCTGCTTGCCTGAAGTTACCCTTAATTTATGGGAACAATCTTTGCCGCCTACAACCGATTTGCCCACTTGGAAGGAGCTGGATGTGTTTCTAACATCTCGGTTTCACACGTTAGAATCGGTTGCTGATATTCGATCAACTTTTGCGAGTTCGAATAGTTCTAAAACCGCGCATTTGGCTAAGTTGAATAAATCTACTTCGTCTTCAAAGCAAAAGCTTCAAAGCTACCAGACTAATATTTCCAAAGGAACGATGGGAAAATGTGCTCTTTGCCCACAATTTCATCCCCTTAGATTTTGTCCCGTTTTCCTAGCAATGCCAATCGAAGAACGCTATGCTACGGTCAAAGTACAAAATCGATGTACAAATTGTCTGGGGACTTCTCATGGATCGAAAGCATGCAAAAGCAAATATGCCTGCCATACGTGCCAAGGAAAACATCACACATTGCTTCATCGCACCCCTGCACAACGATCCGCCAATACAACCCCCGTAATTTCTCCCCCTCTGAATAATAATCGTCCTTCGTTAGATAGAAGCCCATCTACGTCAGCACAAGCCGCTGACAGAATGCTGCAATCATTTTCAACACACCTAACCCCCACTACGCAATCCGTCATACTAGGCACTGCTCTTGTCGACGTATATCAGGACGATTGCAAATACACAGTTCGCGCGCTAATCGACTCTGCATCTGAGGCAACTTTCATTTCACGCAAACTACAAAAGCGTCTAGGCCTCAGCACGCGATCTTCTCAAGCACAAATACATGGCTTAAGTGATTCATTAACTGCTACCTCAGCGCATACATGTCCCATTAAAATAGGCTCTCCTATCGATCCATCGTTTACACTGTTTTCAGAGGCATTAGTCATCAGCAAGTTGACAGGTCAGCTTGCATATTACCCCTCATCATCGCTGGCAAACAGCAGTTTTTCACACCTGCAATTAGCCGATACTTGCCGCAGCAGTGAGTCCGACATTGACCTACTTCTCGGTGGAGATGTCTACCCAAAAATAATTCAAGATGGGCTGCACTGGGATAGACAACGGTCTTTGGTGGCGCAGAAAACTGCCTTCGGATGGATAATTACCGGCAAGGTATCTGCCAATCCATGTAAAAAGGCAATTTTATCATTCTATAACACCGTCGCGTTGGATGATCAACTTCGACGCTTCTGGGAACTGGAAGATCTACCGAAGAAAACGAAATCATCACCAGAGGATAAATATTGCGAAAATCTGTACACCTCTACTACCTTCCGCAATCAGGATGGTCGATACGTTGTATCACTCCCTTTAAAACAGGAATACCCTGAAAAATTAAATATTGGTCAATCCCGAAAAAACGCGTTATCACAATTTCTACGAAATGAAGCGCGATTGACCAAAAACCCCCAACTCAAAGCTGAATATGATCGAGTTATTATCGAATATTCTGCTCTTGGCCAAATGGCCAAGGTAACCCCCGTAAGTGGTGACAGCGGCACATATTATTTGCCCCACCACGCTGTTCTAAAACCCGACAGCACCACAACGAAATTACGTGTGGTGTTTAACGCATCAAATCCCTCATCAAATGGCGTAAGCCTCAACGATCTGCTGCATACTGGTCCAGTTCTACAGGCAGATTTAATGATCTTAATATTAAGATGGAGATTTTTCCGCTATGTTTTTAACGCGGACATCGAGAAGATGTACCGCCAAATTTTGGTACACCCCTCTCATACCCCCCTTCAACGAATTTTACATCGAAATTCTCCAACCGAAGTCATCCAAGACCATGAGTTAAACACAGTCACATTTGGCGTGAACTGTGCCCCCTATCTGGCAATTAGGACGTTGCTAGAACTCGCCAAGGAGAACGAAATCACTCATCCTAACGTCGCCGGAGTCCTACGGAACTATATGTATGTCGACGATGTCCTTTATGGAGCACACACAATATCATCGGCGTTGAAATCACGCGATGAACTCATAAAAGTTCTTGCCACAGCAGGTTTTTCGCTTCGTAAATGGACGGCAAACAATGAAATGTTACTACACGGTCTACCGCCGACACATTTGCTGGATGAAGAGTTCCTCACATTGTCAGACTCCAGCATAACCAAAACTTTAGGGCTCAGATGGAACGCAGGAGGTGATTATTTTTATTTTAAACTCAAAGCTACACCAAATCGCAATTTCGCTACAAAGAGGTGTGTGCTATCTGAAATAGCAAGATTATTCGACCCAGCAGGTTGGCTGTCACCCAAAATCATCGTTGCGAAAATCATTATGCAGCAAGTATGGAAAGATGGTACTGACTGGGACGAAAATTTGAACCCCCTGACGATGCAAAAATGGCATGAATTTCTCGACGACTACATAAACATCGAGCAAATTAAAATTCCCCGTTTCATTGATTTCGACCCCGACTACAAGGTCGAATTACACGGCTTTTGTGACGCGTCGGAAAAGGCGTATGCAGCAGCGATTTACCTTCGCGCTGAGTCCCAAGGTTATGTCACCAGTCACCTTCTAGTAGCCAAAACGAAGGTTGCGCCAGTTAAGTTTGTCTCCTTACCTAGGAAAGAATTATGCGGAGCTGAACTATTAGCAAACGTGGTAGAATCTACGCAAGCTCAGCTCAATCTCAAGGATTACAACATCTTCTTGTGGACAGATTCCACCATTGTGTTGGCGTGGCTGAAACAACCGGCTCACAAGTGGAAAACTTTCGTCGAAAATCGAATTTCCTCTATCATTGAAAAGGTAGGCAAGGACTGTTGGTCTCACGTGGACTCCAAAAATAACCCCGCTGATCTGGCATCTCGCGGTACCACGGTTACTGAGTTGTCATCAAATGATTTGTGGTGGCATGGACCTTTATGGCTCAAACGTCCCCATAATGAATGGCCTTCAAGAAAAGCTGATTTTGAAACTGAAGAAGAACAACGGCCAATACGAGTTCTTACCACTACACTTCACCCCGAAGATATTCTAGAAAGCTTTTCGGACCTACCTCGTGCATTAAGAGTCATATGCTACATCTTTCGTTTCTACAACCGGTTACGCGCCAAACAAAGTTCTGATAACATCAATCCCGCGCTATCAGCTAAAGAAATCGTTTTCGCCAAAAATCGTTTGATAATGGTCTGCCAAAAATCATTTTTTTTCGACGAATATTCACAATTATCAAAACAAAAACCGCTATCCCGCAAAAGCCCGCTCTTAACCTTTAACCCATTGTTGGACTCTAACGGAGCTATGAGAATTAATGGCCGTTTGGCAAATTCTCCTACATTAACGTACGATGAGCGTTACCCCATTCTATTACCATATCATGCCAGTTTTACGCGATTACTTCTCAAATATTTACATCAATATTATCTGCATGGTCAAAATGCGTTGTTATATCGCCTAATGCGACTGCGTTATTACGTCCCACGACTAAAAACTTTGATAAAAACGATATTATCTCAATGTCTTATTTGTGTAAGACATAAACGCCAAATCAACCAACAAATCATGGCGGCGTTACCCCCCGAGCGTACAAGTTTGTCTCGTCCTTTCTGCAACACTGGAATAGATTTTGCCGGACCCTTTGACATAAAATCTTATGCGGGTCGCGGCTGCAAAATTACTAAGGGCTACGTGCTGGTTTTCGTATGTTTTTCCACCAAGGCGATACATTTGGAAGCCACCGGAGACATTTCAACACAAGCCTTTTTAGCCGCATTCGCGCGCTTTTTTTCACGAAGAGGAACACCTCATGCCCTTTACTCCGATAATGGCACAGCCTTTGTCGGCGCCTCTAATATCTTACGTCAAGATAAGCAACAGTTCATGTCTTCACTGCAAAAGGGGCTTTTGTCTCAGGACAGTTTTAGCCCCGTCGAATGGCATTTTATCCCTCCTGGAGCTCCTCATATGGGTGGCCTCTGGGAGGCAGGGGTAAAAAGCTTTAAATCGCATTTTCGAAAGATTTGCCTCACTCAAAGTTTTACGTACGAAGAATTCACCACCATGCTCGTTCGAATCGAAGCATGTCTCAATTCAAGACCTTTAAGCCCAATGAGTGAAGACCCAAACAATTTATGTGCTCTCACTCCAGGTCATTTCCTCGTCGGCACTCCACTCTTATCTCCACCAGAGCCTGACTGCTCCAGCCACTCCCTTAATTACGTAAATCGTTGGCAGAAGTTAAAAATACTTCATCATCATTTGGCTCGCAGGTGGAAAGAAGAGTATTTAGGCGAACTTCATAAACGAAATAAATGGAGATTCCCCCAAAGAAATTTAGAAATTGGCGATCTTGTAGTTGTCAAGCAAGAAAACTTACCCCCTAATCAATGGCGTCTCGGTCGGGTCGATAAGATTTTTCCCGGCTCCGATAGCAAGGTACGGGTTGCTGAGGTACGCACTGCCAATGGCACCATTACTCGGCCGATCGTAAAATTAATTTTACTTACAATTCCCCCGTCAACATGACAAATAATTTTCCCCCCTTATTTTTTCCCGGTTGCAGCAAGCATGCCTCGTCGTCGCCGCAGTCCCGACTCCCCTATTGAGGAACGTAAGCTCGCCGTTCATCCTAAAGCTAAAGCTCCTGACTGCCGTTTATGTCGAAAAGACCACCCGTTGCGAAAATGCGCAAAATTTACTAAAATGTCGGTATCAGCCAGGCTGGGCGTCGTCCAACGCCATCGCTACTGCAAGAATTGTCTTGCCCATTCACACCGTCTTCAAAATTGCCGTAGTCGTGAGCGCTGCAATCACTGCAACAACAATCACCACACCCTTCTTCATCCCCCCGAAATCACCAGAGTGAACGAGCCATTGAGCCGAGCAGACCCCAACACTGTTGTGCCTACCGTCATTATCCGCATGAACTTGAATAATGAATGGAGCCTAGTTCGCGGACTGTTGAATCCGTGCGCCGTAACGAGTTCAATCGCGGCTTTTCTGGTCGAACGGTATCATCTGCCGTTTGAACGATTCCACGAAAACAAATGGTGCCACGTTAAGTTTCGCACTCGGTTTGCTGAGGAAGGAGGGACCTTCACTGTGAAGGCCCGTATTGCAGACGATTTGCCTGAAAGGCCGCCAGCAAAACGCCTGGACCGTAGCGTCACTGACGCCTACCGAAATTTGCGCCTGGCTGATCCGGAGTTTTTCGAAAGCCACACCATCAACTTTGTACTGGGAGCAGATGTGTATCCCAGATTGATCAGGAGCGGACTGCAAACAGCTGCTATTGGATCTCCACTGGCGCAGGACACTGTACTGGGATGGGTGATCATCGGAAAATTCGCCGTTTAAATATGCTTATAATATAACATTTGTTAATAATACATTTTTTATATGTACTTTATGTTTAGCCTTTGCTATTATATCCTAACCCTTTCTATTTATATTTACGACATTTGAATTATATCTTAAAATAATATTTTACAACATTTGAATTATATCTTTAAAAATATTTTACAATATTTGAATCATATTTTTACTAATATTTACACTCTTTGAATTATATCTTTAACATTATTTACAATATTGATAAATCGTTTTATACCATTGTACGCCGGCCCTCGTTGTTATTGCACTATAGCAAGGGGGGCGGGATGTTTACGTATGGTAACCCTGTGTGGTTCTCGTTACTTTGTAACGAGTTTTTCCCTCTCTTCTTTGTTAGCTAGGTGACAAGAAGAATGAGTTTGATACACAAGAACACTTCGCTACCATACGTGATACAAAGAACTTTGCTAATCAAGAAAAAAAGGTTTTTAATAATAGAAGTGAATTTGTGAAATTAGTTAGTGTGGGATTGTAATTAATAAATGTACAAAGGTCCAAAAATAAAAAATTGTTATTAAATTATCATTAAAAAGAAAGAGGTTGTTTTATTGGAGTGACGGCAAGTGAAATAAAGCAAATTAACAACACACCTTAGTTAAACGTTTAAAAGTCATAAAAATGTGTAAAATTAACTCATATAATTATAACTAATAATGAAAGTGCTAAAAATTTAACAAACAATACAATTAAAACGTAAAACAAGCCTTTCAACTTTAGATTTCTTAAAGAAATAGAAATACAAAAAATATTTAAAGGGTACAGAAAACCAACAGTAAAAACAAGGATCGTTTATTTTTCTGTTGTATCAAATTATTTCTTCTTAAATATTTAAGTTTCTTACGGCTTCAGCTCTAACTATACAAAATATTCATTTCTACATGATTTGAAGCAAAAATTCTCACCAAACAAGTTTTCCAACAGATCTTCAAAAGAAAGTGAAACACAAAACAAACCAACTCAGTTTTTTACTAGACATTAAAGTGTGCCGTGAAATCCGTTCTACTTGCTGATTACGAACGCTAGAACCACCAAGTGCTCCATCAAAGAAGTTCGTTTTGGGCAACCATTTAAGGCCGTACAACAGCAACCCCCTCCCACACCATCATCAAGACCGGTAAGTCACCAACTTTATATCTATATATATTCGATTCCCTACCTATTCAACCCCCGTGTGCCCAGCACAACTGCTTTGGAAATGAACAATATCCTGTAAGGCGGTTTCGATTTTCGGGAGTACTAACTGGTGGTCATTTCGATGTTTACGAGCCACTATTATCACAATTATCCTTACATTCACCAGAATATGCGAGCCTGAACAAACCTGAACACCCACTTCCTAAACGAAAAAATCTAAAAAGTCGCTCTTAAAAAAAGACAGCGAACGAAAACAAGTTGACAAAAGAAGAAAAGAAATAATTCGTTTCACGAAAACTTTTTGTGTTAGAATTAAGCGTTTACATAGCCAAAACATATTATGTACCTGCAATTCAAAGGTTAAATGAGATAGAAGAACAAAAAGCAAAACGGGTGGAAGAAAGCCAACAACGAACGACAGCTCCAAAATTTAATAAGACAGTACAGCAAACTAAAAATAGATTAGACGAAACTAGAAAAAGAATGCCAGATGGAATACTGAAGGAGGAAACTGATCCAAAGAATAGTAGGTTAAATAAGACACAGGATAGAACGGTCATTATCCCTAAACGAAAAAAGTCTATAAAGTCGATCTTAAAAACAGACAGGGAACGAAAACAAGCTTATTTTAGTCAGGAATCACCAAAAAGTAAAATTAAACGTTTGCAAAATGACAAAAAAAGAAAAGAAATACTTCGTGGCAAGAAAACCATTTGCGTTAGAATAAAACGTTTGCATAAACAAAACAAATTTACAAAACAAAAAACAAAATTAACTGCAACTCAAACATTAAATGGGACAGAAGAACAGGAAGCAAACCGGGTGGAAGAAGAGCCAAAGAAACGGTGGTTAAAGAAAACCAAGGACAGAACGGCCGCTAGTCAAAATTGTAGAAAGGGTAGATAGGATATCAATTGTAAGAAAATTTAAGATACAATAAACGAGCATTATTGTGGAGCAATGAGCATAAAATGTCCTTTTTGTGCAGCCATATATTTTTTAGGAAAAAGTCCAGTGAATACAACGTTTTCAAATTGCTGCCAAATGGGCAAAGTCGATCTTACTAGCTTAACATCCAAACCCTTTCCTGTTCTTTTCAAAAACCTTTTAACAGGAAAACATTCACAGTCGAAGAATTTTATGACGCATGTTCGTTCGTTCACAGCACATTTTCCTTTGCATCACCGGGTTACATTAAACTTTGTTTTTATTTTATAGAAAATAATTAAAATTACACAAGTACAAAACATCAATTTTGCCTTTCTCTGAAATCACAAATAGTCATAAAAAATGAAAAATGAATACATTTTTGAAACAAAACTAAAATTCAATTTCATTGATTTTGTATATTTACTCGTACTTAGTGTTTTGACGATCCATTACATTTATTTAATATAAATAATACAAAAAATAATTATGGTTATTTACTTATATACGAAAAGAAAATGTAAGCGATAAAAAATACTTTAATATGCATGCATAATATTATACTAATAAACGTACAAAAATAAGTTTAAAGAAACAAACAAAAACAAAACAACATATCTTTGCTTTACGATTGTTTAGTTTTGCACATATGTATATGCACACAATGTGTACATGTGACCATGATCGCATTTCAGTATGTATGTAATATATGTATGTGTGACAAAAAGGGCCAGTTTACAACAACCACACTAATTTCCATCAAAAATTTGAAATTATAGTATTTTATAATAAATAAGATGTATTATGTTCTTAAACGCGTAAACTACTATGAAAAATACAACTGCTCTGTGGTGTACAAGAAGCGGTCGTGACTACCAACCAGTAGGTTGTTGGATTGAATCCCAACGCAACTTTTTCAAAAAAATTTTAGAAGTAAAATAATTTCGAATACCATTTTTTTGCCCATATTTTAGTCGTTAATGGATTTCAATTATTTTCAGTCTAAACCTTCGTAGAACTCCATACAAGAGATCTGCTTCATAAAATTGACCTTAGGACAGTTGGGGCCATAAAAAACAACAGAATAGGAAATATAACAAAAAAGTCTTTTGGCTATATCTCATTAATTATTGGGCCGAGTTTTGTTATTTTCAAACCGAAAAATTCCAAGAGAATGGTATAAAATTTATGTCTCTATGTTGTGTTGAAGCTTTAATTCTTAATACACTAAAATATAGCAGACGGACAGACGGACATCGCTCATTTGACTTCTCTATCTATAAGGATCCAGAATATATATACTTTATGGGGTCTTAGATGAATAATGAAAAAATTACATACGGAATGACAAACCTATATATCCCCTTTCCAAATTTTTTGGTGAAGGGTATAATAATATTAGAAACAAATTAGAAATTCCCACTTTATGCGGTACTTTGAGAGCAAAAGACTTTTTGGAAATATTAACAGTGATTGTACAAACTTTAAGCAATCTAAAGAAATAGTTTTGAAGTTAAATAAAACAATGTACAAATAATAAAATAAATACATGTATGTGATATTATTACACAATATTAAATGAAATTATAGAATAATCTAAAATGAAATTTTAGTAAATATTTAAAATTTCTTCTAAACGACAAATTATGTAGATATCCAAAAATGAATTGAATTTTATGTTTTATTATTATTTATATAACGTTTAATATACATACATATTATCTATGTAATGTTTTTTATGTTATGTTATGTTTTCTTTTAGTCAGAAAAACATGTATTTTTTATAAAATATTTTTAATAAAAATGAAATCTAATTTTGTATTTTCGTTTATTAATTTGACTTAGTTAAAGAAAAAGTTTTTTTATGAAAAAAAGTTTCTTTTTCGGGAATGGCAAGTTTAAAAAAAATGGTAACGCTGATGAGAACACAAATTGAGAGTGTAAGTTGACAGTTCATGACTGAGAATTTACAAATTTTTACTGCAGAAATTTCTTGTAGTAAAATTTAGTAAAACAGAAAAAACATACATGATTCAAAGGTAAACAAACAAAAGTAAGAGATTAAAAAGTATACAATTTGTGAAAAATTATTTAAAAAAACTCGAACAAAATAATAAAAAATAATAGTGAACAATTATATTTAAACTATTCCTTCGTTAAACATGTATACATTTTAAAAGGAAAGGAATGTTGTAGAAACCATTTATGGCCATTTTCGTTGTTATTTCGTTGGAATTGTGAAAATGCTAAGTATATAGCTACTTAGTACTGCACATGCTGTTAAGGTAGTCAATAGCAAAAACAAATAATCATCTACTTTTGAGTAAATTTAATCAGAAACAACTCAGGAAAATCAAATAAAATTAAAATAAACACATTGAAACGATTATAGAAAATATTCGTGTTATAATTAAAATATTGCATCGAGTACCAACAAGAAAAAGAGTTGAGTAGTTCAAAGTGTAAATGTATTTCAACATATATTAAATTCCAAGCAGCTGTTTGCGTAATCTTACTAATTTTTACAATTTTTCCGCACGCGTACTTTTTTGTGCAACAGTTTTTTTTTGAGAGTAAATTTTTTCAGTTTACTCAGTAATTACTCATTTACTGTATTTTACTGCAAAGTACTTGAACACACCTAGTATTGTAATTGTTCAATGTGATAAAAAATTCTTGACAGTTAAAATGTTGTTTGGATGCTTAGTAATACATAACAAAGCAGAAAAATCTCTTCCCGGCTAGAATTTGATAAGAAATGTTTCTTTCATTCTGTAACATCAGTGAGTTAATCTTCAAAAGCACTTCAATTAATTGCCATTTTTCCATAAAATAAAAACAAAGTTTGATGTAAGAATTTAATTTGATATCTAGCTTCAAAATGTAATTAGCAAAGAAACTAAAAAATTGAAAACCCCGCGAAAATAGCGCATATCCTAAAAATTGCAACTGCAATATTGGAAATTATTCCCAAAATTTATTTTAAAAAATCATATAATTGGCAATCGGCAGCCAAAAATCTTGAAAAAATCTCTAAAATGCCAAAAATTCTTAAAAAATGCGAACACCAGAAAAATTGTATGATTCAATATTGATTAAAAAACAGCAAAATTATAGAGTAAAAAAACTAAAAATATCATTTCCATTGTGAAAATAAAACTATTATTAAAAACTATTTTGTATTTGAAATAAAAATTTAAAATGCATTCGTATTTTGAATAAAAGAATTGCAAATACCTACTTTCCACAAATTTATATTTAGCTTCTAGATTGCATTATCCAAGTGAATAAATCGAATTCGTAGTTTTTAAATCAATTGAGGTTAAAATTCGATTGTGTTTCTATATATATCAGAAATATATAGGTTATATTGAACCAAAACCTTTATCGTCCGGTCCAACCGCAATACAGATAAGTAAATGAAAAAGTTAACAAAATTTTAAAAAGACAACTACCAGAATACCACTAGTTTACATACATACGTACATCATACGAGTTTCAAAGAAAAAATGAAATTAAAATAATGAAATAATATATGTTGTTATAATTATAATCTAAAATTTTTCCTTACACCGTCAAGTTATTTTTATTATTGTTATTAATATTATATTATATCAAATAAAAACGTCGACAACTTACTAAATTCATTATATAATTATTTTATCACTGTACAAGATCCTATCTGATAACATTTTGGATATTTTTGAAAAATAAACCTTTTATCGTTCATAAAATTGGAATAAACGAAAAAATTAAAAAAAATATTATAAATGTGATTGTGCCTGGTTTTTTAAATAAATTGTGGAACAAACTTTATCAAATAAAAAGTAAAAGCAATAAAAACAACTAAAATGCATCAAAAATTAAAAAAAAAATGCTTATTGTAGTTCAGGATTCGAAACCATGCTACCATTTTAACTTTTTTTAAATTTTTAATTTTGTGTACATAATACATACATATATGTAACACATATGTATTTTATGAGATCACTTAAAATAAAGTGGATTTGAAAAATAGGTTTAAATAGCGAAAAAGTCAGTCATTTTCTTTTGACGCATGTTTTGAAATTTTTTCTTTTAACATTTCGAGTTCATCAAATTCAAGATTATTGCCCTCCATATATTTTTTCCAAGTTTCTAGTGCTTACAGCGTTTCTGCAAAAGAGGGTGGATTCACTTCAATAGTATTTTCCATCGTATCTTCAAATGTTGACACCTCGCCAGCGTTATCTTCCAAAATATATGACACTATTTCTTCCTCCGTAACTGGGCCAGAGCATTCAGTATCCTTATTTACATATTTCTCAAACTCTTGAGCGTTTATGGGAATATCTATTAGTGTTTCCTCGTCATCATCAGGAAAATAATTTTGATTTTTATTTTTTCCGGCCTAAAAAATTATTATTAAATTAGAATTTTTAAATTTTAAATATGTAGTTGTGAAAAACCACACCTTTTGAAAGCAGTTTTTGATAGGTTAACCCTTTTTCAATTGGTAGCAACTGTTTTCTAATTATTATTTGCCGAAAGTAAACTTTAAAGATGTGTATGATTCCTTGATCGAGAGGCTGCAATATCGACGTGGTATTCGTTGGAAGAAATTCAACTTTCACATTTTCGAGATTCAAATCGGCAACCTTATGGCAAAGAGCATTATCGATAAAGAGCAAAACTTTTATATATTTTCCTTTTCTATTTCGCGATCAAATTCCTTTAAAATAATTGAAAACAGAGAGCCTACCATCCAAGCCTTATTTTGGAAGTACTAAGGCAAAGGAATAGATTTACCTCTAACGCATCTGGGATTCTTCGATTTTCCGATAGCAAACAATTTTTTGTAACTCCCGTCAACATTGCACAAGAATAGAAGAGTCAGCCGTGCTTTTTGACCTTTTCCTCCTGTTACTGTTGTACCCTTTCTTGCCAAAGTTCCATTCGGCAATGCCTTATAAAATAGCCCACTTTCGTCAGCATCGAAGACATCGCGAGGATCATAAGCTTTTAATAAATCCTGCAATTTTTGTTGGCGATACCTATTGGCTGGCCTCTTCGGTATCAGCATCGGCCGCTTCTCATGCTATTTGTATGAACTTAATACTTTCCCGACGTTTCCATTGCCATAACCAGCCATTTGTTGGCGTGCAATCGGAATGCAATTTTGCTGCGAAGTATTAAGAGCTCTCATCTGGTCAAACCATTGAGCAAGACCTTTTCCAATGTCATTGTGCGGACTCGTACGTAAACGTTTATGTCGCAAACAAGTTACATTTGCGGCCTACTCCACTTGTTGCCGGTTTCTCCAAATTCTATTTACAGTTGTTATGTCGCACCGAAAATGCTGCCCAATTTCATTTTTCGATTTTGCTTTCTGATCAATCAAGTTAGGAATTTGTATTTTTTGCTTAATTGTAAGTTTTCCTGCCTTTGCCAGGCATTTTTACGAATCTTTATTTTATATCTTGATTACATATTTATTTTGACAGATATGTATGTGAGTTTTTCGATAAATTAGTAATGGTTTAAATTAACAATCAGTTACAAAAACTTACCGTTTTAAAAAAACAATTGTATTCAGAAAGCTACTTAACCGGGGTAAAACGTACGTAAAATTTTATTTAATGCATAACAAATTATGGTACTTAGGCGGATTGAGTATTTAAGCGGGGAGGTACTTAAAAGGGTAAATTTGTTAGATTTTTTACAAAAAAGCCATGGTGTCTGCAGATGTTGGGTACTAAAACGGGTTAGGTGCTAAAGCGGGGAGGTACTAAATCGGGTTTTACTGTACCATTAATCAAGATGTGAGTGCACCATGTGAGTACCAAGTAATGCGGGCATACAATGTATGCTATCAGAGAGGAAAAGATCTTGGCGGCGAAATCATAACAATAGTTCCTATTCGGTGTTTCCAAACAATAAATCCTCCATCAAGTACATGAACGCCTCTATTACAAAGCTCGAGCTCAATAAAATCGATGGTTTGTTTTAGGCAATGTCTGATACTGACATCATAGAGGAAGACTGTTAACTATTTTAAGTTATTATTAATACCCAAAAATTATCTACCTTTGTTATTGTCTTCTTTTAATTGAATGATCTCGTTTTGTTTCTTTTTTATCTCTCTTTTATGAAATGTTTTTAAAAATTTATCATTTTTTAATAAACAAACAAATTGTTGCTATTGAAAAAGCAATTAATAAATTCTATACTAAAACAAAAAATTACTATCTTTTAAACAGTTATTTTGAAGGCTTTCAAGGACTTCAGGCACAAAGACGCCTATTGTGTTCTTAGAAACCCTTGACAAAAACTCCAATGACTTGTTAGAGTCCCCAGTAACTATGCACCTTAAAGTGATATACATATAATTTCACCCGTGATGTAATAGCTGTTCGCATTGCTGTGTCACTTTTATTTAGACGATTGTACAACTAGTAGTAGATAAAAACATGTTTGTGTTACATTTGATTACAGCTCAGTTTAATATTTACCATTTTTAACAGCCCTTCAAACTTATTCACATCAATACGAGTTAAATTTCTGAAGTCGCTATCGTCGTCCAAACCTCTTACATTCTTGCAACACTTTCAGCGAAGCAATCAATTTAAGTTGTTTTCTTGATATATGTAGACATATTGACTAATGAAATTGCTTTAAAATTGCGTGCAGCCTACTTCACAGCGAGTAGTATGTGTGAAAAACTTGACAGAAAACTTGAGCGTGTGTCTGCAATCAAAGGGTATGCCACTCGGCTTTTACATCTCTACAAATTCACTAGTAGTTGTAACAATCGTTACCCATTATTCGATAGCTAATTCGCTATCACTAGGTAATGCATACCACACGTATTATTCTACGACTGTCACTGCGGGCAATTATATATTTTTTTCAAAGATCCCGTTATTCAAACAACAAAACCTTTAAGATCATAACCATGGTAGAATAATACAGGTAGTATCGATGCGTTAACGGACTTTTTTGGGTTCGAGTCTGTCAAAATTTGATTATGTATTACTAACACACACCCACACTGCTAAAAAAGCGCACTTTATCACTTGTTTCAAATGCAAATAACAAAAGGAAAAGAAACAAAATTCTTTATAAAACAGAAAATGCAACTATTTTGCCATTTTTCTTTTGTACTTTTTGACAGCTTCGACCCTAAAAGCAGTGTTGTTGCAGCTCCGACACCACCTGTATTATTCCACTATGGGATAATGGGAGTGGCAGAATTCATCAGCGAGCAAGGGTGGCGAATGTGGTAGCTCTCTTGGGTTAATTCTTTTGATAGCTACGTGTGACTAGCACAAGAGCTGCACCTTAGAACTGGCGCTTTCTACAGAAACTTTTAGGTAACCCTTTGGGTGGCTCAAGGTTATGCAAAGACGGGTCAAACTCCAATGACAAGCTCATGTTAAATTCACCACTCAAATACATGTGTGGTCGATTGTAGCGGGGCTATAGGTGGTGCCAAAGTAGCTAGCGAATCTATACGTTATTGGTCTGGAGGTTTATTCTGAATTGCGATGCGAAAATACATAAATGCGAACAATTGCTATTCTGTATTGCGATATTCGCAAATTTCTTTTTTATTCGCATTTGAAATGCGAAAAGGTGGCAAGTCGGTATTCTACACTGAGAAAACAAATGTGAAACACATGTAAAATTCGCAAAATTTATTCGACAACATTCGCAAAGTACAAACTTGTAAGTGAAAGATAAACCACCAAACCGCGTCAATTTGAAATAATGATAGAATTTATGAATAAGCACAGCCAAGTGGCAAGAGAGCATTTGAAAACACCAAATGCACGTCAGTCGGCAAATACTTTGTGGCAAACGTTAACTGAAGAACTAAATATCAATGGACCACCTATTAGAGAAACTGCAGGATGGAAAAAAGTATGAAATATATAAACTAGTTCAAAAATATTCGACTTCAACTTTAATTTTAATAGGTTTGGGCCGATTTTAATGTACACACCAAACAGAAGCTTAGACGAAATAAAACCGACATTGGCGGCACTGGCGGTGGCCCATCAAGATATAAGCCACTGTCTCCCTAAGAGGAGCAAGTGAAGAAATTGTTGAATATGACGGATTCCGGAAATGGATTACCGGGCGCACTTTCCTTCGGGACAACAACTGCTTCCAATCTTGAAAATAATGGTGAAGACATGGCTGTGATGGAACAGTTGGATGAAGGGCCGTTACAAGAATCAGCTACGGAAGTAATAGTTGATTTGGAGGTGGCAACAAATGTACGTTCCCAAAGCTGTGAACGTAATCCAAGAAAACGTTCACGCTCAGTAAGCTTCTGTGAAAGAGATAGTCTGCTTAAAAAGCAAGTTGAAAATCATATTGCATACCAAAAAAATGTGTGGCTTCATTGAAGCAAATGAAAATTTGAAAAGTTTAAGTCGATATCAGAGAAAGGATTTCGAAATAAGAGAAAAACAATTGCATCTGGCAAGACAAAAATTTTAATTTGAAAAAGAAAATGCAATCGAAAACAGAAATTTTCTAAAACAAAAACTTGAGTTAAAGAAAATGATGCTAGATATTGAAGAGCAAAAAATGAAACTAATGTGATATATGTACCTGTATGTAGTATTTTTGTTTGTTTTGTTTTTTAGTTATACATTTAGTTAATATTAATATGCAAAGAACTGCCAAGTGATGAGTTATGCAATGAAGAGCCTTTTTGTTTTTTATATTAGCCTGCAAGTTTTTTTTATCAATGAAGTGATTTTGTGTTTTGAAATGTTAAAGACTGTTTTATCTAGTAGTTAAGAATAATGAAAAGGGGTTTTTAAATAAAACATTTATGTACATAAATTTAAATCATGTTGTTTTTTATTTCACCTCTAATATTTCTGGCGATGTTTGTATAATTGTTGCTACTGCTATTGTAATTGCTTGAGTTGGGTATATTATTATTCGATTGCGGAAGATCTTCTGAGTTCACAATTTCCTCCGTTGACAGTTCTACGTCAAACTAACAGCAAATATTGTGCAACGCCCAACAAACATTCATAATGCGTACCACCTTTGGTGGATCGTAATGTAGCTCTCGGGCCGCTAGCAAACATCGAAATCTTCCTTTTATTACACCAAACACTCTTTCCATTAATGATCTAGCTTTGCTGAACTTTTCATTGAAAAGTGCTTCAGCAGAAGCCTCTGTAGCGTTTCGATATGGCGTTAAGATCCATGGTTCTAATGGATAGCCTGAGTCGTCAAAGAATTTGTCAAATTGTAAATGTAAATAAAATACTTACCAAGGATCCAAGTTCGAGAGCGGAATAAAGCTCTCGAACTTTGTTTTCAGTATTTTTCTTTCATTGGTGAGATTCCACACATGGGCATCGTGACATGCCTCTCCATACCTACAATCGACAGCTCTAATTATCATTTTATGATCACATATCTGAAATTAACCATTATTAAAAATGTTATCTTTAAAATACAAAAGATTACTTACAACCATAGCAATCATGATATGCTTAAGTTTCCTATTAAAATATAAATGTATATTTTCACTGGGTCGTATCATCTGAATGTGTGTACCGTCTACTATTCTAATCACGCCAGGAATATTACTTTTTCTAAAAAAAGTTTTTGCCTCTTTCTTTTTGTCTTCGGACATTCCAAATTGAATATGCTGAGAACATAGAATCTTTTCAATTGCTATGCACACTTCCGCCAAACATCGCGACATAGCTGGCTGAGATATTCCGAGGAAATGATCTTAACCAATTTGGCTACTAAGCCACCTTCACCAAGAAATTTTAACGCAGCCGCTCATTTGATAATTGGCGGAATTGCACTTGATTTCGTAGTATTGCATTCCGAGCTAATATTATTTAAGACATATACAAATGCTTCTTTATTTAATTTAAAATTTTTATAAAGCTGAAAAAAGAAATATTCTGCATAAGTAAACGTTTATTTTTCGCAAGCATCAAAATAAATTACCTTTTTTCATTCAACCTTAGAATATCGGATTTGCTTCTAAGCAATCTTCTCTGTATTCTTTGATTTTGCTCATGTCGAACCAGAATCTTACTAGCTTACAGAATCTACATATACAATTTCCGTAAATTTTTTGTCTTTCCAGAACTTTCTGAAGCCACCAGTCGGGCTAGAAAGCTGAAAATTGGCATACTTATAGTACAAACCGCGACGAAGAATTTTTGATTTTCGGTCTGGGAGTTGCGGTGCGTGGAAAAAACCATTTTTGAGAACTGCCAATTTTTTCACCTGCCTAATGTGTTTGTCTTTCCATAACTTTTTAAGGCCACCAGTAAAGTGTAGAAAGCTGAAAATTGTCATATTTATAGAACTAACCACAAGAAAGAACGTAACGTAGTTGCGTTTTCGATACTCGGTCTCAAGGCTGGGACACGTGACAAAAACCATTTTTGAAATTTTTCAATTTTTACAGTATTTTTTTTAGCTTTCCAGAACTTTCTGAGGCCACCAGTCGGGCTAGAAAGCTGAAAATTGGCATACTTATAGTACATACCGCGAGAAAGTATTGGTATTCGGTCTGGGGGCTGCGGAGCGTGGTAGGGACCATTTTTGAGATTATACAGTTCTTACACCTCCCTTTGTTTGCCATTCCAGAACTTTCTCTAGCCATCAGTCGGCGTAGAAAGCTGAAAATTGACATATTTATAGTACTAACCGCGACAAACAACCCAACGACGACGTAGCTGGATTTTTTGTAATCGGTCTGGGAATGGAGTGCATGCTAAAAAGCATTCATTTAAATACAAATTTTTTAGGCCTGATTATGCCTGCCATATATATACTACGAAGTCCTACATATAAATTTGTTTAATAAAGCCGCACTAAACTTCCAAAATTTGTTTTTAATACAAGCCTACAGCTTCAACTTGCTTTTATATTAAAAAACATATATTGAGACCTGATGATTCCTGTCATGGACAGGCTTATATAGGTTAACCAGATTTTTGATATTCATTCTGGGGGTTGCGGGGCGTGGTAAAAAGCGTTTTGAGGTTATACTGTTTTTACACCTTCCTCATTTGTTTGCCTTTCTAGAACTTCTGAAGCCAACAGTAGGCGTTGAAAGCTAAAAATTGACATACTTATAGTACTAATAGCGAGAAAGAACCTAGCAAATTCGGATTTTTAGTTTTCGATCTGGGAGCTGCGGTCGTCCCAAAAATCATTTTTGAGATTATACAGTTTTTGCAGCTTCCTCATTTGTTTGTTATTCCAGAACTTTCTGAAGCCATCAGTCGGTGTACGAAGCTGGAAATTGGCATATTTATAGTACTAACCGCGATAAACAATCTAACGAAGCCGGATTTTGCTTCTTAATTTCTTTGTATTTCCAGAGCTTTAAGTCGGCCCATACCTTATTGTCAAGGAAATTGTAGGTATTGATTGACAAAATGAAAACAGTCGACGGCAGTTCATATTTAAAAATATTTGTCTTACTAACAAAATTTAATTAAACAAAAAGTCACGCGTAAGTCGAATGAACGTGAGTAAACAAAAAATTAAACCTATTCGCAAGAATTAATCAAACAACAATAAAACAGTGTTCCCATTCCTTTGAGTATCGAAGTAAAATTGCAATACAATAGTCGCTATGATTTGTTATAATACATTTTATTTTCAGCTGAGTAAACCATCCGGTGAAGTTATAAAGTTATTCACAACTATCTATCAACAAAAGTAGAATATTTTTTTTGTGTGTTTGTTAATCCTCTAAGACACAAAGTTTCGGATATCGCCTACCTTTTATTTGCATAATTTGAAATGAAAACATTGATTTACATAAAAAAAAATTATGAACGTTTTTATATCCAAGTAAAAGTTATAGGCATATCGTCAATTTTCAGACTTAGCATGGTTTTGGATACGAAGACCTTCATAAAATATGTGAAGGATTTCATAAAATATATGAGGGATTTCATATATATTGGGAAGATTCTTTCATTTTATGAAACGCTTCTTTGGGGGCAAATCTATGAGATTTTCATAAAATATATCAACAAATAAAATTGTATGTGCTTCTATAAACATTTTGAAAGCTTAGATGGATATTTGATCTATTTATGTTAGAATTTTTAAAAAAGTATTTTCACATCAAAATAATTTGCATAAATGTTTGAAATTTCATCCTGAACAACTTTGGAGTATTAATGGATTAATGTCGATGAAATAATAATCTTCATATATATTTTGAAAATCAAAACCACTAATCTTTTCAGTATTTTAATTAATAATTTTTCGTGTTGATGTTTTGAACGGTATGAACCATGTTATATTCCCAATTGATGGAGATGGAAACTGCCTGTTTGCATCTCTTGCTCATATAGTTTATGGGACAGCTTGCAGAGGAATTGAAGTTCGAGCTATGATTGTAAATTTTGTTGTCTCAAATTGGAACAGATTGCAAATTTTGTCGAGTACATCAGTGGGGCATAATCACGCCAATACTAAGGAGTATATCAATGATATGGGTAGAAAGGAAACATATGGTACAACATGTGAACTTCAGGCTGCTGGGAAAATTTTTCCATGCCGATTCGAAATTTTGAGAAATGGTAGCGTATACTACTGCTTTGGAAATGAACAATATCCTGTAAGGCGGTTTCGATTTTCGGGAGTACTAACTGGTGGTCATTTCGATGTTTACGAGCCACTATTATCACAATTATCCTTACATTCACCAGAATATGCGAGCCTGAACAAACCTGAACACCCACTTCCTAAACGAAAAAATCTAAAAAGTCGCTCTTAAAAAAAGACAGCGAACGAAAACAAGTTGACAAAAGAAGAAAAGAAATAATTCGTTTCACGAAAACTTTTTGTGTTAGAATTAAGCGTTTACATAGCCAAAACATATTATGTACCTGCAATTCAAAGGTTAAATGAGATAGAAGAACAAAAAGCAAAACGGGTGGAAGAAAGCCAACAACGAACGACAGCTCCAAAATTTAATAAGACAGTACAGCAAACTAAAAATAGATTAGACGAAACTAGAAAAAGAATGCCAGATGGAATACTGAAGGAGGAAACTGATCCAAAGAATAGTAGGTTAAATAAGACACAGGATAGAACGGTCATTATCCCTAAACGAAAAAAGTCTATAAAGTCGATCATAAAAACAGACAGGGAACGAAAACAAGCTTATTTTAGTCAGGAATCACCAAAAAGTAAAATTAAACGTTTGCAAAATGACAAAAAAAGAAAAGAAATACTTCGTGGCAAGAAAACCATTTGCGTTAGAATAAAACGTTTGCATAAACAAAACAAATTTACAAAACAAAAAACAAAATTAACTGCAACTCAAACATTAAATGGGACAGAAGAACAGGAAGCAAACCGGGTGGAAGAAGAGCCAAAGAAACGGTGGTTAAAGAAAACCAAGGACAGAACGGCCGCTAGTCAAAATTGTAGAAAGGGTAGATAGGATATCAATTGTAAGAAAATTTAAGATACAATAAACGAGCATTATTGTGGAGCAATGAGCATAAAATGTCCTTTTTGTGCAGCCATATATTTTTTAGGAAAAAGTCCAGTGAATACAACGTTTTCAAATTGCTGCCAAATGGGCAAAGTCGATCTTACTAGCTTAACATCCAAACCCTTTCCTGTTCTTTTCAAAAACCTTTTAACAGGAAAACATTCACAGTCGAAGAATTTTATGACGCATGTTCGTTCGTTTACAGCACATTTTCCTTTGCATCACCGGGTTACATTAAACTTTGTTTTTATTTTATAGAAAATAATTAAAATTACACAAGTACAAAACATCAATTTTGCCTTTCTCTGAAATCACAAATAGTCATAAAAAATGAAAAATGAATACATTTTTGAAACAAAACTAAAATTCAATTTCATTGATTTTGTATATTTACTCGTACTTAGTGTTTTGACGATCCATTACATTTATTTAATATAAATAATACAAAAAATAATTATGGTTATTTACTTATATACGAAAAGAAAATGTAAGCGATAAAAAATACTTTAATATGCATGCATAATATTATACTAATAAACGTACAAAAATAAGTTTAAAGAAACAAACAAAAACAAAACAACATATCTTTGCTTTACGATTGTTTAGTTTTGCACATATGTATATGCACACAATGTGTACATGTGACCATGATCGCATTTCAGTATGTATGTAATATATGTATGTGTGACAAAAAGGGCCAGTTTACAACAACCACACTAATTTCCATCAAAAATTTGAAATTATAGTATTTTATAATAAATAAGATGTATTATGTTCTTAAACGCGTAAACTACTATGAAAAATACAACTGCTCTGTGGTGTACAAGAAGCGGTCGTGACTACCAACCAGTAGGTTGTTGGATTGAATCCCAACGCAACTTTTTCAAAAAAATTTTAGAAGTAAAATAATTTCGAATACCATTTTTTTGCCCATATTTTAGTCGTTAATGGATTTCAATTATTTTCAGTCTAAACCTTCGTAGAACTCCATACAAGAGATCTGCTTCATAAAATTGACCTTAGGACAGTTGGGGCCATAAAAAACAACAGAATAGGAAATATAACAAAAAAGTCTTTTGGCTATATCTCATTAATTATTGGGCCGAGTTTTGTTATTTTCAAACCGAAAAATTCCAAGAGAATGGTATAAAATTTATGTCTCTATGTTGTGTTGAAGCTTTAATTCTTAATACACTAAAATATAGCAGACGGACAGACGGACATCGCTCATTTGACTTCTCTATCTATAAGGATCCAGAATATATATACTTTATGGGGTCTTAGATGAATAATGAAAAAATTACATACGGAATGACAAACCTATATATCCCCTTTCCAAATTTTTTGGTGAAGGGTATAATAATATTAGAAACAAATTAGAAATTCCCACTTTATGCGGTACTTTGAGAGCAAAAGACTTTTTGGAAATATTAACAGTGATTGTACAAACTTTAAGCAATCTAAAGAAATAGTTTTGAAGTTAAATAAAACAATGTACAAATAATAAAATAAATACATGTATGTGATATTATTACACAATATTAAATGAAATTATAGAATAATCTAAAATGAAATTTTAGTAAATATTTAAAATTTCTTCTAAACGACAAATTATGTAGATATCCAAAAATGAATTGAATTTTATGTTTTATTATTATTTATATAACGTTTAATATACATACATATTATCTATGTAATGTTTTTTATGTTATGTTATGTTTTCTTTTAGTCAGAAAAACATGTATTTTTTATAAAATATTTTTAATAAAAATGAAATCTAATTTTGTATTTTCGTTTATTAATTTGACTTAGTTAAAGAAAAAGTTTTTTTATGAAAAAAAGTTTCTTTTTCGGGAATGGCAAGTTTAAAAAAAATGGTAACGCTGATGAGAACACAAATTGAGAGTGTAAGTTGACAGTTCATGACTGAGAATTTACAAATTTTTACTGCAGAAATTTCTTGTAGTAAAATTTAGTAAAACAGAAAAAACATACATGATTCAAAGGTAAACAAACAAAAGTAAGAGATTAAAAAGTATACAATTTGTGAAAAATTATTTAAAAAAACTCGAACAAAATAATAAAAAATAATAGTGAACAATTATATTTAAACTATTCCTTCGTTAAACATGTATACATTTTAAAAGGAAAGGAATGTTGTAGAAACCATTTATGGCCATTTTCGTTGTTATTTCGTTGGAATTGTGAAAATGCTAAGTATATAGCTACTTAGTACTGCACATGCTGTTAAGGTAGTCAATAGCAAAAACAAATAATCATCTACTTTTGAGTAAATTTAATCAGAAACAACTCAGGAAAATCAAATAAAATTAAAATAAACACATTGAAACGATTATAGAAAATATTCGTGTTATAATTAAAATATTGCATCGAGTACCAACAAGAAAAAGAGTTGAGTAGTTCAAAGTGTAAATGTATTTCAACATATATTAAATTCCAAGCAGCTGTTTGCGTAATCTTACTAATTTTTACAATTTTTCCGCACGCGTACTTTTTTGTGCAACAGTTTTTTTTTGAGAGTAAATTTTTTCAGTTTACTCAGTAATTACTCATTTACTGTATTTTACTGCAAAGTACTTGAACACACCTAGTATTGTAATTGTTCAATGTGATAAAAAATTCTTGACAGTTAAAATGTTGTTTGGATGCTTAGTAATACATAACAAAGCAGAAAAATCTCTTCCCGGCTAGAATTTGATAAGAAATGTTTCTTTCATTCTGTAACATCAGTGAGTTAATCTTCAAAAGCACTTCAATTAATTGCCATTTTTCCATAAAATAAAAACAAAGTTTGATGTAAGAATTTAATTTGATATCTAGCTTCAAAATGTAATTAGCAAAGAAACTAAAAAATTGAAAACCCCGCGAAAATAGCGCATATCCTAAAAATTGCAACTGCAATATTGGAAATTATTCCCAAAATTTATTTTAAAAAATCATATAATTGGCAATCGGCAGCCAAAAATCTTGAAAAAATCTCTAAAATGCCAAAAATTCTTAAAAAATGCGAACACCAGAAAAATTGTATGATTCAATATTGATTAAAAAACAGCAAAATTATAGAGTAAAAAAACTAAAAATATCATTTCCATTGTGAAAATAAAACTATTATTAAAAACTATTTTGTATTTGAAATAAAAATTTAAAATGCATTCGTATTTTGAATAAAAGAATTGCAAATACCTACTTTCCACAAATTTATATTTAGCTTCTAGATTGCATTATCCAAGTGAATAAATCGAATTCGTAGTTTTTAAATCAATTGAGGTTAAAATTCGATTGTGTTTCTATATATATCAGAAATATATAGGTTATATTGAACCAAAACCTTTATCGTCCGGTCCAACCGCAATACAGATAAGTAAATGAAAAAGTTAACAAAATTTTAAAAAGACAACTACCAGAATACCACTAGTTTACATACATACGTACATCATACGAGTTTCAAAGAAAAAATGAAATTAAAATAATGAAATAATATATGTTGTTATAATTATAATCTAAAATTTTTCCTTACACCGTCAAGTTATTTTTATTATTGTTATTAATATTATATTATATCAAATAAAAACGTCGACAACTTACTAAATTCATTATATAATTATTTTATCACTGTACAAGATCCTATCTGATAACATTTTGGATATTTTTGAAAAATAAACCTTTTATCGTTCATAAAATTGGAATAAACGAAAAAAATAAAAAAAATATTATAAATGTGATTGTGCCTGGTTTTTTAAATAAATTGTGGAACAAACTTTATCAAATAAAAAGTAAAAGCAATAAAAACAACTAAAATGCATCAAAAATTAAAAAAAAAATGCTTATTGTAGTTCAGGATTCGAAACCATGCTACCATTTTAACTTTTTTTAAATTTTTAATCCAAAAAAAATTTTGTTTCGTGATCGTCAATGTTCGTGATTGTGACTTCTTACGTCACTCCATACTATGGTGAAGGGTATATAAGATTCCGCGCAGCCGAATACATCACTCTTACTTGTTTTTATTTAAATCGGTTTAGTATTTGGGAGCTATAACCGTTTAAAGTTGCTACTGATACATACATGTATCAGCTGCAAGTTGGAAAATAAATTAAGTGTGCATGGGCGTTTTTCCAATTTGTTTTTCAAAAGAAATGAGATAAATTTTTTTTCTATGTGTTCTTTATAATGAGAGAGACCTAAGTAAGGGAGTATTAAGTTGTATTTGAATATTTTTTGTATTTGTATTTTATCGTATATATTTATGTAAATGGTTAATATTTAGTTCACACAGGGCAATTTTTGTTGCGCAACTTTTAATTCAGCTGGGAGGATGTGTTGCTTTCTCTTGGCTGAATTAAAATTTGTGCAACAAAAATTGCTCTGTGTAAGCCCCGTCTTACTAGAATCCGGTCGATTCGGCGTCGACCGCTTTAAAATATAATTTTAGCGGATATTATCAAGGTATAAAACTGATGAATTTTGTATGATAAACGGCAAACTATATATGACAAATTTGCCAGTTTAGTACCGCATTTTTTACGCATAGAATTTGATGTTTATCATGATTTACATTATTTATCACACACACACATCTTAAAAGAGCGTATTTACACGAGAACATATTTTAAGCCGCACAATTATTGTTCTTTCCAAATCACACGAGACTAATTCGTCTGGCATAAAATGTAAACATCACTGATTGCCAAACGCACACAACGACACGTTTGGTTCGTATTTTGATGTAACGATAAGATAAACATTCAGGAAATAAATGTAATATAATAACTATTATTACAGTGCTGTTTTTTGCTTGGAAAATAGTTTATTTTTTTAGTTTCTTTGAATTTTTTTTATAGTTTTTAATTTTTTTTATAGTTTTTTAATTTCTGTTTTTAATAGTTTCCGTTAAAATTATTATTTGAGATATTCTCCAAAATGGGGAAACAAGTGTACATAAACACTGGTATACACAGTTCATTTGTGTCTTTATGTGTATACAATAAACAAGCGGCGTACAACCTCCCCGTTCGATAGCTTGTTTATGACTGAGTAAAATAATCACAATTGGTATAGTCAGTGTTGCCGACACAAAGTAATACCAGAGGTGACACGAACGGCATGCTATTGCTGTGTCTGCAGCACAGGAACTCGTAAACAAAGAATTTTTCATGTTTTGTTGTGGTTTTGTATTCTTATTAATTTCTGACTGACTAAAAAGAGTTGCAGAAAAATATTAATTTAAGCAATATAAATGCAAAAAGTAATATAACGTTAAAAATAATATAAAATAAGAATTATTCATGATATATAGAAGAAGTATATTGCAACACAATTCATCATTTCTTACTTCCAAAATGCTTAATTTTGTTTTCTTTTTTTCCCTCATCCTTACTTTATATTGCTATCTCTTTTTAACAGCATCTAGTGGCACAAAAAAGCTGATTTGCTCCAAAACATAACCTCAAAGTTACATCTCTGATTACCCTGTGGTTGCCGATTTGTGTGCTGTTAAACACATTGTGCTGTGTGTATAAGTGTGTAGTTTTCAATATTACTGAGCTCTGCAGCCGCTTTTCTTCAGTACCAGAAGTGCCGATTTAGATTGAAAAATAAAAGGAAGATCTCAGGCTCTTGCTTGATCAATTATTTCTGAATTTTATTTACAAAAATTACCAACTTATATACTAACTTACTCTGTTCCCACGGAACTTTGCAATTTTGACAAATCACACAGTACTCATGTTACAATTTTCTTTGATACAAATTATTTAATACAAACAAAAAAATTTTAATGCTTTTTTTAATTTTAATTTTTAACTGCCGACCAACCAAAATAAATAAAAAAAATTTAATTAAAGTTCACTGGCTTAAAAATGAAATTCTTAAAAGTATTTAGCGTAAACAAAAAATTAATTGAATTTCAAGTTCAATGTCATATGGATTAAGCTTAGAGTAAATAAAATTCTTACATTGCTACAGTGCTTATGGTAATTATAGATGTTAATTATAGCTGAAATTCAACACGACGCGTTCTACGCATCATTCGTCCTAAGGCCCAACCATAATATGCATAAGCTAGCTTAAGCCAGCTTAACTATGCTTAAGGAAACTTTTCGTTAAGTTTTACAAACTGTCACTTGCTTAAGCAAAGACCGAAACTGAACGCATATTCCGTACGGAATCAGCTGTTTTTTTAATATTTGAAATTCGATCATATGAATATATAATCTGTTTTTTAATTTTGAAGGTTTTCTAATTTATGTTTAATGTAAATTACAAAAAAGTAAAACAAATATTACTCCCAAAACTATTACAATTTGTTTTCAAACAAATTATGCTAAAATAGCATATTTTCCAAAAATGTTAATGCATCAAGTTCAAGCTAAATGCTAATATGGTATTACTCACAAAAAATACAAATAATGCTTAAATTCGGAACAATGGGTAAATTTTCCTTAAGTTCGCTTAAGTACATTATGGCTACCTAAAAGTCTGTTTGAATTTGCTTAAGCATTTGACTGACTTTGCGTTCAATTTTGACAGTAGCTTAAGTTAGCTTATGCATATTATGGTTGGGCCTCTACGCGTCTCTCAAAAAAGTTGAATCCATGTATTTTCATAAAGCAAGTTACAAAATAAAAGTTTGCAACGCTTGTGACGCGTAAAAAGTTGAACAACATTCTACTTTTACGCGTCGTATACAACATATCAGCTAGTGCTGCCAAGTTTCGAGTCTAAATTTTTTTTTAGATTGAAGCGTCAAAAGCTTAAAACTCACAAAGGCGCTGCCCGCGGGCGTTCTACTGGCAAACACTGGTATACATACATACATACGTATACACAGCTTTGTGAGTATCGCAACAAGCTGAAGAAGGAAAAGTCGTGGGCTTCTATAGCTACTACAATAGGTGAGAAATGTTCTCTTACATTAACTTTCCGCTTTAAAATTTCACAAATCTTTAGTTAAACATTTTCAAAGTCGTTGGAGATCTCTTCACGCTAGATGCATGCGAGAAATGGTGCCGACGAAGCCGAAATCTGGAGCTGCCGCGGAAGAAAACCGTAGGTTGTGCTACGTGGATGCAATGTCGTTCTTGCAAAAGCACGTTGAACCGCGAAGGTTAGTAGATTTTTTTTTGTGCCAAGTCAAAGCAAATAATTTGTGCTGTTGTTATTTTTTCGCAAATATTGTGCTTTGCTACATTTTGTACGTCCGACTTTTTTTTTTTTTTTTTAAAGAGAAGTAACACTCAGGCAATTAGTATGCCTACCAACCCGTAGGTGTGTTACCTTCTTTGGGAAAGGGATAATGAGAGAGGACAGATGGTGAAAGAGAGAAAGCTTAATTTTTGCAACTCTGATATTGCGCGCTGTGTTAGTTTTTAGATCAGTGTTGCAGCGCCTTTGATGTCAAGTGGGCGCATTAAATGTGTTTTTAAGCTGTTGTAGCCGTTTTATTCATTATTTTACTTCGCCGGCGATTTTGCTACAATACCGACGAACGAGGGCGCTGTGATGTCCGCTAGCATACACCAGTATTAATTGCTGCCAAAAATGTTCAGTGACCAGTGTGCTATGCCTTCATCATTAAACACTCCGACAACAACAAATACAATGGCATACTCTAATGCATATCTGAAAAATGCTGGATGTTATGACTTGGCATTATTTGGGGTTCAAATCTCTGCTTTAGCAAATTTGTTAAATATTTGCTTCTGATGACGAAAAAATGCCCAAAAATATATACTTTTATATGCCCAAAGAAGTCCGTGTACATCTTAAACTTAAAAACTATAGACAACTATTTAAAAGTATGTCCGTTTCAAATAATTTTTTTCTCCATAACGTTTTACAATATGCAATGGGATTCATCAGAGCAGCAAACATTGGTGGAAACGGACGAAATTGATATGTTAGAAGAATCAAGTTTCTGCTTATTGAATACGTCTATAAAGTAAATGTTTTTCTTCAACTACTTCCACATAACCGATTCCTATCAAACTTTGTACATATATACATACATATTATTGCTGGCAAATTCTACTACTTTTCATTACTCAATAATATTCAATACTTTTCATTTGGGTACTCAATACTACTCGATACTTTTAACGGATTTTTTAAATTTGTAACTCATAGTTTCTGTCTGCAAATTGAATTAGTTTTTTCAAAAATTAAGAGTAAGTCTTCAACTATTATTGGTTTTGTTTGCCTTTTATTATTAAATAAAATATAAATGTAAAGCTAACTTTTAAATTAACGTTAATAACAACTTAAGAAATAATATAATTGTTCTAAAAAAATTATTTAGTTTTGATTTGATTAAAGAATCTTACACCTAATTGTCTTTTTATGCAGTGATGTATTTTTTGCACTATTTTACAATTAAAAGAAACTCTAAAATATCTTCGAATTCCATTGAAAATGTGTACTCCAATCAAATTTTTTTCAAAACCATGCAATGAAAAAAAGTTTATTTAATATCAGTCAACAAAGTATTCATTGTGATAACCTTTTCCGTCGTTACTTTAATGTCAGTTGAAACAAGGAAGAGAGATATATTCGTCTGTGCCGAATCTTATATACCCTTCACCATAGTATGGAGTGACGAAAGAAGTCACAATCACGAAAATTCGCGCCCACGAAATACGAAAAAAAAATTAAAAAAAATATTTTATATGGATAAAACTACATTAAAGCAAAAAAAAATTGCCACTCACCGTCTCACGGACTCACCCCCACGTGCTGGAAACAAAAAATTAATCACGATCACGCATTACTGGTTCTAATCTCTATTTCAAAGTATAGGCTGATTTCATAAACACAGCTTCCAACGCAACACTGGAAGCATAAGTTTACAAGGCATTCTCGTGTTGCTCTGCAAACTGCGTTTATGAAGTCAGCCATAAATTATGAATTCCGTAACAAATTTGTAACACTTTCTTGCCTAGAGTGCATTATAAAAATATTAACATCCCCTTATTAGCACTTATATAATTTTTCACACATCCAAGAAGTCTTTCAACGTCTTTATCAAAAAGCCAGTGGTCTTCGACTAAACAAAGAAATGATTTGAAACGTAAGAAAAGATTTAATAATAAAGAAATTCTCCAAAAATTGATCTAAAATATCGACACCTATTGCATAAATCTGCTAGTCTAATGATTAAAATGTTCCAATATTATTTTCATATTGAAAATAATTTAAAGCTATCAAAAATTCTTAAAAAAAGAACGAACTTTTTCCAATAAAAAGTAAGAGTAATAAAAATAACTAAAATGTATCAAAAATTAAAAAAAAAAATTATACATGGTTGGTCAGGATTTGAAACCGTACCCTACCCGGTGGTGGCACGGTTTCGAATCTTGAACACAACAAAATGCTATTTTTTTTGAATTTTCGATACATTTTAGTTGTTGTTATTACTTTTACTTTTTATTTGAAAAAGTTTGATCCACAATTTATTTAAAAAACTAGGCACAATCTCATTTATAATATATTTTTTAATTTTTGTGTTTTTTCCAATTTTATGAACGATAAAAGGTTTATTTTTTAAAAATATCCAATATGTTATCAGATAGGATTTTGTACAGTGATAAAATAATTATATAATGAATTTAGTAAGCTGTCGAAGTTTTTATTTAATATAATATAATAATAATACCAAAAATAAAAATAAATTGACGGTGTAAGAAAAAATATTAAATTATAAAATATAACAATATATTTTAATTCATTATTTTAATTTAATTTTTTCTTTGAAACTCGTATGATGTACGTATGTATGTAACCTAGTGGTATTCTGATAGTTATCTTTTTAAACTTTTGTTAACTTTTCCATTTACTTATCTATATATTGGTTGGACCAGACGATAAAGGTTTTGGTTCAATATAACCCGTATATTTCTGATATAGAAACACAATGGACTTTCAATTACAATTGGTTTAGAAAATACGAATTCGGTAATTCATATTCAGCCTGCTAAGAAAACAGATGAATTTAATTAAAATCATTTTTTATTTAAATCTTCTTCTGCGTTTACTAAGTAAGACAGAGAACTAAATATGAAAAATTACGATCAAATCGCAAACAGAAAGCTTTTTGCTTTCAAATCCAACCCATAATTCGGCTTATTTTCGTAATATTTTACCATTAACCTGCGTCCAATTCCGTAGTGCGTGCTATCGACATGCGATATTCCGCAAAACGATGATTTTATATGAATATGAAGAAATAAACTTTTTATCTCCTAAGATTTTAACTTATCATTTTGTATATGTTGAATTGGGGAAAATACGAAAATATGCAAAAAAATGAAATACAAATATGTATGCATATACTATTTTTGGAAATAGGAACTGATTGTTTGAAAAATATTAGATGAATTGCGAACTATTCTTAGAAAACATTTTAATTAAGCCCACATTAAATTATTCAATTGGATAATGCAATCTAGAAGCTAAATATAAATTTGTGGAAAGTAGGTATTTGCAATACTTTTATTTAAAATACGAATGCATTTTAAATTTTTATATCAAATACAAAATAGTTTTAAATAAGTATATGGCTACTTAGTACTTACTGCACGTGCTGTTAAGGTAGTCAATAGCAAAAACAAATAATCATCTACTTTTGAATAAATTTAATCAGAAACAACTCAGGAAAATCAAATAAAATTAAAATAAACACATTGAAACGATTATAGAAAATATTCGTGTTATAATTAAAATATTGCATCGAGTACCAACAAGAAAAAGAGTTGAGTAGTTCAAAGTGTAAATGTATTTCAACACTATATTGATTTCCAAGCAGCTGTTTGCGTAATCTTACTAATTTTTACAATTTTTCCGTTCGCGTACTTTTTTGTGCAACAGTTTTTTTTTAGAGTAAATTTTTTCAGTTTACTCAATAATTACTCATTTACTGCAAAAGTACTCGAACACACCTATTATTGTAATTGTTTAATGTGATAAAAAATCTCTTGACAATTAAAATGTTGTTTGGATGCTTAGTAATACATAACAAAGCAGAAAAATCTCTTCCCGGCTAGAATTTGATAAGAAATGTTTCTTTCATTCTGTAACATCAGTGAGTTAATCTTCAAAAGCACTTCAATTAATTGCCATTTTTCCATAAAATAAAAACAAAGTTTGATGTAAGAATTTAATTTGATATCTAGCTTCAAAATGTAATTAGCAAAGAAACTAAAAAATTGAAAACCCCGCGAAAATAGCGCATATCCTAAAAATTGCAACTGCAATATTGGAAATTATTCCCAAAATTTATTTTAAAAAATCATATAATTGGCAATCGGCAGCCAAAAATCTTGAAAAAATCTCTAAAATGCCAAAAATTCTTAAAAAATGCGAACACCAGAAAAATTGTATGATTCAATATTGATTAAAAAACAGCAAAATTATAGAGTAAAAAAACTAAAAATATCATTTCCATTGTGAAAATAAAACTATTATTAAAAACTATTTTGTATTTGAAATAAAAATTTAAAATGCATTCGTATTTTGAATAAAAGTATTGCAAATACCTACTTTCCACAAATTTATATTTAGCTTCTAGATTGCATTATCCAAGTGAATAAATCGAATTCGTAGTTTTTAAATCAATTGAGGTTAAAATTCGATTGTGTTTCTATGTATATTATTGAACCAAAACCTTTATCGTCTGGTCCAACCGCAATACAGATAAGTAAATGAAAAAGTTAACAAAATTTTAAAAAGACAACTACCAGAATACCACTAGTTTACATACATACGTACATCATACGAGTTTCAAAGAAAAAATAAAATTAAAATAATGAAATAAAATATGTTGTTATAATTATAATCTAAAATTTTTCCTTACACCGTCAAGTTATTTTTATTATTGTTATTAATATTATATTATATCAAATAAAAACGTCGACAACTTACTAAATTCATTATATAATTATTTTATCACTGTACAACATCCTATCTGATAACATCTTGGATATTTTTGAAAAATAAACCTTTTATCGTTCATAAAATTGGAAAAAACGAAAAAATTAAAAAAAATATTATAAATGAGATTGTGCCTGGTTTTTTAAATAAATTGTGGAACAAACTTTATCAAATAAAAAGTAAAAGCAATAAAAACAACTAAAATGCATCAAAAATTAAAAAAAAAATGCTTATTGTAGTTCAGGATTCGAAACCATGCTACCATTTTAACTTTTTTTAAATTTTTAATCCAAAAAAAATTTTGTTTCGTGATCGTCAATGTTCGTCATTGTGACTTCTTACGTCACTCCATACTATGGTGAAGGGTATATAAGATTCCGCGCAGCCGAATATATCACTCTTACTTGTTTTTATTTAAATCGGTTTAGTATTTGGGAGCTATAACCGTTTAAAGTTGCTACTGATACATACATGTATCAGCTGCAAGTTGGAAAATAAATTAAGTGTGCATGGGCGTTTTTCCAATTTGTTTTTCAAAAGAAATGAGACAAATTTTTTTTCTATGTGTTCTTTATAATGAGAGAGACCTAAGTAAGGGAGTATTAAGTTGTATTTGAATATTTTTTGTATTTGTATTTTATCGCATATATTTATGTAAATGGGTAATATTTAGTTCACACAGGGCAATTTTTGTTGCGCAACTTTTAATTCAGCTGGGAGGATGTGTTGCTTTCTCTTGGCTGAATTAAAATTTGTGCAACAAAAATTGCTCTGTGTAAGCCCCGTCTTACTAGAATCCGGTCGATTCGGCGTCGACCGCTTTAAAATATAATTTTAGCGGATATTATCAAGGTATAAAACTGATGAATTTTGTATGATAAACGGCAAACTATATATGACAAATTTGCCAGTTTAGTACCGCATTTTTTACGCATAGAATTTGATGTTTATCATGATTTACATTATTTATCACACACACACACATCTTAAAAGAGCGTATTTACACGAGAACATATTTTAAGCCGCACAATTATTGTTCTTTCCAAATCACACGAGACTAATTCGTCTGGCATAAAATGTAAACATCACTGATTGCCAAACGCACACAACGACACGTTTGGTTCGTATTTTGATGTAACGATAAGATAAACATTCAGGAAATAAATGTAATATAATAACTATTATTACAGTGCTGTTTTTTGCTTGGAAAATAGTTTATTTTTTAGTTTCATTGAATTTTTTTTTTATAGTTTTTAATTTTTTTATAGTTTTTTAATTTCTGTTTTTAATAGTTTCCGTTAAAATTATTATTTGAGATATTCTCCAAACTTTATGTGTGAAAAAGTTTTAATTTGTTGTAGGTTAAGCATATCTTAAAATGGGGAAACAAGTGTACATAAACACTGGTATACACAGTTCATTTGTGTCTTTATGTGTATACAATAAACAAGCGGCGTACAACCTCCCCGTTCGATAGCTTGTTTATGACTGAGTAAAATAATCACAATTGGTATAGTCAGTGTTGCCGACACAAAGTAATACCAGAGGTGACACGAACGGCATGCTATTGCTGTGTCTGCCGCACAGGAACTCGTAAACAAAGAATTTTTCATGTTTTGTTGTGGTTTTGTATTCTTATTAATTTCTGACTGACTAAAAAGAGTTGCAGAAAAATATTAATTTAAGCAATATAAATGCAAAAAGTAATATAACGTTAAAAATAATATAAAATAAGAATTATTCATGATATATAGAAGAAGTATATTGCAACACAATTCATCATTTCTTACTTCCAAAATGCTTAATTTTGTTTTCTTTTTTTCCCTCATCCTTACTTTATATTGCTATCTCTTTTTAACAGCATCTAGTGGCACAAAAAAGCTGATTTGCTCCAAAACATAACCTCAAAGTTACATCTCTGATTACCCTGTGGTTGCCGATTCGTGTGCTGTTAAACACATTGTGCTGTGTGTATAAGTGTGTAGTTTTCAATATTACTGAGCTCTGCAGCCGCTTTTCTTCAGTACCAGAAGTGCCGATTTAGATTGAAAAATAAAAGGAAGATCTCAGGCTCTTGCTTGATCAATTATTTCTGAATTTTATTTACAAAAATTACCAACTTATATACTAACTTACTCTGTTCCCACGGAACTTTGCAATTTTGACAAATCACACAGTACTCATGTTACAATTTTCTTTGATACAAATTATTTAATACAAACAAAAAAATTTTAATGCTCATTACTGCCGACCAACCAAAATAAATAAAAAAAATTTAATTAAAGTTCACTGGCTTAAAAATGAAATTCTTAAAAGTATTTAGCGTAAACAAAAAATTAATTGAATTTCAAGTTCAATGTCATATGGATTAAGCTTAGAGTAAATAAAATTCTTACATTGCTACAGTGCTTATGGTAATTATAGATGTTAATTATAGCTGAAATTCAACACGACGCGTTCTACGCATCATTCGTCCTAAGGCCCAACCATAATATGCATAAGCTAGCTTAAGCCAGCTTAACTATGCTTAAGGAAACTTTTCGTTAAGTTTTACAAACTGTCACTTGCTTAAGCAAAGTGCGAAACTGAACGCATATTCCGTACGGAATCAGCTGTTTTTAGAATTTGTGTGTGTATGCATGTACATAAAAACTATTCATTTATAAAAAATGGAATGCGCAAACTACAATACGTTTATATTTAATTTAAAATCATCAGAATTAAACAATTTTAATGTTTTTATCTTTTAGTTTTAAATGATTTGAAACCGTACCCTACCCGGTGGTGGCACGGTTTCCAATCCTGAACACAACAAAATGCTATTTTTTTAGAATTTTCGATACATTTTAGTTGTTTTTATTACTTTTACTTTTTAATTAATGTTTATAAGTATTATTTAGTATTACTAGTATTAGTATTACTATAAGTTATTATATAAGTATTACTTTTTATTTGAAAAAGTTTGTTCCACAATTTATTTAAAAAACCAGGCACAATCTCATTTATAATATTTTTTTTTAATTTTTGCGTTTTTTCCAATTTTATGAACGATAAAAGGTTTATTTTTCAAAAATATCCAATATGTTATCAGATAGGATTTTGTACAGTGATAAAATAATTATATAATGAATTTAGTAAGCTGTCGAAGTTTTTATTTAATATAATATAATAATAATACCAAAAATAAAAATAACTTGACGGTGTAAGAAAAAATATTAAATTATAAAATATAACAACATATTTTAATTCATTATTTTAATTTAATTTTTTCTTTGAAACTCGTATGATGTACGTATGTATGTAAACTAGTGGTATTCTGATAGTTATCTTTTTAAACTTTTGTTAACTTTTCCATTTACTTATCTATATATTGGTTGGACCAGACGATAAAGGTTTTGGTTCAATATAACCCGTATATTTCTGATATAGAAACACAATGGACTTTCAATTACAATTGGTTTAGAAAATACGAATTCGGTAATTCATATTCAGCCTGCTAAGAAAACAGATGAATTTAATTAAAATCATTTTTTATTTAAATCTTCTTCTGCGTTTACTAAGTAAGACAGAGAACTAAATATGAAAAATTACGATCAAATCGCAAACAGAAAGCTTTTTGCTTTCAAATCCAACCCATAATTCGGCTTATTTTCGTAATATTTTACCATTAATCCGCGTCCAATTCCGTAGTGCGTGCTATCGACATGCGATATTCCGCAAAACGATGATTTTATATGAATATGAAGAAATAAACTTTTTATCTCCTAAGATCTTAACTTATCATTTTGTATATGTTGAATTGGGGAAAATACGAAAATATGCAAAAAAATTAAATACAAATATGTATGCATATACTATTTTTGGAAATAGGAACTGATTGTTTGAAAAATATTTGATGAATTGCGAACGATTCTTAAAATACATTTTAATTAAGTCCACATTAAATTATTCAATTGGATAATGCAATCTAGAAGCTAAATACAAATTTGTGGAAAGTAGGTATTTGCAATACTTTTATTCAAAATACGAATGCATTTTAAATTTTTATTCCAAATACAAAATAGTTTTAAATAAAAGTTTAATTTTCACAATGGAAATGATATTTTTTAAGTTTTTTTTACTCTATAATTTTGCTGTTTTTTAATCAATATTGAATCATACAATTTTTCTGATGTTCGCATATTTTTAAGAATTTTTTTGCATTTTAGAGATTTTTTCAAGACTTTTGGCTGCCGATTGCTAATTATATGATTTTTTAAAATAAATTTTGGGACTTATTTCCAATATTGCAGTTGCAATTTTTAGAATATGCGCTATTTTCGCGGGGTTTTCAATTTTTTAGTTTCTTTGCTAATTACATTTTAGAGCTTGATATCAAATTAAATTCTTACATCAAACTTTGTTTTTATTTTATGGAAAAATGGCAATTAATTGAAGTGCTTTTAAAGATTAACTCACTGATGTTACAGAATGAAAGAAACATTTCTTATCAAATTCTAGCCGGGAAGAGATTTTTCTGCTTTGTTATGTGTTTTTTATCACATTGTACAAATACAATAATAATACCGGGTTCTGATATACTGCAGGTACGCTCTGTACCTGAATATAGAAAATAATTAAAATTACACAAGTATAAAAGCATAATTTTTGCCTTTCTTCTGAAATCACAAATAGTCATAAAAAATGAAATATTAATACATTTTCAAAACAAAACTAAAATTCAATTTTATTGATTTTGTATATTTACTCGTACATAGTGTCATAGTGTCTTGACGATCCATTACATTTCTTTAATAGAAATAATATAAAAAAATAATTATGGTTATTTATATACGAAAAGAAAATATAAGCGATAAAAAATACTGTAATATGCATGCATAATATTATACTAATAAACGCACAAAAATAAGTTTAAAGAAACAAACAAAAACAAAACAACAAATCTTTGCTTTTCGACTGTTTAAATATACACATGCATACACACAATGAGTACATGTGCCCATGAACGCATTTCAGTATGTATGTATGTGATATATGTGTGACAAAAAGGGCCAATTTACAGCAACCACACCAATTTCCACCAAGAATTTGAAGTTTTAGTATTTTATAATAAATGCGATATATTATGTTCTTAAACGCGTAAACTACTATGAAAAATACAACTGCTCTGTTGTGTACAAGAAGCGGTCGTGACTACCAACCAGTAGGTTGTTGGATTGAATTCCAACGGAACTTTTTCAAAAAATTTTAGAAGTAAAATTATTTTGAATACCACTTTTTTTGCTCATATTTTAGTCGTTAATGGACCGACTTCAATTATTTTCAGTCTAAACCTTCGTAGAACTCCATACAGGAGATCTGCTTCATAAAATTGACCGTAGGACAGTTGGGGCCATAAAACAACAACAGAATAGGAAATATAACAAAAAAAGTCTTTTGGCTATATCTCATTAATTATTGGACCAAGTTTTGTTATTTTCAAACCGAACAAATTTATGAAAAATTCCAAGAGAATGGTATAAAATGTATTTCTCTATGTTGTGTTTTGGCCTTAATTCTAACTACACCAAAATGTAGCAGACGGACATCGCTCATTCGACTTCTCTATCTATAAGGATCCAGAATATATATACTTTATGGGGTCTTAAATGAATAATGAAGAAATTACATACGGAATGACAAACCTATATATACCATTTCCAAATTTTTTTGGTGAAGGGTATAAAAAGCAAAGTATAACGTACGACGGATTCTATGTGCCCCGGCCTTTTGAGTTTTTTTCGTATATATGCGACATGTGTGTTTTTTTTAATTGTGTGTGTATTAGTTTTATGTTGCTAATGCGGGGTTGTTGCTGTTTGAAAAATAATCAGGGTTATTCTAAAATACGCGCTTCACTTCGTTGCCGTCGAATGTTCACTTTCGACGGCTCGACGGCGATAGATTCTAAAAAATCGAGGATATATCGATCCAATAATCGAGCTTTTGTAATCACTTGCAAAAAAATGTATAAAAGTAAACAAACAAAATGGACTCAATTGTTATTTTATTAATGAATCTAATGAAAATAATCTTAGGAGAGTTTTAAAAACACTTAGGTACAATAGAATGGATATATTTGAGATGGATGATAGAATGTAAGTAATAAGATACAATAAATATCGGCAAACTTGTACTTGTACATAGAATTTAATTTTTGGGATATTTTATCCCAAAGACAATTTTGCTCCTCAGCTCGTATCTCCGTAACTCCTCTTCCAATATCAGGATGTTGGAGCATAAATTCCACCATTGCCTTAAATTGTTCTGTTGTTGTTTGCTTTTTCGACCTGCAAAATATTTAAAGATTTATTTATATTTATTAATGTTTTATTATTATTTAAATTTTATGATTACTTACAATTTTTATACAAACAATTTGCAGTAAACGCGCCAAAAATGGTGTCGAAAGAAAATGTACGAATTATTCATTCAACGCGTTTTTTAGAATATGTCGAAAGACGTCAATCACAATGACTTGATAACAAAAAAATATCGATAGTCACTTGCGCGTTTAATGGAATACTGAAGTGTCATTTTAACGCGTTTTTGTGGTGAACGCGTATTTTAGAATAACCCTGAATGTGTTAATTGTTGTTAGACTGTTCAGTGACGAAGGTATAACACTGGTCACTGAGCAGTTATAATAGCAACAATTAATAACACTGTTATCAGTAAAATAATACAAAAAACGCTCGATTTTAATTTTCCTACCATTGTTATGACAGGGCGATTCAAAATTGACTTCTGCAACATACGTGGGCTGAGGGCGAATTTCTTCTCTGCCTATGCTCACGTTTGTGTCCATCGGCCGGACGTCTTCGCCTTATGTGAGACCCAGGTATCTGAGGATGCTGATCCACAGGATTTTCATATACCAGGGTATCACCTCCTATCACTTTTTAACCCTCACAGAGGCCTTGCACTTTATATACGAAATGAAGTAGTGTACCAGTGCCAGCAATCTTTAGGCACGAGTGATCCGGAATTTAGCTGCCTCTGGGTTAAATTCAAAATCAGGTCACATTCATTACATTTCGGGTTCCTATATAGAAGCCCAAATGCGGAAAGGGATAAAACTTTTTCTGGCTTCGATGCCCTTTCCGACTCCATATCGAAGATCCTGGAAAGTTGTCCGGACAGTGAAATTGTTGTTGCTGGTGATTTCAATGTTCACAACTAGGCTTGCCAGATCTAATTTGTCAAAAAGCTTGACATTGACCAAAAAAAAACTTGATTTTGAAAAAAAAACTTGACAAATAAAAACACTCATACTAAATATATAAAAGAGATTTTTAGTTTTTAAAGAAGAACTTCTGGATAATTATTATTGGGAAAATACGAATTGAATATCAACTTTTACTCGTAAAAACAATTTTGCTGAGAGGTTTTAGCTAGTCTATAATAAATAAATAATAATTTTCATAAATAACTTGACAATTCTTCAAACACATAGGTTTTATTTAAAAAAAACAATGAAAAACCGCCTGTATTATTCCACCATGGGTATATCAAGTCGGCTAAGCTGATAGAAGGATGGCGCGCCGGTAAAACCCCGGCTCAAGCCGAATCGCCGCCGCCGCCGACGAAAAGTCCACGACTTGCTTCTCTGGTTCAATGTTGTCAATTTACTAGTGTTGAGTAATAGGGTAAATATCAGTGTTGGCACTTTTATAATAATTGTACAGAAAGTTATAGTTATTTTTTAAACTATAATTGCAGAAAAAAATATGTATCATATTAGTCCTTAGTTCTATTGATAGTAAAAATATGGGCTTTAGATTTGTTTTTTAGAAATATACACATACTTTTTTAAGTATTATTAAATAGCTAGAATAAATTTGAGAAAAAAAATAACTTACAAAAAAGCTTGACAAATCACTTTTTCACTTGACACTTGACGCGCATTAAAAAACTTGACAATCAGGCCAAATCAGGCCCTTCTTGCAACCCTATTCACAACTCATCCTGGCTCCACCATTCGAGCCACACAACCCCAGAAGGCCAATATGTTGAGTTATTTGCAGCGCACAACCACCTAGCGCAACTAGTGAATGAGCCAACACATATTTCGTGCGTTGAAGGGCACCAACACAATACTCTTGACCTGTTTCTAACTTCACACCCTCAAAAGTATGAAGTGAGCGTAAATGCACCTCTCGGTAACTCGGACCATTGCACCATTTCCGCCTCCTTTTTGTCTTCAGAACTTCACAACGTTTCTCAAACAGCTACGAAACGTACAAAATACATATACGAAAAGGCTCGTTGGGCTGAGCTCAACGCATTCTTTAGGTATTTTAACTGGAAGCTTTGTTTCTTAGACAATAATGTCAATGCCATGGCGGAAATTGTTGAAGGCGTAATTTTGCAAGGAATGAAAGCTTTCATTCCATCTAAGCAAATATCCATTAAACCTAGAGCTAAATCGTGGTTTAATCTGACGTGCAAAAATGCAGTCAAATCCAGAGAGGAAGCATTCAGTATATGGCGTAATAACAAAAATGCCGATACTGATTCGCTGCGCAAAAGGGCGAGATCTTCATGTGCCAAAGTATTAAGGCAGCAAAAAGCTTTGTACGAGCAGTGCCTTCGTGCTAAAGTTCTTAATGCCCCTCGGGGTAGTAAGAGCTTTTGGTCATTCGTTAAAAGAGTAAAGGATAATGCTAGTTCCACAATTCCAGCTCTTTTAAAGGATGATCAAGTATTCACTAACCCGGTTGATAAAGCTAACCTTCTGGCTGAATTATTTGCAAGTAACTCCCACTTGCCGGAAAGCACTCAACCACTGCCCGTGCTTGAAAGAGTATCTGTAACTATGCCTAGAATATTCTTTCGAGCCCGTGCAGTTAAAAAGGTTCTAGCAGATCTCAACATAAATAAATCTTCTGGGCCGGATGGTATTCCAGCACTGGTCTTGAAGCAGTGCTCTTCGACGCTAGCGCGTCCGTTAGCTAACCTTTTCAGTACATTGTACCATGCTGGTGAATTTCCAATGTGTTGGAAGGTTGCTAATGTAACGCCAATCCCCAAAAAAGGAGAGGCTAACAACCCTGAAAATTACCGCCCAATTGCAATTTGCTCTGCACTTTCCAAAGTTATGGAAAGTATGGTAAACTTCCATCTTGTGAGATATTTAGAGACCAACATCTTACTTAGCGACCGCGAGTATGGATTTCGTAGGGGTCGCTCTACGGGAGACCTACTGGCTTTTCTATCGGAAAGATGGTGTCATTCTATTCACCATTTTGGCGAGAGTAAGGTGGTGGCTCTAGATATTTCCAAGGCGTTTGATAGTTTGGCATGGTGCACTTCTGTCAAAACTTATTGCTTTTGGTGTCGGTGATGTCTTCTCTCGATTTATATCAAGCTTTCTCAGAGATCGCACTATACGAGTTGTTATAGAAGGGATCTCATCAAACGAGTTCAAGATTAATTAAGGGGTACCGCAAGGATCCGTTCTTTCTCCCACACTTTTTCTTATTTTCTTAAACGACCTTCTACTTCAAACTTTCAATCCTATCTACTCTTTTGCAGATGACAGCAGCATGTGCCATTCATATTCATTCAACAACAGACCAAGCCTGCCGGAGATCGCGGCAATGAGGCAAAATATGAATGATTCGATAAATAATGATCTTTTAGCAATCTATGAATGGGGACGTGCGAATAGGGTCGAATTTAATGCTCGCAAGACCCAGTGTTGTATGCTTACACACAAATGTACGTACAATCATGCTGCTTCATCTGTAACAATGGGTGGTGTAGATATTGAGGAATCAGAAACTCTTGATGTTCTTGGCATGAAAATTAAATGTGATGTTCGATGGACTGATCATATTTTTCAGGTTTCAAAAGAAGCATTCAAGTGCCTCGGCTTTCTAAGACGGTGTAAGAGATACTTCACTCCATCTGATCTCCTTAATATTTACACCACCTATATCCGACCGAAAATGGAATACAACTCTCATGTATGGGCCGGTGCTTCAAAGTCTATTTTGAAGATACTAGACCGGGTACAGGAGAGGGCGAAGAAGCTCATCGGTGACAGTAGGGTAGCCAACTCTATTGACTCACTGGAGCATCGACGCAATGTGGGATGTATTTCACTGTTTTATCGTTACTACAATGGAATGTGCTCTAATGAAATCAGGGAACTTGTTCCCGAAACCCGCTCATTTGTACGAACAACACGTTCTTCGTTAAGAGCGCATCCATTTGTGGTTGATATGCCAGTGGATCGCACTACGCATTACAGAGAAAATTCGTTCTTTAGTCGAACAGTTCGCATGTGGAATAAACTTCCTGCAGAGGTCTTTCCTGTTACTTTCAGTGTGGGAAAGTTCAAATCGAACGTCCACAAACACTGCTCCCTTTATCCTCCTTCCCATAACCAATTTTCCTAGTTCCGGCACAATGCATTGCATATGTAGGGGTCATCCCCTGAGTGCTGGTCCACCTTATGCCAGCATAATTATGCCCGTGTAAATTGGCTCAAAGGCACTAAAATATTCAAAAGTAAGTGTAATGAAAATAAATTCAGAATATGATAACATGTAATTTAGTTTTAAGAGATTTAATCAGTTCGAAATCTAAAAAAAAGTTCTATTAAAAAAAGACGAATTGATTAAGAAATTAATTTTACTCTATTAATCAATTGTTCGACTTTTTCGTTAATCGAAATTAACTCCTTTCATTGTTCGATCAAATAATGGAAAAAATTTACTCGATTAATCGAGTGGATACTCTAATAAGCCGCACGTAAAAAGCCATTTGTAAGAAAAAAGAAACAAGAAGATAAGACTACAGCTTGATTACAGTTATGCTGGGAAAGATTTTTCATTTTGGAAACACGTTTTATTTACAGATGAAAGTAAACATCTAAAATTTTTGGGTCAGATCGGAGAATAAATTTTTGGAGTCCCCTAATGAAAAAATGAATCCAAAGCATTTACGTCCGACAGTCAAACATGGTGGTGGCCATTTCATGGTCTCGGTCTGGGGTGCTTGTTCGGCTTCTGGTGTTGCTAAATTATACTTTGTTGTGTATGTAGAAGTCACTATAACCAACAGCAAGCAAGTGCAGTCTACAGTACCACAAACTACACAGCGTTCAATTACATCGACAAATGCCAGACAAAATATTTGTACAACGGCTACTTGACACCTTGTGTTTAAATCGGCGGCCGTTGTATAAGTCACTTGGACAATTTCCTGCGTTTTAATTAGTAAAAGATCTATTGCTGGTACATACAGGTATGCACTCGTAAATTCTTTGGAAACTGTTAAGACACGCGCCGTACATCCCCCTTTGGAAAATTAAAAGAACTCAAACTCTCTTGGTCTCTTGGTTTCCCACACTTTAATTATTAATATTAAGAAGCCACTCAATCATAGGTATTGGGTATTGTCTAAAATTTATGATTGCCTGGTAAAATATAAAATAAATATATTATAAGAATAGAAATGTAGATTTTGAGTGAAGTTCTAGAAAACGCTCATTGAAGTCATCCAGAACTTCTCATCATTACTATATAAACTAATGTATTTAGTATTTAAGATTCAATTCATTCAATTATTAACTTATTCTTAGGAGCTCCAACCGTGAGCCATTTGAACGTTGAGTCATTAAATAAAATATAAACAATTAAAGAAAGAAAGCTTTGTATTCTTTACAACGGATGAAATCCAGTACTACAATGTTTTAAAAAATAATAATTATAAAACAAAGTGTTGAAAAACTCGTGCTAAAAGAATCCTTAAATTTTTATCAGGATAAAGATAAAAAATACACGGTTCGAGTTGTTAAGGAATGCCTGTGGTTCCAGAGTGATCAGAACTTCAAAAATTTAAATGGATATAAGAAAACACTTCATCTAAAAAAACCCCCTTTTGAAGGAGTGGGTAAAAATAAGTCCGGAATATGTAAAGAAACTTCTTGAATATATTTCTAATCACATAAAATCAGAAGCGATAAGCAACAAAATATTAACAAATATGTAAGTGAATTTGTGTTTGTGCCTTATTTATTTAGTATTTGTTGGTTGAAGTGGACAATTTTCATTAAGACAAGGTTTTATTTTACTCGTATGTTCGGTTTCTGGAAGATGTAGTTGATTTTATAACTTTTTTATTGCATTTATCTTAAAATAAAATAAACTAATTTATTTAGTTCCTTTCTTTTGTGTTTACTTTTCAATTCTTCCACTTTTTTTTACTTCCACGTTATTGGGATCAAGTGCGCCAATTTCACTGTGAGACGCTGTACCGCAACATGCACAGCAGAGAAAGGCAATAATCTCTTTTCCGGATTTAATCATACACTAAATTTGTTATTCACTTTTAATCATGCAAAACAAATCCACGTTGAGTAAAATCAGCATCGTAGTGGTGAACGCTTCATTTTAGTTAGTCAGTCGAGCGATCAAACATGTTTTACTCAAATCATTCATCATGCACTAAAATGTTAACTCACATTTAATCATGCAACAAAACTCAATGTTAAATAAAATCAGTATCATACTTACGAACGTATCATTTGGGTAGTTATATGTCTAGTGATCGAACATGTTTTTTTCAAATTTATACACAAACAAGTGTTCATTCAAGTTGAATGAAATCAAAGTAGAAGAAATAGTCAAATTATTATTTTTATACACAGTAGCAAGTAAACACTTAAAAATGGAAAACAATCAAGATATTTAATATATTAAAAATAGATGGAAAATTTGTATTTTCTTTTAAAAATTACTACAGTTGTTAGATGTTTCCAACAAACTTTTGCCTTCATGAAATTATAAGATGTATGTATGTATAATAAAAAATAAATAAATTAAACAAACAAATAAAACAAAATTATATTGTAAAATAATAATTTTTTAAAAATTCATCTTAAAAATGGATTAAGCGTTTTTTCGGCAAAATACATGGTTTGCCTTATTTAAAATAGAAAATACCTGCAGGTAATGTATTTAAAATACAAAATACTTCCACTTATTGTACGTATTTCAAATACAAAATACTACCACGTCATGTACATATGTATTTAAAATAAAAATACACCATTTTTATTCAAACCAAAAAATACATTAGGTAAAACTAATCAACAAAACAATTGTTTCCTCTCATAAATATCAGATATTTTGAATATAGCATCAGACAAACTGTTTCTTGTTTGAGAATAAACGTCATGTATTTGAAATACAAAATACGTATTTGTATTTTAAATACGTATTTCAAATACTGCCCAGCCCTTCCTACATATAATATAATAATATTGCTTAATACATAAGCACATAATATTGCCTTGTTGCTTTTGTTCATAGGTATGTTAGCTCTTTGTCTTTTATAACCATCGTTGAGTGAAACGAGCAAACACCCGAATTGATTGGTATGATGCGACATATGATTAAAATCACAGTCACAACAGCAACCGCATGATTAGAATGATTAAATAGCAGCAGCGAATATATGTATGTACGTATTTGGTTTGAACACAAAGCCATGTTTTTTGGATGTTGATTACTTACATATGAATAATTTTGCAATCAAATTTTGTCCTTCTCTGATGCACAGCGTATTTGTAACGCTGCAGTCACACCATCAAAATTTTTTTCAATTCTCATTCAAGATTTTTACACATACAGCTTGTCAAAATTCACAAAAATTGAAAACTGTAACGTAGGCAGCACTCAAATTTAAAGCAAATTTTTTAACAAGATGCCATCAAGAAAACAAGGTAAAGTAATTTTTTCCTACAATTATTAAAGGAAATAAACAAAATCATAGACACAGAAAAAAACAAACAAAAAATATTTTATTTAATATTTGACTGTGATTTGAAACACTTTATGGAATGAAAATTTGTGAGCAAATTCTCGTAAAATTTTAAAAGTGTGAGTGTATTGGTAAGAAAAGTGAGAGAGAATTTAAAATTTGATCGTGTTACTACCAAGCAAAATCATAATTGACACAATTACCACCCCCCTCTTGTTCCATTTTGGCAACCATCGATTTACAGAACATACTTTTTAAGCGATTGTTTATTGCGGTTTTAGTATTGAATATAAGATAAATAAATTTATTTCATTTTATTAATTCAAATATGTTTAAATTATAAAAATTATACATATGTTGCATATATATGCATGTGTACATACAGTATATTTATTTACATATATATGAATGACAGCATGAAAGCATTTTTTTAGTTAATATTTTATGATTTTTTGTGTTTTTATAAATTCATAACATGGCTTTTAGTTTCAGTTACATAATCAATATTTTATTTAAATGTATAGTATGTGTAGTGTTCTTTTTATATAACAATTAAGAGGAATTTTCACTTACAAGTTAGGAAAAAAAGCCATAAATGTATTCTAGAAACCATCAATATTTAAGATTTAAATCGATTGATTTTCATAATTGAATATTTTGAAAATAACATTTAGTCCGCTCAGTGAGTCCATTACGGATTGACTTCGTAGCGCTTTCTCAACAAAAGCGGATGACTGAATGCATTTATGGAATCAGTTGTTATGTGCTTGTAACGAAATAAATTAAAAATTTTGCGTTCGAAAACGATATTAAAAGGGTTCATAAATTAAAATTCAGAAAACCTTTATTTATGCTTTTGACAGCGCTACAAAACTTTATGCCGTATTCTGCTGCAATGGTTTTAAATATAACGAATATAAACAATTACAATAATTTTACATGAACCCACCCATTCATAATTGAATTAAATTAAGGGTAAAAACCGTTTTTCCTTGAATTTTTCTGAAACGGGCTAAAAACAGTTATTGAAAAATATTTGCGTATATGGAGGCAACTAAATGCTTTTAAAAAATATAAAAGTTTTTATATCCATTTTTGACAATAAAAAAACAAACTTAATTGTATAAATGAATAACAAAGAAAAGATAAAAATAACACATATACAATATTCATATTTTGATGTGAACTTTTCGTGTTTTAACAATTCTGCGAAAATAATATGTGGCAGTACCTATGAAATGTAACACACATTTTTCGTTCTTAAGCTTAAGGCTAGTGCGGAGCTCTTACGGATATTGAGGCGCCCATAAGATTTGTGTATAAAAATTAAGGTTGGTAAATTTCTCAAATATTTAAAAAAAAGCACACGAAATTTTTTACATTTATTGACTATTGCAGGGATGATATCAAAACAATAAGTGGAGAAATTTTTTCCGTCAACTGAAACAAACATGAATTCGCAATTATTTTTCTCAGTAGAAATATACATATGTAAATTTCCAAACACGAACACCGGTAAGTATTCCGCAGCAGCCTTAAGGTCAAATATCACAGCGTAACCACTCTTTTCACTTTAAATAAATGTTTATACATTTAAACATAATAATAAACTGCATCTATGTAAATAAAATATTAAATCTGTTTAAATTAAAAAATAATAGTTGTAAATTCAATTTAAATGAAGTACGAAATATGTTATTCTATTATATTCTCTTATATCGATTTTCTTTTTTGAAAGCACACAAACACATAAAAACTCCTTTTGTTTAAGGTGCATCAACATAATCGCGATCTCCCACATTGATGCGGCCTTCGGCAGCAGTAACGGAAAAGCCCAAAATTCGTGCATCCAATTTCGTCATTTTATTCTTTTTTACTTTTTTTTGCTTACACTGAAAATGAAAAAAAATAAAAATTAGAGTTCTTGATTGATTATGGTTCGTTCTGTCAAACTACATGTTTTATTAAATTTATAAGTACATTCTTGTAAAAAATAAATGTTGCATTGTCTTCTTTTAACATTAAAAAATAAATATCTATATTATACAAAAAAGGATTCGAAAGAATACTTTATTATTATGATTGACATTATAACGTTTTTAGCTTCTCCTTTAAAATAAATAAGTGTAGTTACGTCCGTTTGTATTTTAGATGACGATATACATATGTAAAAGATATATATGTACATATGAATGTATGGACAAGGTGGGCAAACAAAATATCAACCTTCATGTATATACATACATACATAGCGATGGTCTCAAGTTGTTGTTTCGTATTTTACCCGTCACTTTGTATGGTGAAAGATTTCGTATGGATATTTACGCCCTCTTCGACGATGGATCGTCAATTACAATGTTGGATAAAGACATTGCCGAAAAGCTTGGTGTACGTGGTCAGAAAGATAACTTAAATATATAGTGGTCTGGCGGCCGATCATCTCAGGAGTCAGTATTTTCGTTTAACATTAAAGTAAGTGGTGTAGGCAAATCTAAGTGCCATTATATGCGTAATGTTTATACCGTTTTCAAACGGCATCTTTTCCAGTCAAACCCTACACCAACGTTATACCTCAGCTATTAATTGGATTGGACCACGCGTTTGCCAACTAAAACTCAAGTAAATTTGTCCTCGACTCCATTTGCCTGCAATACCGAATTGGGTTGGTTAGTGTTTGGTCGCTGTCGTACGTTGTCAACAAATAATCTCTCATGTCTTGTGGCAAACATAGAGAATTACGGTACTCTTCATCAGCTTGTTCAACATTTCTGCAACGTAGAAAGTATTCGTGTAAGATCGGCCCCTCCCATTGAGTGTGAAGATGACGTAAAAGCAAATAGAATTCTGCTAGAAATAACAAAACGAATTGGGGACCGATTTCAAACCGGCCTCCCGTGGAAACATGATAACGTAAAGCTACCAAACAGTTATCCAATGGCCCTTAGACGCTTGGAAGGGATTGAAAAAAATTAATCAAAACGAAAACTTTGCTGCTGCATACATAGAGGTAATAAAGGGATATGAAGACAAAGGCTATGTTCGTAAACTTCGTGTAGAAGAAATAGAGTTGCCAAGTGACAAAAATGGTATTTGAATCATTTCGGGGTAATAAATCCAAATAAACCAAAAAAAGTGCGCTTAGTATTTAATGCAGTCGCACAAGTGAACGGAATTTTTTTAAATTCTCATTTATTAAAAAGCCCACAGGATATCGCATCGTTGCCAACAATTTTATATAATTTTCGTCGTGGTAGAGAAGACAGAATCAGCCAGCGTGGTGGAAATCAAAACAAACTTTCTGATGAGTACGAAATGGTGGTCATGACTTTTGGAGCAGCAGTTCCCCATGCTCAGCACGTCACGTCATGAAAGCCAATGCCACGGAATACAGCCAAACTCAGCAAAAAGCAACAGCAGCCATCTTAAATCATCGTTACATTGACGATTTTGTCGACAGCTTCGAAAATGAGGAGGAGGCAGTAAATGTTTCTAAACAAGTACGTGATATTCTCAAAAAGGGCGGTTTTGACCTCCGAGATTTCATTTCCAATTCGAATGAAGTCACCCTGGCATTGAGAGGTAGTAAAATTCCAAAAAACAATGCTACCAGATGATGATACAGAAAAATGTTGGGTTTATACTGGGACCCCTTTTCTGATAATTTTAAATTTCATTTAAAGTTCCATAAGGTTGATTCATCCGTCATGTCTGGTTACAGAAAACCTACAAAAAGAGAGTTACTCAGTATCATAATGTCAACATTTGATCGCCTCGGGTTTTTAAGTTATTTTATTGTTGGTGAAAAGTAATTTTACGCGAGGTGTGGAGACGTGATTGTCGGTGGGATGAAGTTATCCCGGAAGACGTTAATAAAACATGGGAGCAGTGGCCCAAACAAATGAACAAAAGTAAAAAATTTCGTGTGCCTAAATGCTATTTTTCAACAGGGTCGCCAGATAGTTTGTCTTTACATTTTTGCTGACGCTAGTGAGGACGAATTTGCTGCTGTGGCATACTGGAGATGGATTGCTGATGATGGTAATAAATGTACCAGCTTTGTGGCATCTAAAACAAAATGCGCACCTATAAAAAGAGTTACAACACCACGCCTAGAGCTGCAGGCAGCAGTACTTGGAACTTGACTGATGCAATCAATTATAGAAAGTCACGATTTTACACCTGAGAAATGCATCTTATGGAGCGATTCCAAAACGGTTTTAAAGTGGATTGCTAGTAGTCATCGTCGATACAAGCCATTTGTAGCACATCGTGTTGCTAAAATTTTGACATCCACCGAAATTGATGATTGGAAGTGGGTTTCAACCCACGAAAACGTAGCTGACGCAGCAACGAGATCGTTTAATAACGTTGACTTTTCCTCCTCTTCCCGTTGGCTTACTGGGCCGGAGTTCCTTCTACGCAACGAATATGAATGGTTAAACGATTATACAGCCGAAATTTTAAACCATGAAGGCGAAGAAGACCTTCGCCCTAAAATCTCTTTGTTGGTTGTAAGTAATGCCTTTATAAATTTTAGTCGTTTAACAGCTTGCGAACTTGAGTTAGCTGAGCAATTCCTATGTCTACATTCGCAGAAAGAACGTTTTTCAACTGAAGTCCAGTGCATTAAAAACAATCAACCACTTCCAAAAAACAGTAATTTAGCGCAATTAACGTCTTATATTGATGAAAACGGTTTGCTGCGCGGATGTGGTAGAATTGATGCAGCCAGTTTCTTGCCATACAGTTTAAGACAACCAGTGATATAACCATATGACCATGCCTATACAACCCACGTAGTTCATCAGTATCACCGCCAGATGAAACATCAAAATCACGAGGCTACAATATTCGTAAAAATTCGTAAAAAGTTCTGGATTCCTCAAATTAGACGTTTACTTCGGAAAATTGTTTCAAATTGCATGTTATGCAGGCAGAGTAAGGCTACTCCTCGTATACCAATTATGGATCCACTTCCTATTGATCGACTCGAACCAAACACCAGGCCATTTCAATACACAGCTCTGGACTATTTTGGCCCTTTGGCAGTATCTATTGGTAGGCGTTGCACAGTGGGTTGAAACATAGGTAAAATGAGGATTAATTCAGGGAAGCCAATTATTGTTGATATAAAATTTGTTTTGGAATAACTGTACATTATTTAGTAAAAAATAAGGTTTTTGAAAAAAAAAATGATAAAAAACATTTTTTTATTTAAAAAAGAAGAGAAAAATTATATGTACATATATATGCATTTAAATCCATTTTGGGTATTATTGTGATAATAGCTTTAGATATCTTCAACATCATCACCATAATCGTCATTATCATTATAATGATCATTATCATCATGATCATAATCATCATTATCATGATCATAATCATCATTATGTAATCAATTATGATCAGAATCCTCATCATCATTGTCGCCTTCTTCGGGAAGAATTAATAATTCCAAAGCCACTTGCGGTATTTTGTGTGTATTTTTTTATATTAGTTTTACTCATGCTGGAAATATATGGATCTGAAGTAAGCAGAAATCTATTAGATATGTCTTCATTAGTTTTTTCCCGGCTGCATTTACGCGCAAAGTATTCCCTATAGTTTTTGAAGTCTTTGTTTCTAGCTTCTTGCGCTTCCTCTGATAGCTCACCAATTGGCAAAAGGGCATTGGATATTATTTCCGGTCCGTGTATAAAAAATTTATGAAGGGTAGGTGACATTTTGTACCATGGATATATTTTAACAAAATGTTTTGCAGTATTGTGTGCATGTGTCGTGGCCACATGACACGACAATAAGTATTAAATGCATTCTGTTTATTAAATCTAAATCAATTTTTGTAATTTCTGAGGAAACTTCTGCATTCTTAAAAAACCTTCTCGCGGTATTGCCATCATTTGTGTTGCCAAAGCCTGGTTTTGGTTGGTCAATGATCAATCCAGTTTTTTGTTTAAACTCTTTTTGAATTCTTGTTTTTGTGCCTTTAACAACTTGTTTGTCATGATCTGACCTAGCTTGCCACTTTTTAAGTGGTAATTTATATGCCACATGAAGAAGACACTCAAAAAACCTAATCCAGCCATGGAGAATAGATTAACCGAACTGAAATGTATCCTTGTTCACACTTCTGGCAATCATTTCATCAATACAGTTGAAATCTTTGCTCGTAGCACCACAAACGTAACATTTTTGTGTGGATGTTGTTTCGGTTATAGCATTACACACTTTGCCATCAATCATCACTAACATAAGTTTGTGATTTATTTTTATTGATTTATCACCTACTAAAACCACGGAATCCTTCAGAGTTTTGATTTCATTTTCTACTCTTTCTTTTTCAAGTTGTGAAGTACTTACGGTTTCTTTCAAAAATTCAATTTTTATGGGTCTACAAAATCTAGTAGAAGGTCGAGGATTTTGCCAAATTGTTTTATTCAAACAAACAATTTTTAATGGCACAATAGATGTTATAAATACCGCAGAATCACTAGCTTCAGATCTGTGAAATGCTTGTTCATAAGGTCTATGGCCCGAACTTCCGTCAAAGCCCCACTTAGAGTACAAAGTCATTTGCGATATTTCCTCGTTGTTTATTGAATCCCGTACAGAATTCTGTACCATAACTAGACGCTCAGTGGTATGATCTAACAGTCCTTGCAGACTTACTTGCGCTGATGTTTAAGAAATATTCATATGTTCTTGTTCTGGATAACATTTTTTCTTAGCTTCTTGGACTTTTGTATATGAAGGAAATTTATCTAATGATATTATATTGGTGTCGAGTTAACTTCGCTTCAACTAAAACCGAAAGTGCTTCCTCCGCACTTAATTGCTGTGCTTGTACGTTTTCTAAACTTTTTCTATATTTTGTCGCTCTTGTTGGAGATGATATTATTTCCTTAACTATTTTTGAAGCATCACTTTTTCCAGAAGCTCTCAAGCTCATTTGTGTGGCGTGAGCTAAAACAGGTAAAGGAATATTGTCTCTTAACTCCTTACATTTCTTTGCTTTTGTGTTTTCTTTACACTCCTCAAATGAGACATCATTGCGTCCTCGTTTTGTTAATGGTGTTGGTGGTGGAACAAAACAGATAGAAGCATCAAGCCAATTATTATAATTTTTTAAAAAAGCTTCTTCCATTCTAACACATTTTTCCCACCGAGTCTTATATTCTGAACAGAATTTATTAAATATTTTTATAAAATCGACCATATCTGAAGGGTTGACACGTTTGATTACATCCCACCTCAGAAGCTTAAATTTATCTTTTAGTAATTGAGGTTCTGAATTTTTCATAAAATTATGTAATTCCCGACGAGAAATAAAAATTGTTTTGGGACTTGTTCCTAAAATAGTAAGATGTCAATTGTTTATAATTTGCAAAATGTTATTCGTTTTCCCTTGTACCAAATAAAGAGTAATGTACAATTACACAACACTTCAAATAAATAACATCACAGTAAACAGACACAATCAATACAAAATACAAATCAATATGGCAGTGCCGAATTTTAAATACCCCCCTATACGGAAAAAGTTTAATTAAATATTTAAATTTATTTTTTACTTCAAAATATTAATACATAATACATTAATTATCAACAGCTTACACATAAAAATTAAACACACTCTAATTAAAATTAAAAAAAATTACCCACTATAAATTAGGTAAATTTCAGCAAACTCTGTAATTTTACATGAAATTTCTTAAAATTTACTTAGCTTATGTTAGAAATTATTTAGAATATGTTGAAATTTACCCAATTTATAGTAGGAATCTTTACTTGTTCTATTAAAGTGCAAATGAAAACCATACTTCTATGTATGTTCACATGCTTGTGCCAAATTTTTTTATGTAGGGTACAATGCAGGGATGAAAAATTAAAATTTCAAATTGTACTAAGTTTTAAGCAAAAGTGTACTTTTTTCAGCCCGATTGTACTTTTTATTTTTAAAATATTTTTTATTAACAATTAACTAAAAACGTACATAAAAATTCATTTGTACATACGAGTATATGTGTGTAAAAAACTAAACAATTAACAAAAAGGTACATTGAAATTCATTTGTACTAAGCACTTATATATTATGTAGACAAAGTTAACAATTAAATATAATGCTTACTTCCAAAAGGTTGAGATCTGAATATAAAATTATACTTTATGATATACTTCTTGCTGACAAACTCTTAGTCATTTCTAAATTGTAGCAGCACGAATGTGGTGACTTCCTTTGTTTGGATTAGATCAGAGACAGTCGAAACAAACAACATGTTCCTCTCTTTTGTTTCTATTAAATTTTGAAACGAAAATATCCTTTCCACATTTGCAGCAGAATATGGAATGGGTAATATTCCTCTAGCAATTATTCAAATATCAGTAAACATCGGTTCATTTAGGTCACTTTTCATATCTGATACCTTCGTCCAAAACAACAGGTGTTCTACTTTTTTTCCACAAATTAGAGGCTCGTATGTCAAAATTTGTATATGTCAGTTGTTATTGTAATGTTGTACCTATTGTAAAATCGTTACCATCTGGGTATAAAACAATTCACAACGAATGGTTACCATGGAGTTGCCATATAAAAAATGAGATAATAATTCAAAATACTTTCGTGTAATAAAATAAAATTATGAATATTATGAAATAGTGCTAAATTAGACATGGAGGTGCTATTGTACTTTTTACTTTCAAATAGTGCTAAAAAAAGTACAATTGTACCAACTTTTGCATCCCTGGTACAATGAACTAGAACAATTAAAAGAGATGGAAGCGTGACACGATATTTTGTAAATGCAGTGTTCGTGAGTTACATATAATTTTATCAAGAAATTTATTTATAATAACGTAAGTTATTGCCGAATTTGTGTGTTAGCTTATTTTTTCGATTTTTTTTTTAGCATTTAATATACATATTAGTATTTAAGCTTTAGTTTTGTTCGAACATTAAGTGTTTTCGTGATCATTTCGAGCTCGTGAGTTAATTTTAAATTTAATAAAAGCACGAACATATGCAAAAATTAGAATTCGGTGTAAATAAAATAGAAATTATTTTTTGTAAGTGAGCGTGAGTCAAAATTAACTCACGCAACCATCTCTGATAGAAACCAAACTCATTTATAACAATAACTTTAATACCGAAAATAAAGACAAAAGAGAGTTAAAAACAAACAAGCTGATTTGTTGTTTGTTTTTTCAGATTAAGTATTTAGCAACTGGAGTTCTTTCACAAAAATTTTAATAAGCAAAAAAACGCGGTGCCTCTGCAAAAGTTTGGTGTGAAGTATATAAGCTAAAATACTATATTAAAATATCACTTAATAAAATTTGCTGGATCGCAACAAGAAATTTGTTGAAACTCTGTGTATATATCGAAAATACCCCAAATATGGAGCACTTTTTAAAAAAAATATTAAAAATATTTGCAAAACATTTATCTAAAAAACAATAATGAAATTATGTAGCCAAATACCTGAAGTTGATCGTTCCATTTTAATAAAATTACTTTTAGAACGCTTAATACTAATTATCAGCACCCAAAATATCTAAATTTTCAGTTTTAGGCACGGCACGAAAAACTTTGAAAAATTATTTGACTTTGACAGCTCACAGTCGATAGAGTAATTTACTCAAAACAAAAGTTTTTGGCAAATAGTGATGTAGAATTTAATTACCTTTCAGCCAGTACCACACACGAATGTGTAGGATAAAGTTCAGCTTTTGAATTAATCCTCACTTTTGGTACATTTCAACCCTCTGTGCGTTGTGCAAAAAAATGGGTGGCACTTTTTACCTGCCTTACGATTCGAGCAATACACTTACAAGTGGCCTACGACTTGTCAACCGGCTCCTGCATTATTGCCATGAGGAATTTTATGTTCCAGTACGACTGCGTTCCGACAACGGTGCTAATGAAGAAGCTAAACGTTTTACAGAAGTTCTTGAGATGTCTGGGAGAGGTGTTGAGTGGGTTTTTAATTGCCCAGTAAATCCGTCCGAGGGTGGAATATGGCAAAGAATGGTCCAGTGCGCAAAAAGAGTGCTCCAAAAAACATTAAAAGACGTGTCCCCTAAAGCAAATGTTTTACATTCCCTTTTAATAGAAGCAGAAAACATTGTTAATTCACGCCCATTAACGCATTTGCCAATAAACCCAGACGAAGAAGAACCCCTCACACCAAACCATTTTCTTATTGGTTATGGAAATGTGACTAAAACTCCACCAGCTGATGAGGCAGACAGTAAACCCTGCAGTCTTAGAAAACAGTGGCGCGTCGCAAGGAGTCTTCGTGATAGATTCTGGAAACGCTGGGTGCTCGAATATTTACCAACATTAGCGAGAAAAGTTAAATGGAGTGAAAGAACAACTCCGTTAAATTATGGTGACATGGTATTTATATGTGATCCAAATCTCCCTAGGAGTCAATGGAGACGTGGGATACTAATTCGCGTGTTTGATGGTGTGGTGCGTCGAGCTGATGTAGGGTTTTCTCCCGGGAATTCCCGGGAATTTGAATCTAAAAATTTCCCGCTTTCTCGGGATTTTTCATGCGGGATCCCGGGAATCAATAAAAAAATAATAATAGACAACTTAACGGTAAAAAGGGAGCGGTCGTTTTCGGTAGCAGGGCCATTTGTTAATAAAATTAGAAATAGGCTTTCCGACGATTCCATAAACGCTTTAAGCGTTTTAAAGAATTATTTCCTAAGCCAAACAAGTAAGAGAGATATATTCGGCTGTGCCGAATCTTATATACCCTTCACCATAGTATGGAATGTCAAAACAAGTCACAATCACGAAAATTCGCGCCCACGAAATACGAAAAAAAAATTAAAAAAATATTTTAAATGGAAAAAAACTACATTAAAGCAAAAAAAAGTTGCCACTCACCGTTTCACGGACTCACCCCCACGTGATGGAAACAAAAAATTAATCACGATCACGCATTATTGGTTCTAATCTCTATTTCAAAGTATAGGCTGATTTCATAAACACAGCTTCCAACGCAACACTGGAAGCATAAGTTTACAAGGCATTCTCGTGTTGCTCTGCAAACTGCGTTTATGAAGTCAGCCATAAATTATGAATTCCGTAACAAATTTGTAACACTTTCTTGCCTAGAGTGCATTATAAAAATATTAACATCCCCTTATTAGCACTTATATAATTTTTCACACATCCAAGAAGTTTTTCAACGTCTTTATCAAAAAGCCAGTGGTCTTCGACTAAACAAAGAAATGATTTGAAACGTAAGAAAAGATTTAATAATAAAGAAATTCTCCCAAAATTGATCTAAAATATCGACACCTATTGCATAAATCTGCTAGTCTAATGATTAAAATGTTCCAATATTATTTTCATATTGAAAATAATTTAAAGCTATCAAAAATTCTTAAAAAAAGAACGAACTTTTTCCAATAAAAAGTAAGAGTAATAAAAATAACTAAAATGTATCAAAAATTAAAAAAAAAATTATACATGGTTGGTCAGGATTTGAAACCGTACCCTACCCGGTGGTGGCACGGTTTCGAATCCTGAACACAACAAAATGCTATTTTTTTAGAATTTTCGATACATTTTAGTTGTTTTTATTACTTTTACTTTTTATTTGAAAAAGTTTGTTCCACAATTTATTTAAAAAACCATGCACAATCTCATTTATAATATTTTTTTTAATTTTTGTGTTTTTTCCAATTTTATGAACGATAAAAGGTTTATTTTTCAAAAATATCCAATTTGTTATCACATAGGATTTTGTACAGTGATAAAATAATTATGTAATGAATTCATTAAGTTATCGACATTTTTATTTGATATAATAAAATAATAACACCAAAAATAAAAATAACTTGACGGTGTAAGAAAAAATTTAAATTATAAAATATAACAACATATTTTAATTCATTATTTTAATTTAATTTTTTCTTTGAAACTCGTATGATGTACGTATGTATGTAACCTAGTGGTATTCTGATAGTTGTCTTTTTAAAATTTTGTTAACTTTTCCATTTACTTATCTGTATTGCGGTTGGACCAGACAATAAAGGTTTTGGTTCAATATAACCTATATATTTCTGATATAGAAACACAATGGAATTTCAACCACAATTGATTTAAAAAATACGAATTCGGTATTTCATATTCAGCCTGCTAAGAAAACAGATGAATTTAATTAAAAACATTTTTTATTTAAATCTTCTTCTGCGTTTACTAAGTAAGACAGAGAACTAAATATGAAAAATTACGATGAAATCGCAAACAGAAAGCTTTTTGCTTTCAAATCCAACCCATAATTCGGTTTATTTTCGTAATATTTTACCATTAACCCGCGTCCAATTCCGTAGTGCGTGCTATCGACATGCGATATTCCGCAAAACGATGATTTTATATGAATATGAAGAAATAAACTTTTTATCTCCTAAGATTTTAACTTATCATTTTGTATATGTTGAATTGGGGAAAATACGAAAATATGCAAAAAAATGAAATACAAATATGTATGCATATACTATTTTTGGAAATAGGAACTGATTGTTTGAAAAATATTTGATGAATTGCGAACTATTCTTAGAATACATTTTAATTAAGCCCACATTAAATTATTCAATTGGATAATGCAATCTAGAAGCTAAATACAAATTTGTGGAAAGTAAGTATTTGCAATACTTTTATTCAAAATACGAATGCATTTTAAATTTTTATTCCAAATACAAAATAGTTTTAAATAAAAGTTTAATTTTCACAATGGAAATGATATTTTTTAAGTTTTTTTTACTCTATAATTTTGCTGTTTTTTAATCAATATTGAATCATACAATTTTTCTGATGTTCGCATATTTTTAAGAATTTTTGGCATTTTAGAGATTTTTTCAAGATTTTTGGCTGCCGATTGCCAATTATATGATTTTTTTAAAATAAATTTTGGGAATAATTTCCAATATTGCAGTTGCAATTTTTAGAATATGCGCTATTTTCGCGGGGTTTTCAATTTTTTAGTTTCTTTGCTAATTACATTTTGGAGCTTGATAAAATTAAATTCTTACATCAAACTTTGTTTTTATTTTATAGAAAAATGGCAATTAATTGAAGTGCTTTTGAAGATTAACTCACTGATGTTACAGAATGAAAGAAACATTTCTTATCATTCTATCCGGGAAGAGATTTTTCTGCTTTGTTATGTGTTTTTTATCACATAGTACAAATACAATAATAATACCGGGTTCTGATATACTGCAGGTACGCTCTGCACCTGAATATAGAAAATAATTAAAACAACACAAGTAGAAAACAGGATATAGGCATCAATTTTGCCTTTCTTCTGAAATCACAAATAGTCATAAAAAATGAAATATTAATACATTTTTAAAAACATTTAAAAAAAAACAAAATTCAATTTCATTGATTTTGTATATTTACTCGTACATAGTGTCTTGACGATCCATTACACTTCTTTAATATAAATAATATAAAAAATAATTATGGTTATTTATATACGAAAAGAAAATATAAGTGAGAAAAAATACTGTAATACGCATGCATAATATTATACTAATAAACGTACAAAAATAAGTTTACCCCCGCTACTATGTTAGGGTCTTTTGATGACCCAAATCGTATTTAACATTACCGTATTTCTAACTGGTGGAATATATTTCAAAGTTCTTACTACTCAGTGCATCAATTCTTGACATTTTATGAGCAGTGGACTCAAAACTTGCAACTGCGTTACGTTCCAAGTGCTAATATAACGATTGACGAACAGCTTATTCCGTTCCGAGGTAGATGTCCTTTCAAAGTATACATTCCAAGTAAACCTGGGAAATATGGCATAAAAGCGTGGATAGCAGCGGATTCTGACACCGCGTTTTGCTTACAGTTCCAAATATACTTGGGCAAAGTGGGAGACAATGCTGAAAGGAACCAAGGCGAACGGGTTGTTCTAGACTTAGTGTCTTCATACCGTGGACGAAATGTGACTACCGATAATTTTTTTACGAGTCATAATCTTGCATTAGAACTGCTAAAGCAAAAAATCACTATTGTTGGCACAGTGAGGAAAAACAAACGTTTTTTACCGGTTCATGCAACAATTCAAGAATTGCGTAAGCTTCCAATACAATCAAGTAAATTTTTTTTCATGAAAAAGAAACTGTAGTTTTGTATGTGCCTAAAAAATTCAGAATGGTTTATTTGCTTAGCACTCTACACCATAACAGCAACATTTTGGAAGATCATCCAAAAAAAAATTCCGGAAATAATTAAATACTACAACTCGACAAAAGGCGGAGTCGACACATTGGACCAAATGGTTCGTACATATTCGTGCAAAATAAAAACCAATCGGTGGCCAATTGCCCTGTTCTCTAATTAATTAGATATTTCTGCTCTCAACTCTTTTATAATATAGACCGAAATATATCCTGAATGGCAAAAAATAAACTACACAAAAGACGCCAATTTTTAGAGCAATTTTCAGAAGCCTCTGCATCATTAGTACGAAGAATTCTACGAATTCGCCCTCTCCAAAACGACAATGCGCTAATGAACTTAAAAGGTGCAAATTTTGCCCGTCGAAAAAGGAAAAAAAGACCTTTACTGACTGCATAACTTGCAAGAAACCTGTTTGTACGTCACACCGACACACAATCACTCTACCGACGACATATTGCATTGATCACAAGCCTTACAAATAGTTTTGAAATGTACAAATTTGAATTTTCTCAATAAAAAAATGTGGGGTCAAAATATGACCCGAACATAACATGTGTATTTTTTTCTAACATAGCAGCAGGGTTAAAGAAACAAACAAAAACAAAACAACAAATCATTGCTTTTCGATTGTTTAAATATACACATGCATACACACAATGTGTACATGTGCCCATTAACGCATTTCAGTATGTATGGATGTGATATATGTGTGACAAAAAGGGCCAATTTACAACAACCACACCAATTTCCACCAAGAATTTGAAATTTTAGTATTTTATAATAAATACGATATATTATGTTCTTAAACGCGTAAACTACTATGAAAAATACAACTGCTCTGTGGTTAGGGTTGCCAGAAGGGCCTGATTTGGCCTGATTGTCAAGTTTTTTAATGCGCGTCAAGTGTCAAGTGAAAAAGTGATTTGTCAAGCTTTTTTGTAAGTTATTTTTTTTTCTCAAATTTATTCTAGCTATGTAATAATACTTAAAAAAGTATGTGTATATTTCTAAAAAACAAATCTAAAGCCCATATTTTTACTATCAATAAAACTAAGGACTAATATGATACATATTTTTTTCTGCAATTATAGTTTAAAAAATAACTATAACTTTCTGTACAATTATTATAAAAATGCCAACACTGATATTTACCCTATTACTGAACACTAGTAAATTGACAACATTGAAGCAGAGAAGCAAGTCGTGGACTTTTCGTCGGCGGCGGCGGCGATTCGGCTTGAGCCGGGGTTTTACCGGCGCGCCATCCTTCTATCAGCTTAGCCGACTTGATATACCCATGGTGGAATAATACAGGCGGTTTTTCATTGTTTTTTTTAATAAAACTTATGTGTTTGAAGAATTGTCAAGTTATTTATGGAAATTATTATTTATTTATTATAGACTAGCTAAAAACTCTCAGCAAAATTGTTTTTACGAGTAAAAGTTGAAATTCAATTCGTATTTTCCCAATAATAATTATCCAGAAGTTCTTCTTTAAAAACTAAAAATTTCTTTTATATATTTAGTATGAGTGTTTTTATTTGTCAAGTTTTTTTTTCAAAATCAAGTTTTTTTTGGTCAATGTCAAGCTTTTTGACAAATTAGATCTGGCAAGCCTATCTGTGGTGTACAAGAAGCGGTCGTGACTACCAACCAGTAGGTTGTTGAATTGAATCCCAACGCAACTTTTTCAAAAAATGTTAGAAGTAAAATTATTTCGAATGCCATTTTTTTGCTCATATTTTAGTCGTTAATGGACCGACTTCAATTATTTTCAGTCCAAATCTTCGTAGAACTCCATACAAGAGATCTGCTTCATAAAATTGACCGTAGGACAGTCGAGGCCATAAAAAAACAACAGAATAAGAAATATAACAAAAAAAGTCTTTTGGCTTTATCTCATTAATTATTGGACCGAGTTTTGTTATTTTCAAACCGAACAAATTTATGAAAAATTCCAAGAGAATGGTATAAAATGTATTTCTCTATGTTGTTTTGGCTTTAATTCTAACTACACCAAAATGTAGCAGACGGACATCGCTCATTCGACTTCTCTATCTATAAGGATCCAGAATATATATACTTTATGGGGTCTTAAATCAATAATGTAGAAATTACATACGGATTGACAAACCTATATATCCCCTTTCCAAATTTTTTGGTGAAGGGTATAAAAATATGAATTAATGCCCCTATTGCGGTTCTCCACTTTTGTGGCAGTTTGATCGTCTTTGGTGATTTCGCATTGCCGTTCTCAACTAAACTGCCAGTTGGCTATTCAGTTGTGTATCTGTTTTTTCATGGTATTGCCGTTCTCAACTTTGTAAAAGTTTGGTCGAAAAAAACTATGAATACACACAACTGCTTAATTGTAGATGTGTAATTATCAGGTAGATTGAAATTTTTTTAAAAGCGGTGAAAATTGAAATCAAAATGGAGAGATCGTAAGTATCAATTTTTGTAATAAATTTTTCGCAATTTTTAAACACTTATTAGTTTATTATTTATTTATATTTATTATTACAATCATAACATTTAAGCTATGGTACCCTTTTCGATTTAGGTAAAGATGTTGGACATCTTTCTTGGAGAAACGATTCGCACGTGTTCCATCGATACACCCCAACACACCGGGGAATCCACTTCTTGAAAAAAAATTTTTTTGATGAATTTTTTTCTTCTTGGGTCATATGCATTGTTATCCATTTGCTGCATATTCGGCGCTCTATAATGTCAATCACTTCTTTTAAGACATTGTAGATTGAGCTATTCCAATATTAAAGTCGTTTCCAGAACAGCACATAACTTTAATATAGGATGAATAGCCATCACGTGAACAGGTATTTTGAAGTGATCTTTGATTTCATCCAGCATCTGTCAGATTTTCCAGTGAATGAATCGTATGACTGTGTATGATAGCGTATTTCAAACTTTCTAATACAATTTTTGTTAATGCCTACCAAATTTAATATTTATTATTTCGTGGAGCGGGATCCCGGGATCACGGAAAATTAAAAAAAAATTTCCCGCTTTCCCGGGAAATGAAAAATTGCGGGAAAAAACTCTAAGCTGATGTGAAAACCGCGGCCGGCATTCTACAAAGGGCTGTATCCAAGCTAGCCGTTCTAGACCTAGATGTTGGTGAAGCGGATCGCTCCACGGGGGTGGGGTTGTAACGGAACGCCCTGTGATTTCTCATAATAGTGTCATCACTATTCAATTAAATGTGCCATCCTTGTTTAAAATCATCTGTTTTTATACCGCGTTTTTGCATTCCCTTTTTTCTTATTTTCTTGCATATCATTTGATGTGGTTTAATACATAGTTTTAATGTCGTGTTAAAAGTCAAAGAAGAAAGAAGTGCAAAACTGCGGTGAGTAAATTTATATTATTTTGTATTTGTTTGTGAAGAGTTTATTTTTTTTTATAGAAATAAAATTAACTTAAACAGTATTAGTTCAACGCAAGCTTCTTTATTTCTAACAGCGACAGTACGTATATAGAAATATGTGTAAACAATCAAAATCAGATTTTAATATTAATCCTAAATATTTACTATTAAGTAAGCATGTGTTTCGATTCAGAAAGAAAATCCTTTTTCTTATATAATAGATATTCTTTTAAAAATAAAATACAGTTTAAATATTTTTTTGTTTGTTTTTTAGGAAATCACAAATTGAAAATGCTCTTTCAGCCAATGTACTTGCTGGGCTTATAAAGGGTGTCCCAACAAGAGCGCAATTTTTAAATTTTAAATAAAACACAGATATTAAAAAAAAATCGTGAAACTTTATTATATCGTAAAGTAGACAGAATGAGGTTATGTATGGAACAATATATCGTGCAGATGGCCGCCGCGGCTTTGCTGGCATGCACGCGGCCTTTTAATGAAATTTTCAATGACCATCGACTTCAAAAAACCCCAAAGAAAAAAATCTAATGGTGTTAAATCGCACGATCTAGGCGGCCAATTCTGATCTCCAAAACGCGAAATAACACGACCGGGAAATGACTGATGCAGCAATTGAATTGTTTCTCTGGCTGTATGACATGTGGCGCCGTCTTCTTGGAACCACATGCCCTCCACATTCATTTCCTCAATTCTAGGCAAGAAAAAACTGGTTATCATTTCACGATACCGAACACCATTGACTGTTTGCGCTTGACATGCCTAATTTTCATAAAAAAAAGGTCCAATGATTCCTCCAGCCCAAAAAGCACACCACACAGTAACACGTTGAGGATGCATTTACTTCTCGTGAATCATTCGAGGATTTTCCTCACCCCAAATGCGACAATTCTGCCTATTGACGAAGCCATCAAGATGGAAATGGGCCTCGTCACTGAATATGATTTTATCGGCAAAATCAGCATTTTCATGTTGTCTCTCCAATACCCAATTAACGAACTCCCTTCGCTGTCCATGGTCAGCTGGCTTCAGTTCCTGAGTCAATTGAACTTTGTATGCATGAGGATGCACATCTTTCGTCAAAATTCGCTGCAAAGTGGATTTGGAGACACCAATTTGCTGAGCTCGGTGTCGAATTGAGGTGGATGGAGTTTGAGCGACATCATCACGTACAGCTGCGACATTTTCGGTCGATCGACCTGGTCGATGGCGCGTTGTTGTCTTTACATCACTAACAGACCCAGTTTCGGCAAATTTATCCATTAATCTCTTTACAGTTGACTCTTTTGGAGCATTATTGTGACGTCAAATTGATCGCAATTTGCGAACTGTAGCCGCAAAACTTTCACCATTTTGGTAAAACAATTTCACAATGAGAATGCGTTGTTCATTCGTGTAGCGCTCCATTTTTACTAACCTCGTACCTTCTACTAGCAAACAATAACAATTGTTCAAATGTCAAACAATGACACTTCGAATGTTGCCAGATTTAAAAATTGCGTTCTTGTTGGGACACCCTTTAGATAGCAAAGCATTGTATAATCTGTCAAGTTTTTTTAGTTCCTTTTTGGCGTCTATATTATTATGGCCTTATTCACAAACGATTAATAAGGTTATAGTATGTTTAATGTTGGATTTTTATATCGGAAAACCGGTTTTAGTGCACACATTAACTTTATTAATCGTTTGTAAATAAGGCCATTAAAAGCAAACACGTTTTTTAGATTCATTTTACGACCGTAATACTGAACCGATTCGGGAAAGGTTTATACATAGATTTGCACATTCCTAATTTTATTTAAATCGGTTCAATATTTAGGAAGTTATTAGCATTTGAAGTTACTACTAGACATGCACACTTATTACACATGCATGTATCAGCTTCAACTTGAAAAATAAACAAAGTGTGCATGTGTATTTTGTCAATTTGCTTTTGCATAGAAATGGTCTCTGTACCATTTTATTTGTTTATTTAGAATGTTTTTTTTTGTTTTTGTATTTTATCGAATATATTTACGTAAATGTTTAATATGAATTTCTAGAATGCGGTTGATTGAGTCGACCACTGGATACAATAGTTTGTCTAAAAAAATCAATTAATATGTTCTAATGGCATTTAATTTTGCTTTTTGGATTTTGCATATTTTTAAATGTATTTGTTTATTCATCCTTAAAAGTTTTGTTCGTGTCTTCAGTCTAGCTCTTGATCGGTATCTGAAAATAAGTCACCCTTGTTCCAATTTATTCGTCCATGCTACCACCTCATAAAATTTATTTCGCCATAGCCGAAAAACACCTAAAACTTTTGCAATAAAAGAAATACTTGGAAAATCAACAGAAAACGTTCGTTTAAGTTTTAATATAGTAAAAACTAATTTTATTTGAAAAATATACAAATCAAGTAGTATTCTTTTCAACCGGTTTTTTAATTAAAAAAAAACCAGGACTATTCGACATTCGAAAAAACCGAGTTGATTACCTTAGGTAGAACTCACCAGAATATTAATGTAGACAATGTTGAAAGAATAAGGGGAAAATTCCTACATGTATGTATGTATGTAAGTTGTTTTGTTACTAAAATACATGTTAGTGTAGGGCAAATTGGACATATATTTTATTTTCGCTAGCATATATGTATATTTTTAGGAAAAATTTATATTTTTCAAATATTTTGTGACTTTAAAATGCTTATAAAATTCTGTTTAGCGAAAAAATCAAATTTCATATTATGTAATTAAATCCAAAAAGGAGGTTATATTTTCAACTCAGATGGATCGAAATATTAATTAATATTTAATAATTAATATTAATATATAAATAGGCAAAGACAAATTTTTAGACCTATTTTTCTTCTTTGTTTGCCAACCGATTTTGTTCATTCTTTTTCCAAATGGTAAACAATGTTGAGCTTTAGTGACCCGACTATATATTATTTAAATCGATCCAGTATTAAAGGAATAAAAGGCTCATAAAGTTGACACCATTACAAATGCTAAAAATACACACGTACACACAATCACTTATGTAAGTATTGGTTCCAGCAAAGCGATGAGAGTCTTCAAGAGTACAGTACCTATATCCATATGTATATGAGTAATAAGATTTTTTTTATAAATGTGCGTATTTGTATGCAATTTTATTTGGTTTATTTTTTTCATGGGGAAGGGAATAAGCAATTAGGCAATTTTTTCTGTTTACATTAATGTAACTAAAATAGGTATACGTTTAAACTGGCGGTCGAATTTCGACCTTTAGGTTTACTCTAATATGTATTAAAGATCACCACTTTTTCGAGACGTCTTTTGACTTAGAGGAAAAAACTTAGGTTCAATTTGTAATTTAAGATCATTTCTTTAAAGTAGTAAAAAAGACTGCAACAATTTCATATGCAACTTAGTTCTAAGCAGTGATGTCTAATGTGTGAAATTATTTCCTATTTGTAGAGATTTTTTTGGGAAAATTTTAATTTTTTTAATAGAAAACCTATAATTTGTAAAATAAAGAGTGGCAATTTCTTTAATATTATAAAATTAATTTTTTTCCAAAGATTAAAAAAATAAGCTTTGTCACGGTATGCGAGCTGTTGAAAACTTTCCAGGAAAAAAACTCCTCTACCAGTACAAATCAATCCTTTTGATCATGTCATAAAGAAACTAAAAGGACTTCATTTTAAATCAAACTAATTTATATCAGACTTACATGAGAACATATTCCAAGGACAGCAAAACAAAACGTTATTTTCGAAAGCAGCGACACCCTCAACAGTGTTTATTTCTATTTCAGGTCTTTCACCCACTTGCTTTTGGCAATATATAATTTTTTGAACAAATGAAATTTCTGCGTCCTGAATAAGAATTCGGTCAAAAATTCAAATCCGATAGAAATATATGAAACACCCCTAATTTTAATGATACACTTAAATTTTCAAATTTCCCAAAATGGTAAATATTGTGCTTTACTGCATTGTGCAAATATTTTCCGAGGTTTGGTGCTTAAAACAATAAATTCGAAGGATAGAGAAAAATGTGGGGGAAAATTAAGTGTATTTTTTAAAGAACAAAACGCAACGCCATTTTAATTTGTCTGAAGAAACACCCAGGGTCTAGGCAGGAATCGAACCAGCGACCCCCAAACTAATAGTCTACTAAACTATGTAATAGTTTACGTTAGATAGCGTAGTTAGAAATATAAGGAAGTATCCAAAACACCGGCATTTTTCAGAAACCGCTTCTCGAATAAAACCTTCTGTAAAAAACTCGGTTTCAAATATGGTTTTGTGCAAAAACCCGGTTGGTTAGTCAGTTTTTATAAAATGCACAAATCTATTTGGTTAAGTGGCCTTGAGGTTTGAGCATAATCAGATCCCATCGCCATCGAATGCCATTATTTGTATGTTCTTTTTAGGTAGGAAAAGCTAATTCGACTACTTAAGGCCAGTTTTTATGGCATTTGAATTTCACTTCAATATTGTCTTGAAAAAGCTTTTTTAAATCTATCTTGCCACAAAATGTATGATCATATTGTTGTTCTCAACTCAACTCAATTTGGTTGTCTACGAGTCGACCCAACTTTCACTCCACCGAATTGTTTTGTAGTATTGTGAAATACAACCGAATATTATTTTGTTGTCCATTTCTTTTCCCCTTTTTTTTATTAAACACTTCAAACATAAACATATGGTTTTTGTAAATATTTGTTCTTTTTTTAAGCATTTTTTTTAAGTTTTTGTTTAAGCATGGTAGTCTGTTCATCATTTCGTGCTGTCAGAAGTCCATATAAAAAAATCATGCGAAATAATTGCAAAATAATATGGCCAAAGTTGTTCTCTGTTCATCTTGTGAAAACATACGAAATGTTTCTGGCAGCATTATTTTTTCAACCACAACATGTTTCTGGCAATATATTTTTCAACTGCGAAATAATGTAAGCACTACATGTTTCGTTCGGAATTGCAAACAACAGCTGATCAGATATTTCTTGGCGTTAATTTTAAGTTTGCTGCCCAAAAATAATTAAAATAATGGAAAATAATGTAAACATAATATAAAATGGAGGCTTAGCTCCTCCGCAGCAGCTGTGATTTACATTAATTGATACGTTACAGTACAAGCTCCTAAAATTATTTTGTTGTCCATTTGTTTTATTTTTTTTAATAAACATATTTTTTTATTTTTATAAGAAAAACAATGTTGCTCATTTCAAGCCAACAAAACCGATAAATTTGTTATAAATCGTGGTATTGTCGCCACTGATCAGTTGTCAAAATTTTCAAACGAAATAATCAATGTTGCTCAACATTTTTCGCAAATTTGAACAGAGTACTAAGCTTTACATAAGAAAAACAATGCTGGGTACTTCAAGGTAATAAAACCGATAAGTTATTTCTAAATGGTGCAATTGTCAGCACTGGGTAATTGTCAAAATTTTCAAACGAAATAATCAATGTTGCTTAACATTTTTCGCAAATTTGTACAGAGTACTAAGTACATAAGAAAAACAATGCTGGGTACTTCAAGGTAATAAAACCGATGAATTATTTATAAATCTTGTAATTGTCAGCACTGGGTAATTGTAAAAATTTTCAAACGAAATAATCAATGTTGCTCAACATTTTTCAAAAATGTTAACTGAGTACTAAGCTTTAAGGTAACATTTATTTGTTTTATTTTTGCAAGAGTACTTTCTCCGATATTAACGAAAACTGAACACTTTATGTTGCACTCTACGGTTAATAGCACAGTTCAGCACGAAAAAAAAACTGCAAGGTTCCGTCGATTGATTCTGATAGAAACCAAAAAATTATGCATATGTCGGCGTTTTGAAAGATCACATCGGAATTTTATTTTAGAGGCGGTTAAAGTTTTCCAGCTTTGACCTGTTCTTGCAGCATATCAGCATATGAAACTACATATGTTTTCTTTACTTTTGAGATGTTAACCTTCTAGTTCCCCTCATAACGAAATTTTTTGGCTTTATTCTATCAATTCCTAAAAAACACTCCGAAAGAGAGGAAGGACGGTAGTTGAGCATTGCAACGTAGTCATATCTCAAACTACGCGAGTTTTGAATTAATGTCTACACATTGCAATTTTTTGTAATGAAATTCAAGATTTTTGCAAGTTTATCTTCACATTCTTTTTTTTTTTTGTACACACATTTTTGCTCTCACCACCATGAAAGAAAAGAAAAGTAAAAGAAAAGAAAATCAAAAATAATGCTGCAGCCATTTTCAGGTTGACAGTTACGAATTTCAAAACACAAGAGAATTTCAATGTACATGAAAGAGTGTACCCCTTCCCAATCTTCTCTCCCCGTACATCCACAAACGAATACTTTCAGAAAGAAAAATTTCATAATGTGAACCGTGACAAAGTTGCAAAAGCTAATTCCCATCACATAAATACGTATATTAAATATTAAAAACTTTGAATACCTTGTTATCACTGTTGTCATTAACAGATGGAGTTATAGCCTGGGCTGGCTTACATAAGTCATCGTCGTGAGCATTTTGTGCGCGTTGTAGATTTTTATATTTGCTGCGTCGTTCCAGAAACTGCTTGGCGAAGTCTATATACTCTTTGCTTTCACCTGTATAAGGAAAGACATACATAAATTGTTTAGCTTGCATTGAATTTACATTTGCATTATACTATTGTTAAGCCACTTAATATTAACAAATTTTATTTTTCAATAATATTCAGTAAACGAATTTTTAGAGGTTAATAACATTTGCATGATTTTGTATTTTTGGGGTTCCGTACCCAAACGCTGACTTCCAAAACGTGTCAAAGTTTGTATACAGTTGTGCTACCGTATTTGGATCATATAGTATGTATGTACATTTGCAAAGTTTCGAAACAATGCAACCATATGCTGCGTTTATGGATGATGCGATGAATTATATTCACTAGTGTATCCAGCGGTCGGCTCAATCGACCGCATTCTAGGAATTATTATTAAACATTTACATAAATACATACGATTAAATATAAAAACAAAAAACAATCTAAATAAACATGGTAACCCTAATGGGATAAAAGTTGATAAAAAATAAAGCTCTTAAAACAATTATTAAAATAAAATAAAAATTGGTTTAAAAAATAGACAGGACTATTTAAAAACCTTAAAAATACTAAATGTAAATAGTGGGAAATAAAGTTTTATAAAAACATAAATTGAACAGTGAAAAAAAAATAAATAAATAAAAGGCAAAACACTCGGCTATGTATGAGCATTGCAGTAAATGTAAAACATCAATTCGTGGTGAAACAGGGATTCGATGCGCGGGAGTGTGTAACAAAGTGTATCATGGATCCAGTAAATGTTCTGGTATTGACCAGTATTCAACAAAGATTTTGGAACAGAATAATTTCATACGTTACATGTGTGATGATTGTTTGCAATACATTCAAAATGTCGACATGGTAATAAGAGACATTCAAGAAACAGTGCAAAAAAACAGACAAAACCTGGTTGAATATAAACATGAATTTAGTTCTTCACTGAGAGAAAATGAAGAAGAAATTAAGGAACTTTTGAAAGCTATCGAACTACGTTATGAAGACAGAATGAAAAGAATAGATATAGTTCAAAAATCTTGCGAAAAAAATTTAGAGGAGGTTAAAAAATTGTATGGATATGTTAATGAGTTTGAAAACCACAACAACAAAATGTACAAGTCATTTGAAGAAAATAATGTTAATATGTGTAACGATATAAAGAAAGTGATCAAGCAGACAAGTGAAAAACAAACAAAGATTTCATATGCAGTCAGTAAAAAAAACCGCATTGCCAGATCTAAATAAACAAGTACCATTAATAGTAAAACCTAAAGAAAAACAAGGAATAGATAAAACTAAGGAGGAGTTGAACAATAAGGTCGATCCGGTAAACTTGAAAATTACAAGAGTAGAAAATAGAAGAAATGGAACGGTGATAATTCGAAGTGAAAATGACGAAGAAAGGGAAAAAATTAGAAATGCAATACAAAGTGAACTAAACGATGGATATGAAATTAAGGTGCCCAGTCCAATAGAACTGAAAATAAAAATAACAGATATGACATTCAACTACGAGGATAACGAATTTATTGAAAAATTAAAAAAAACAAAATCCAATGATTAATAAAAGTGAAATAAAAATTCAAGGAAAATATGAGTATAAAAGAAATAATAAAACGATATACAATGTAAAATTAATAGTAGATAAGGAGACGTATACCAAAATGACACAAAGAGTTAATATAGGATGGGAAAGATGTCGAGTCTTTGATGGAACGGATGTTCTACAGTGCCTTAAATGTAAAGGATATAATCATATGGCCAAAGATTGTAAAACCAAAGAAATATGTTTAAAATGTCATGGTAATCATAAAACTAGAGAGTGCAGTAAGGAACAAATTGTTAAATGTATTAACTGTGTTAGAATGAATATAAAACTGAATATGGGGTTGGATGAAAATCATCTTACAAATAGCAAATAATGTCAAGTGTATCAAAACAAATTAAACATGAAAAAGAAAAGAATGGGCTTAGCAATGTAACAATCAAAGAAAATACGTGCACTGTACACAAACGGTCAGGGGTTGGTTAATAATTACAATCAAATTGAAATAATTGATGCCACTGAAAACTTGGAGTTAATAATACTCTCTGAGACTCATCTAACCGAAATGGTCGAAGAGAGTGAAATAATTTTACAACACTATGAACACATAATATCATATTCAAACTCAACAAGAACTGGAGGTGTTATTATATATTTTAAAAAAATGGAAGGTGACAAAAATTCTAGAAAAGTATGGAAACTCAAAATATTGGATTATAGCTTGCGTAGCCGAATATGATAACACTCGTATGATTATTGCAGCAGTATACAGAACTGTAATGAAGCTGAATTTTGCATGATGTTGGATGAAAGTTTAGATGAAATCTGTGATAATAACTCTGATATTATAAGTGGAGATTTTAATATAGATTGGACGCAACATAATTTTTATAAAAAGAAAATTGAAAGCAATTTAAATGATAATGGGCTTAAACAAGTAGTAAACGAGTACACACGTATAACAAAAACCTCCAAGACTATAATTGATTATGTTATAACAAATAGCCATAAAGTATCAGTGGAAAATAGTATCAATAATAGAATAGCAGACCATGAAACATTGTATATTAATATTGACATAATCCAAATGAAACAAGTATCAAAACTCATGAGATAATAAAAACACATTTTACGGTCATTTAAATACAGTAATAAACTATGAACAATTAAGCGATGTAAATGAACAGACACTAATGATTGATAAAAGTTTAGAAGAAACTATTAAAAAATTTGTAAATAAAATAACGAGAAAACAACAGAATAACGTTAATAAATGGTTTAATAATGAACTACGGTTATTAAAACAGAATAAAATTATAAAATACCAAAAAAAAAAAGGCTGGAGAATACTGACGAGGCGTGGTCAAGTTATAGAGCAATCCGAAATTTATATAAAGTAAAGATAGAAAACGAAAAGAATAACTATTTTATAATATAATAAATAATGCCAAAGATCAAAAGCAAATGTGGAAAGAAATAAAGGACTTAGTTCTAAAAAAGAAACCAACTGTGATAAAAAATGTGATATTTATTGGTATAGAATACAACGATAATAAGAAAATAGATAGTAATTTTAATAAATATTTTGTAAATAGCATTAAGTCCATATGAGATTCGGTCGAAAATGTGCAATATAGAAATAATATACAAACAGTAAATCAAAAATTTAATTTACGTGCAATATCAATTTTAGAACTTAAGAATATAGTAAAGACACTTAACAAAAAACCGGATTATTGTAAAGTATCAGGAAGAATGATTGTTGATAATTGGAACATAGTTGGAGGAATATTATTACATATCGGTAATAAATCATTAGAAAATGGAGTGTTTCCGGAAAGTTGGAAAGAGACAATGGTAACTCCGATTGAAAAAGTGGCCAATACAAAAAAATTTGAAGAATTTCGTCCGATCAACTCATTAAAGACGTGTGAAAAAATATTGGAGAAAGTAGTGAAAAAACAGTTGGAAGATTATATGGAAAAAAAAATACATTAATATCAAAATATCAATCTGGATATAGAAAAAAATTTTCGTGTGAAACTGCGGTGAATTATGTAATAAATCGATGAAAAAAATAGAAAAAAATATAAAAATAATGGCAATAGTCTTGGATTTTAAAAGAGCTTTCGAAACAATCGACAGAAAAATAATGAATGAAAAACTATATACATATGTACGGAGTGCAAGGTGTTGAACTTGAATGGTTTGAGTCCTACTTGGCTAATAGAAAACAAATTACCACTATAAATGGCATAAGATCAAAGTCAACTGAAAATGAGTTCGGTGTTCCACAAGGATCCATCCTAGGAGCATTATTATTTAGTATATATATAAATGATATGCCCCAAATTCTAAAAAAAAGTGAAATTATTCTATATGCGGACGACACTTTAATATACACGGAAGGAGACACGGAAGAACAATGTCAAAACGACATGATGAACGATATAAATAATATCAACATTTGGTTAAAAATGAATAAATAAAAATTAAATGAAAGCAAAACAAAAATAATAGAAATATATATGACTAGTGACACAGACTTTAAAATAAATGATAAAATAATATAAAAAGTAAAACAAATTAAATACCTAGGTTTCATAATAGACAAAGAACTTAAATTTAAAGAACACATAGAATGTGTCTGTAAAAAATTGGTAAAAAATTTGGAATTTTCAAAAGAATCCGAAATAAAGTCTCTACAATAACAGCAATTAACATATACAACACGACGATAAAACCACATTTTTAGTTTGGGTCTACAATTATTTATACATGTTGTAAATCAACGCAACTTGAGCGACTGCAAAAACTGCAAAACTGCAATATTAAAATGTAACAGATACACGCCTATACAAGTCATGCTTAACACACTTAAATGGTTAAATATAAAACAAAGATTGGAATTAAATACCCTACTATTTATCCGAAAAATTAAACAAGGAAATGCACCTGAGTACCTTTGCGAACAAATAAGATATGTGGGAGATGTTCAACCTTACAGATTGAGAAACGCGGAAGATTTTAGACTGCAACGAGTTACCACAACAGCAATGCAATTATCTCTTTTCTATAAAGGCCTTAAATTGGGTGCATAGACAATGTTATATACAGGGTGGCCCAAAAAAGATTGAAGGATTAAAAATAGTTATATCTTTTTTGTGTTTAATAATTTTTTTTTGTCTTTTGCAGGTTATTTACTGGTTTTTGGAGATAAATCATGGCTACATATGATGTGCAGAAACGCGTCAAAATCATTGAATTTTTTTATTCTTCTGGAAGGTCAATTATTACAACTCAACGAAATTATCGTCGCACTGTGGCTGAAAATCGTTTTTCATTGGCCAAAACTCAAATTTTTTTTTGTCACCGATTTTTAAAATTTTTACGCCCTTTTGCAACTAATATATCCAGATTAAGGTAGCCAAAAAATTAGGTTAAACTATTGATAATTGTGAGCGTGGCATGCTGTCAAACTCAACGGTTTTTTTAATTTCAGAAAAAGGTGTTTTTCTTTTGTTTTTTATCAAAAATAAATGGTTACTACTCGCAAGCTATCATCGATAATGGCCTGCGGTCTTTTTTATAATGTTGGTAGGATTATAGTCTTTAGTTTTTGTAAGTGGTCAGAGCTCTAGCGTTTAATATTAAGGGCGTTACGGAATATTTATGAAACTACTATATTTTTCTCAAATTTAAACTTTAGTGGAATAGAACTTCTAGGGAACAAAAGGGAACAAGAAATGTATACCACCCGGAGAAAGGTGAAAGTGTCCTCTTTAACGCTATATATACTTTTGCACCCGCCACGAGCCGCCTGTAGAACACTTTTTTCATTTTAATGAAATTACTCCAAAGTACTCGTATACAATGGTGTATATAATTTTCACTTTTTTGCCTAAAAGTTTATGTTTTTTACTTTAGACTACGTAAAACTAAAAAAATTAAATATAATACCTGCGAAAGGGTTTAATGGCTTTGTTTTGATCAGCCAAAAATTGGTAATAAAATTATCACAAATTATCACAAAATTCTACAGTAAACATATGATCTGTTACTAAATTTACCTGTTATCAAATGTTAGGGTCAACCAAAGTCATAAGCAATTTTATAACAATAATCGCGACATTAAAGCACTAAAGAAAAAAAAATAACCCAACAACAACAACAAATATTGGCGAGATACTAATCAGTTTTACCTGATATTAAGGTCTGGACAACATGTGCAGTTTTGTGCAATTTAAGCACTACCTGCTATGAAATTAAAGATCAATGTGTGAATAACATGTATCTAAAAATGTATAAAACTACGGATTCGATAAGGGATTACTCAGTTAATCCTCTAAGTGTACGGATAAAACATAACAGACGCAAATAAAAATATTCAGAAAAATATGGAGAGCTTCAGTTATAAAGAACTGGCCGAAGAGTATTTTAGAAACAAAAACCAGGAAGATGTTCTTAGCTACGTTAAAATAAAATTAAACTTAAATTCGTGGAACACATACTAAAAATCAATTATGATTTGGATTTCGGGTCTTCAGGATCAATAAGAAACAACGAAACCAACAAAGAGTTAAGAAGTTCAAAAAAGAAACATGTTCAAGATGAATATCGCAAATTAGGATTGATTATAGATCAGCCAAAACAAGGGTCAGGCAATACAAATGATGGCAATACCGCAAGAAGATTCTTTTCAGATCCAGAAACAGCATCTGAAATAACAGGAGTGGGTTTTAACCTTATTTTCAGATTTAAAATAATCCTAGAAGTACTTGCGTGCAATGAAGAAATTGACTCTAGAAAATTTGGAGATTATGCTAAGGAAACTGCAAAAATATATACAACCAACTACCCATGGAGAAATATGTCTGCAACAGTTCACAAAATCCTTTATCATGGAGAAGATGTCATTAAATATCATTTGGTGCCACTTGGAGATCTATCAGAGGAGGCTCAGGAAAAAAGGAACAAGGATTACAGATTTTATAGAGAGCACAATACTAGAAAAATTTCAAGAAATTCAACAAATGAAGATCTATTTAATATATTATTGGCAACGTCAGATCCGTTTATCTCCAGTATTCGAAATCAATGGAAAGTGGAACATCGGGATTTAGATGAAGAAGCCAAAAAACTACTAAAGAACAGAGATAGCACAGAACAAAATATGGAATATTTGCAATCAATATTTGAGTCAAATGAATAATAATTATAATTGCCTTTCATTGTTATTTAAGTACGAAAAACATAGTATTAGTAAAAATAATAATAAACGAACCTACCATTGTTACAAATGCTATTAAAATTTATTGCAGTTTTTATTTTAAAATGTTTTTAAAATTATCAAATTTGACAGCAAAAAATAATAAATTTTTCTGTAGTAATAGCAATATTTTTAGATAATATTATTAACGTTTTTTTTAAGTGTAACTATTCTTTGAGTGTAAACAAATTTGCAAATTTGTCAGCAAAAAATTTTAAATTTTTCAGTAATAGCAAAATCTCCAGTTGATTTTACTATTTTTTTCAGTGTACAATTTTTTTAAGTGTAACATAAAAAAAATTCCATTATTACAAAAATTATTTATAATTATTATTAATTTCCAAATATTCAAATTTTTTAATAAATAAAAAAATAATAATTCCATATTTCACTCTAAAAGTTAAAAAAAATTCAAAAGTTCAACTTTGACCTAGAATTCCTTAAAAAGTCCTCAATCAATTTTAATAAAATTTAAACTGAGTCAAGCTGAACTAAATATCTATCCAATAAAAAAAAATTACTTCAATATTTTGATCGGTTCAAAAGTTACAGAGTTTTGGCCAATGAAAAACGATTTTCAGCCACTGTGCGTCGTCATTTTAATGTCCGAACAGCACCCAGTGACAACATGATTAGGAACTTAGTCTCCCGTTTTGAGGAACATGGAAGAGTGTCAGATCTTCCAGGAAGAGGAAGAGGTCGATCTGTGCGCAATGATGCAGTTGTGGAGGCTGTACGGCAGAGTGTAAACGAAGATCCATCTGTCTCTACTCGTCGTCGTTCTGCTCAATTGGGAATCTCCAGAACATCCCTGCAAAGAATTTTGAAGCGGGATCTTAAAATGTTTCCATATAAAATTCAAATGGTACAGCAACAGCTTCCCCAAGATCATCAGGCACGCCTGCAATATGCTATTCGTTTTAGTCAAATAGCCAGAGAAAATGATAACTTTTTAAACAATCTTATAATGAGCGATGAAGCTCATTTCCACTTAAATGGCTATGTTAACAAACAAAATTGTAGATTTTGGGGCACTCACAATCCTAAGGCATTACATCAGCGTGAATTACACCCCGCCAGATGTACTGTTTGGTGCGGTGTTATGGCTGATAAAATTGTCGGTCCATATTTTTTCGAAGATGTGGATGGTCAACCAGAAACGGTTAACGGGGCTCTGTATAGGACTATGATAGAAAATTTTTTGCGTCCACATGTTGAGAATAATCAAAACATATGGTTCCAGCAAGATGGAGCAACTGCGCATACAGCAAGAGCGACAATGGAACTTCTTCATAACATTTTTGGTGAACGAATAATTTCCAGAAATTGTGGTTTTGCTTGGCCTCCACGTTCACCAGATTTGACTGCTCCAGATTTTTTTTGTGGGGCTATTTGAAAGAAGTTGTGTATATCAATAAACCCCAAACAATTCAAGAGCTTAAGCAGAACATTTAAGCAGAAATAAGGAACTTGGAATCAGAAACTCTACGGGCAGTAATGGAAAATGCGGTTAAAAGAGCCAATTTTTGTTTGCAAGAAAATGGACACTATTCGAGAGATGTTATATTTCACACTTAGATGTAAAAATTTTTCCATGAATTAAATATTTAAAAACATAAAAAAAAATTAATAAAAAATAAAAACAAAAAAAAATACAGTTATTTTTAATCCTTCAGTTTTTGCCACCCTGTACAAACGTAATTTATATACATATGTACATATATTGACAACACTGTTGTTCATACATTTATAATTCACTGTTAAATGAATTAAATAAAATCAGTCTCAATTTGGTCTTGAAATCGTGCGTTCTATTTTTATACCACATACACTACAAACAAGAGTTATTTTTGAAATAAAGATACATATCTAAAGGGTGTCCCAACAAGAACGCAATTTTTAAATCTGGCAACATTCGAAGTGTCATTGTTTGACATTTGAACAATTGTTATTGCTTGCTAGTAGAAGGTACGAGGTTAGTAAAAATGAAGCGCTACACGAATGAACAACGCATTCTCATTGTGAAATTGTTTTACCAAAATGGTGAAAGTTTTGCGGCTACAGTTCGCAAATTGCGATCAATTTGGGTCACAATAATGCTCCAAAAGAGTCAACTGTAAAGAGATTAATGGATAAATTTGCCGAAACTGGGTCTGTTAGTGATGTAAAGACAACAACGCGCCATCGACCAGGTCGATCGACCGAAAATGTCGCAGCTGTACGTGATGATGTCGCTCAAACTCCATCCACCTCAATTCGACACCGAGCTCAGCAAATTGGTGTCTCCAAATCCACTTTGCAGCGAATTTTGACGAAAGATGTGCATCCTCATGCATACAAAGTTCAATTGACTAAGGAACTGAAGCCAGCTGACCATGGACAGCGAAGGGAGTTCGTTAATTGGGTATTGGAGAGACAACATGAAAATGCTGATTTTGCCGATAAAATCATATTCAGTGACGAGGCCCATTTCCATCTTGATGGTTTCGTCAATAGGCAGAATTGTCGCATTTGGGGTGAGGAAAATCCTCGAGTGATTCACGAGAAGCAAATGCATCCTCAACGTGTCACTGTGTGGTGTGGTTTTTGGCTGGAGGAATCATTGGACCTTTTTTTATGAAAATGAGGCAGGTCAAGCGCAAACAGTCAATGGTGTTCGGTATCGTGAAATGATAACCAGTTTTTTCTTGCCTAGAATTGAAGAAATGAATGTGGAGGGCATGTGGTTCCAACAAGACGGCGCCACATGTCATACAGCCAGAGAAACAATTCAATTGCTGCATCAGTCATTTCCCGGTCGTGTTATTTCGCGTTATGGAGATCAGAATTGGCCGCCTAGATCGTGCGATTTAACACCATTAGATTTTTTTCTTTGGGGTTTTTTGAAGTCGATGGTTTACGCGAATAAGCCGACGACGACTCAAGCCTTAAAAGAGGAAATTGGACGCTGCATTAATGAAATACCGCAGCATTTATGCAAAACGGTCATTGAAAATTTCATTAAAAGATCGCGTGCATGCCAGCAAAGCCGCGGCGGCCATCTGCACGATATATTGTTCCATACATAACCTCATTCTGTCTACTTTACGATATAATAAAGTTTCACGATTTTTTTTTAAATATCTGTGTTTTATTTAAAATTTAAAAATTGCGCTCTTGTTGGGACACCCTTTATATATACATAAATAGGCAAAGACAAATTTTTAGACCCCTTTTTCTCCTTTGTTTGCCAACCGATTTTCTTCCTTCTTTTACCAAATGGTAAACATTGTTGGGCTTTAGTGACCCGACTATATATTATTTAAATCGATCCAGTACTAAAGGAATAAAAGGCTCATAAAGTTGACACCACTACAAATGCTAAAAATACACACGTACACGCATTCACTTATGTAAGGATTAATTAATTAATCAACCAATTGGTTGAAGTAAAAATATATGCAAATCAATGAAATTGTTTAAGGGTATATAAATACATATGTGTATGGGTAAAAAGATTTTTTTTTATAAATGTGCGTGTTTGTATGCAATTTGATTTCGTTTATTGTTTTTCCATGAGAAAGGAATAAGAAATTAGGTAGTTTTTTTCTCTTTAAATGAATGCAACTAAAATATGTATACATATGTTTAAGCCGGCGGTCGAATTTCGACCACTAGGCGTAATCTAGCGTAATTCTCTTCTAATATGTTAGATTTCACAATATTGAAAGTAGCTTAAGTTAGCACACTATAGGTGGCCCTCAATAGTCTTAAAAGATGCAATGACTTTAATGGCATTACAAAATATCCTCATCATATCATTTCACTTATTTTAGAAAATATGCAATACAAAACCTCAGAGGTCAAAATCTATAAGGTGGCTTAAAATTACTGAAGGGGTTTGAATTCCTTATAACTTTTTTATTATATATCTATTTTTTTATATATCTTTTCAGTATTTTGTAAGTAAGGAACCTTCCTGATGCCGGCAGACGACGAATGATGCACAAGAATGACAATATTGAATAGGTACAGGAGAGTATTCGGGAAGATGGAGAAACTTGACCTCTCACGAGGGTCACTTTAGAGAATTTAGCATACAATAAAAAAATTTTCCATTCAAAATTGCTGAACGAATTATTTCGCGTACATGCGATTTTAATTGGCCTCCACGTTCACCGGATTTAACTGCTCCAGACAATTTCCTTTGGGGTTATTTGAAAGGAAAAGTCTAACAGCTGGAGTTTTGCAAAAGGTCATGGAAAATGTTTCGGAAAGTGCACGAATACATGCGAAACAGAAAATGGCCACCGCTTGCGAGATATACTTTTTCATAGTTTTAGTTTTAAAATTAAAAATATTCCCCATTAATATACTGCATTAAAAAAATAATAATAATTATGTATTAAATAAAGTTATACAGGGTGACCTATATTATTGAAGGGGTTTGAGTTCATTATCACCCCAACTATGAATAAAAATTCCCCCGGGGATTTCTCCCTTTTCCCAAAAAGAGGCTTTTCACATATAATATGTGAACATACATGTGAACAGCAAATTTATGGGAAAAGGAAGAAATCTCCCGGGGAATTTTTATTCATAATTGGGCTATTACATAACTGAATGTTATTATTTGGCTAAAATTCAAATCTCTTTTTAAGTTTGATAACTTCAAATTATTGTTGTTAAGAAGGTAATATTGGAACAATTTATTCATCAGACTAGCAGGACGGATCAGTTGTGATTTCGAGGTCGCAACACCATCAGCGTTTTGTTGTACGATTTCACCACTTATAACGGTATATACTAATGACTTGGGATATCAACTATTTATATGTAGTAGAGTACGCATAGTGGTCGAAATTCGACCGCCAGTTTAAACGTATACCTGTTTTAGTTACCTTCATTTAAAGAGAAAAAACTACCTAACTTACTCCCTTCCACATGGAAAAACCATTAAACAAAATAAAATTGCATACAAACACGCAAATTTATAAAAAAAATCTTATTACTTACATATATACATATGTATGTAGGTACTCTTAAACACTCTCATCGCTTTGCTTGAACCAGTACTTACATAAGTGAATGGGTGTGCGTGCGTATTTTTAGCATTTATAGTGGTGTCAACTTTAGGAGCCTTTAATTCCTTTAATACTGAACCGATTTAAATACCATTTATGTGTACCATTTGGTAAAAGAATGAAGAAACTCGGTTTGCAAACAAAGAAGAAAAAAGGATCTAAAAATTTGTATTTGCCCATTTATATGTACGAGTAATATCCAGCGGTCGACGGCGAATCGCCGGCATTCTAGCAATTAAATATTAACCACTTACATAAATATATACGTAAGTTAGTTTTGGCGGAACTGTCGTAGGGAAATATACCGTAATCAATTTTGCTTAACATTAGTATTTTTACGAGGTATTTGATTGTGTCTATATGTACGAAACTTCTAGTAGCTAGATATTTTATCAGGTTTGCTTTAAGAGTAAGAGATTTTTTCAGATTTGAGATATATTTTTTCCATAGATAATTTTTTTCAAATGTGACCCCAGGTATTTTTTTTTACTTACATAGGGTATGGTTGAATTATTGACCTTCAAATTATTAGGGCAGCATTTATGTTTCCTGCATATATGAAGAATATATGACTTCTAGTGATATTTTGGCACCCGATGTTTTAGTCCATGTTTCAATATCTATGGGTACTTTTTCAAGTATATTCTTTTTTTTCGAGACGTCGTTGTATTTACATAATGAGCTTTATTTTGTTTGGCGAATTTTGCCTTTTTCTTCGACCTTTTGTACTAGATTAAAGAAAGCAAGCATTATTTGCTTTTAATCTATTACAATATGTCGTAGTCCGAGGCGATATTCGACAAACAAAATAAGGGTAAATATGTACAGGTCGTCAGCTTATAGGCAATGGTCGAGAGTCTTATGTTTTTTATTATGTTGCTTATTTGATTAACTGCTATTTGAAAAAGCACAACAAATAAAGGTGATCCTTGCGGTATACCGTTTTCATGTGGGCAGTTGTTTGACAGTTCATTCTTCACTCTTACTTTAATTATTCTCCCAGTTAGAAAAGATTTTACATAATTGAAAATGGGCCAACACCCCAATTATTCAAACTGGCCAGTATAACGTGAACTCGTATGTGGTCGAATGCTTTTTCAAAGTCAATTCCTAAAATTGACACGTGATTCCTGGAGAAGGTTTTTGCAACGTACCAATCAAAATGAAGTAAGGTTTCTGTGCAACTGCGGTTCGATTTGTATGATGTTTCGTTAACAGCAATAATTTTCTTTTTTTATGAGCAACGCGATTGGCCACCATTATTTCCATAAGTTTTGTTGGACATGATAAAAGTGAAATAGGTCGATACCCAGAAATCTCTGTAATATTTTTGTTTGGTTTTGGTATGGCTGAAATTATTGCTGTCTTCCAAGAGTGTGGAATAATCCCTGTATCGAGGACGTTGTTGTATAGCGTGAGAAGTGCTCTTTTTCTAATATTAGTTAAATTCTTTATCATGTTGCAACATATTCTGTCTAGTCCAGTGTTGTTCATTTGACCTTCCTAATAGCCATAAGTAGCTCGCACATTGTTAGTTTACCTTCTATTTTTGCAGTGTGCGCATTGTTTACTCATATATTCGAATAGGACAACGCTGATCTTTTGGCTACAGAGAAATTCGGTGGAAAGTTTGTATCCAGAGAATTTGCTGACTACTTCATGCCGAAGTGGTTTGCTATTTTCTTAGGTTCGGTGATGTGTCCGTTTTTCGTTTTTATTTCTGTAATAGGTACTGTTCCGACTGGAAAGCATATACATTTTTTCCAAAGAAGAGATAATGGAGAGTCTTTTCTTATGGTTTCAGTGAACTTTTTAAAGCTTGTTGCCTTTGCTTTTTTACATTCTAATCTAAACTTAGCATTTGATCTTTTATATAGAACAAGGTTATCATAATCGGGGTGTTTTTTGAAAATTTGCCATTTTTTCATTTTGTCCACTCGAAGCGTTGACAGAGCTTCGTTCCACCAAAGAACTGTTCGTTTTTGGGTAAGTAATGTTTGGGGTATATGCAAATTTGCAGCAGTGCTTATGGCCTTCGTGATTATGGCGTTGCCCTTGTTGCTATTTCCTGAGAAGGGTTTACTTTGTAATATATTGTCAACTCTTTGGTTGTAGAGATCCCAATTAGCTTTTTTTTAATTGAATTTTCTCATTTTCATTTTGTTGGAATTCTTAGCTCCCATAACTAATGTTGTTTTTATTGGGAAGTGGTCACTATGGTGAAGGTCATCTAAAGTTTGACTCGAGATGAGTGTTAGAAAAGAAGATGAACATCCGATGATATCTACATGAGTATGGGTGTTATGTGTGAAAAGGTGAGTTGGTTTCCCATCATTAATTACGCATATATTATTTGTGTTTAAGGAATTTTCAACGCTTACACCTCGCGTATTATTTTTTTGCGATCCGCATAGTACATTCCAGCTGTTGATGTTCCCGACGAGCATAATAGGGGTGTATATTTTTAAAAAGTTCGTTAAAATCGTTTAACGAAAAAGTTTGGATGGCAGGGATGTAGATTTCTATTGAATTATTGAGTCATTTTGATGTGTTAGTAATCCGATGATGTGGAATGTGCTTGCGGATAAATATACCGATACCACTTTTTGGCGAGGTATTTGCAGGGTCATTTTCGAAGTAACGGACAGTGGGTAAAGAAATAAAGTAAAGTTGTAAAGAAATAAAGTGTGGGTTTTGTTCTTTTAAAATTAGTTGGAAGTCAATATAGTTGTTAAAAAATCCGTTTATCCGTTCCATTGTAAAATGTTAAAAGTATTTGCCATGGTTTTGTTAACGGTTACTAATTGTCTGTTAACTTTGTTTGGGATATTCTTCCAATTGTAAATGTCGTTGGGAGCCAACTGCAGCCCGAGCGTCCACGCCCACAGTATAGTCGAACGTCCAACGACGACCTGACGCCACCACCAGCAAGCCGCAGGCACGCAAACCAGCCCATAGCCCTCAGCAAGAATTAAGTTTCCATTTCGTCTTCTCCATCAATTGTAAAACGTCTATTTGTGATTCTAGCGGGAGTGTATGTCCTTAAATATTTGGTTGTTTCTTTGATATTTGTTTTTGCGTTGTTTGTTGATTTACTGGTAGTGTGTATTTCGTTTTGTTGTTTGCTGTTTGTTTTGCTTCTCGTAAGTATTTTACTAGTAAATATTTTGTTTTTGTTTAAGATTTCTTCTATTGTTTCATTTGCGGTGCTGGGTGTTGTGTTTGTTGTTGGCATGAGGAATGTTGTAGATGATGGATTTGTTGTTATAGGTGAAGTAGAATTTGAAATAGTATTCGGTTTTAACTTTATTGTTGTATTAATTGAGTTACGGGTATTTTCGTTATTGGATTGTTGTCTGTTAATTCTTTTCTTTTTCTGTTCAATTGCTGTTTGTAAGTCTTCAGTTGGGACCTCAAAAGATTCTGCTGCCTCTTTGTACGTATAATGGTTTATTATTTTAATTTTCAATATCTCTAGGAATTGTTGAATTACGGGACATTTTTTATTGTTGGATCGGAGTGGATGTTTGCAATTTACACATTCTATTTTAGAGTATACGGCAGGTTCGTGTATTGTTAAAGAATTTTTTGGTGTGACCTAACTTGAAACAGTTTTTCACTGTATAGGGTTAGGTATAAATTGGTCTACTTTGCAGTTGAGGAAGAGCATTTTGTTTTTGTAAAAAGTTTGGAAAATCAAAGGTATTATTAATGTTGCAACTAGTTTTGTTTTTCTTCCGCTTTTGGCGATGGGTGAGGATCCAGAATTTGGAAATAGTTTGCTCCTGAGGATGCCATTATTAGAAGTCAAATCAGGACTTTAATTTAATAAAAAAACTCCCGAATAATGTTTTTTTTGTTTTTTTTTTATGGAAGAGAGGATAAATAAGAGCGAGAGAATAAAGAACAAGTATATATACACAATGCGGGTTTATAAAGCACGTCTGTATACAAAGAAAATTTTGCGTAAACTGAATAATTAAATAAAAATCATAAATTCATTGAAATCAAATAATATTTGTAAAAGCAATGAAGCCAACAAAGTTTTACATGCCCGTAGTCAACTTTGACACCCTGTAGTCCACCGTATGTTTCAACAGGGTGCTTCAAATTTAAAAATCCTTAAAGCTTAGGTCCTCTTCTATGATTCTTACATACATCGTTTTCTAATTGGAACCACTGTGCGACGTCAGCGATGCGTTTTTGAACAGAATACGTTGTCAAATATCTTGGTTTTGCATTTATGAACAACTACTATTGCACGAAACCATGCATTTTGTATGTAAGCAAGTTTTTTGCTGTTTTTATCGGAAGAGTTTTATAAAGTGTATGAAAGACATTAGCTTGGCTTACCTAAATACATGCGAATGTAATCTTTAACTTCATAGGGTGACTCCAAGTCCCGTAAAAATGAGACAAACGTAGGCACTGAAAAAAAATATGTATTCAAATATTTAATGTTTATAATAAAAGCTTATTTAAAATAATCATTCAAAAAGATATTAAAAAATAGACTTCCACTAGAAGACATATATATATCACGAGAGAATACCGTTATTCAATTAGCCAATGACAGCAGCTAACGTGGCAAAAATGTGTGAAAAAAGGAATAGGGAAAACGAAAAAACATTTAAGGTACATGGGAAATTAAGAAAGCCAAAAATAGCAGTTCTGTTATGAGCTTGATGATGTGAACATCGAATTAATATTGTGCTAGTGTATTTGGCCAGATCTATTATTGTGTTTATCGATTATTAAATCTTTAGCTAATAAGGCCTAACGTAGTTAATGTCAATAAAAGATTTTTTATTACATTTTAACCCTACAAATGTAATAAAAAAATCTTTTATTGACATTAACTACGTTAGGCCTTATTAGCTAAAGATTTAATAATGGATAAACACATCGAATTAATATTGTTTGGAAGTTATTTAAAATATAAAGTAAAGGCCCCGTTAGCCGACCGTCGCTGTACCCGTATACCGTACTGTTAGCATGGTCCACTTACAGAACATTTAAAAACGTACGTTTGTTTTATATTGTTTGTTTTATTGCCAGGAAAAAGGAACAGCTGTTTACAACACGGTGATGGGTATTAAAAATTTTCAATTGGTGACTTCTGCAAAAAAAGTACCTAAGATATTTAAATGATATCAGAACTTTATTTTGTGTATGTATTTTTATAAAAATTATTTATTATTTCACATTTATATTATAAAATTATAATATAAAATATAGGGTGGCGCAGAATTAATCACCCTATCGAAAGATATTATAATTTTTGCAAATGACTTTGAACGTCAATCATATTTGATATTTGTGAGCCAGACAGCTGCAGTATACAAACAAACAAGCAACGGAGCGATATACTTCGCAAGAAGAGCGGATAATAATTGGGTTGTTTTTTTAAATCAGTAATCGGTTGGTAGTGTTAGCGCAGCGTGAATTGTAACGGCGATTTTCCAATCGTGTCGCGACAAGTTGTAAAAAATATCCCGCCGCTTAAGTGCTCGACTCGAACAGGCTGGAACCACAAAAGACCTTACAGGGCGTGGCCTCCACCGAACTAGTCGTTCTGTCGAGATTATCGTTGATGTGGCTACCGATGTCGCTGAGAACGAAGAAACATCAACCAGGCGCTACAGGGCCATGATAAACGACTTCTTACTGCCGGAATCGAATGAACGGGGCTTGGTGAACATGTGGTTTCAACAAGACGATGAAACCGCACACAGAGCAGGAGCGACAATAGATATTGTAAAGAAAGGATGATTAATTTTGCGCCACCCTATATAAACAACAAATTAGTGTTTATATGTGCATACAAAAAATTTATAATATTTAAATTATTTTATATGTATATACGTACATATCACATTTATATAATATATGTATTTGTTTATTATATACATCTAAACATGTACATATATCGTCTTATCAAATGCAAAAGGGCATATCTAAATTTTTTATGATCACAATAGTTTGCTTTTTACTAAGCTATTTGTCTCCTGAAAAATTAAAAAAAAATATAGGCCATTTTACATTTTATATGACGATATGTATGTAAATATATATGCAAATATACATTATTTTAAGGTATTTTGTCAAAAGTACACAAATATTATTATCAAAAAGTACCAAAAAATAAGAGCGGAAATACCCCCTTAACTTGTACCGAAGAAATAGCCCACACTGGCTTACAAATGTCACGTAACAACGTTAGCAATTTCTATTTTATACAGAGTGGTACGTTGAAACTACGGCACATTTAAATTCGGTAAACTTTTGTATTGCTTTTCCCATAACATAGACGAACAGCTGATACAGTACGGTACGGTTGCGCTCCGCTAATTCTGCCTTAAGTTATTGAGACTACGATATCAGAAAAAAGTAAAATTTTAAAATAAAACAATTTAAGTGGCCTAAACCAAGATGTGCAAAAAAGGAATTTGCAGCAAGAAGCAAATATTACAGTCACCCTTATTCCAGTTGTCAACATGAATACAAAACGATATTGTTTTGCATTGCTTACTTCAAGTTGTTATTCCAGTTGTCGTTATAGGATATTATCGATGACTGTCAACGTAGAATTTGTATTCTGCAAGAAAATTTCATGGCGATATTGTTTTGAAACGACTTTGAATTTGTCGTCGCCATTTTTTATAACGACTTAATTTTATTTGAAATATACATAAATTGAAAAATGGAAAAACAGAAAAATTTAAAATAACAACTGCAACTCAGTTTGAAAAATAAGTGGAAGATTTGCAGAAGAATCCCTTTCTTGCAGTAGGATTTTGCAGAGGCACTCTTCCAAGTAATTTTAGAGAACAATGGGAAGAAATCGCAAGAAATCTTGGCTCGCGGATACGTTTACGAGATGGATGACAAAAGGTAAGAAAAAAATGAGCGAAAATAGTGTGGAACACAAAAATAAAATTTATTAATAGGTTTGGCAAGAATTGAAGTTTAAAATACTCTAAAGTAACTTCGAAACCTTTTCAAAAAAAAAAAAACATACATATATACAATCATTAAAGCAATACACTGTAATTGGTGTTCACTTGCTGTCCGGTAGTTTAAATATGTCGAATTTCTGTCTCAGAAGCGAGATTTGAGATTTTGTTTTCTTGTATTTTCATCATCACTCGAATCTGAATTTATATCACAAGTAAAAACATTTCAACTTTTAATAAAATTTTTGTTAAAAATTAAAAAAAAACACAGCTGTTTCAAATATTTAGAGATGTCGTCATCCTGTTATAGAATGCAAAAATGTTGTTGAATTGATGACGACGTTGAAACAAAATGATATTAACAATAAAATGACGGCGACGTTGACGACGACAATTGGATTAAGGGTGAGTTTATTTGTTGAAAAAAACTAAATTGTCTTAATTGGAAAAATAAGTTCTAGTCTACTAGAATTAAAAGTAATTTAAATTAACAAGTAATGATTTTTTTGTAAAAGGAAAGCGGCACCTGAAATAGTTAGAGACATTTCCAAGCCACGAACAACATATTTGATTCAAGACAATGTTGTGTGAAGGAAAAAATCTAAACATGTAGATTTAAAGGCAGAGTAGAAAGCCATAAATTCTTAATATGCTCGAAAAATGATGAAGCAATCAAAATGCAAAAGGAATGGTAGTAAACATATAATTTTAGGAAAAAAGCTAAAGATATGAAATAATATTCAACAGATGTTCGAAAAAATAGTAATAATGAAGAATTTTATAAAATACTTATATATATATATACTTATGTAATAACAAAAATAATTTTATGAAAAATCATCAAATACAATTTGTAAGTAAAAGAAAACTTAAAAGGATCGTGCGAAAGCGGGGAAAACAATCCGTTTGGGTTTGGCGCAAAAAGAAGTGTGGTTCCCGCTATTTGAAACGCACTTACAGAAAAAGTGGAAGAAAATACTAATATTTTGTACAGTGTAATCAAGAATACAAATAAACTTTTAAACTGTAATTGAACTAAAGATTTAATAAATATGCACAGAAATACTAATAAATAAGTTTGTTGAACTAAATAAAAATCATAAACCAAATGGTGAAAAAAGATACAAAACCAACAAGACATTTCATTAAAAATTGATCGCCGACAGTGATTAAATGAACGGACAGACAAAGTACTTTAAACACAAAACTAAAATCAGAGTACCAAATATTCACTCATTCATCACTCATATTCATGAATTGGAATTTTGAATTTTTGTTGTGTTTCGTTCTATTCGCAATTCAATAGACAAAAAATAATTTGTTGTATTTTTTCTTGTACATAAAATAAAGTTTTTGTATATTATTAAAAAAATATATATGAATATCAATTTTTATTTTGCAGTAGCATTCGAAAATGACCAGCAAAGAAATTGTAATCTGAATGTTTATGTACATGAGTGTATTTGTTTTTTAAGCTATTGCATAGCTTTTATCGAGGGCTTTGAGCACGGCGACCGAATCAAGAAATTCCGTAACGAAAATATAAGCTAACACTATGTTGGTTTCTTAAGTCTTCTGTTTTTTAAGTATTTGAATCGCCAAGCGTATGTTCACCCCTAAAGTATGATGCTATTGATTTCATTAACATACAGTATTGCCAGAACAGATTTTTACATGTAAGAAAACACAAAATGGCGTACTTACGAGCAATGGTGGTTGACAAAAAATTATATACACAAACAAACAGACAATTCGTAGGTTTTTAAGCTATGGCATAGCCTTTTTCGCGAGCTTTGAGCGCAGCGACCGAATCAAGAATTTAAATTAATGTCAAAGAAAAAACTTGAATTAATATCAAAAAAAAAAAATACTACTTAATAAATAAATAATTATAACTGCATAAGTTGATAAAAAATGCTATGCAATAGCTTTGCCGCGGCAGTCCCCGAGTTCCACACGTATTTTTTTGAACTGCGCATATTCATTATGATTATTAATTGAGCATACGGTTCATGTATATTCATGTTGAATATACACAGCTTAAAGTATATTCATGTTGAATATACACAGCTTAAAAACATGTGTGTACTAATCGTGCATTGTTACATCCAAATGATACAAGTTTTTAAAATCATTGCTTCTTGTGCGTACTTGTACTTAAATTAGCGCTTGATGTATTAGTTATTATTTGTGTCTTCTTAAATGGAATGAGTGCGTTGAAGTAAAGACAAAAAAGAGTAACACATTTGTGTTATACAATTTCAGCAAAGAAAACACAATAGATATGGGCATCATACAATAACTAACTCATTGTATGCTGTTTGTTAAATACGCAGTTCATATGTACATGCTTTCATTTAGGAAGTGTGTGTGTATGTTTGTGCGCATTCTTTTAAATAAGCAAAAGTAGAAATAAGCACACATATATGTATACTACATACATACAAATGTAAATGCCAGGAGTTTTCAATAAAAGTCGTTAAGGTAGGATCACACGATTGCCGCAATGCACCAATTATTGCTCTATTTTATATGTCAATCGTGTGATTTCACAATTTATTGTCCCCTACGTCAATCGAGAACAATATTGTGCTCATTTTCCCCAATCAAATGCAACTCTGTGTCGGCAATCGTGTGAACGGTTGATAGGCAACCATGCGGCAATAAAAAAGTAAAAAATGTACCAATATTTATTGTCTTCTCGTGCGGCAATCAAAGTAGCCAATACGTGACAATTTATTTAATTAGTTTAATTTTTTTGTGTGCCCATTGTTTTGTGTACCATAAATTTAAATTTATTTGAAGCGTTAATCCTTAAATGCATGAATTTTTTCGCTTTGAAAAAAATACTATTTAGACATAGAATTAATGCAAAAAAATATTTTAATTTTATTTTTAATTTTTTTTAGTTAAATTTATTAAGTGTAAAATACATTTCGTAGATTGTATTTATTTTACAATAATAAGCAGTGAGCGATTAATAATAATTTAGAGGCCAATTGAAAGCCATGATGCAGAATTACATCAATATGAAAAAGAAAATAATTTGCACGTAAAACAAAACAAACTAAAAACTGCCATAACAGCTGTTTGTTGGTGTTGCCGCAAGTTAGAACAATCGTATGACTGGGCTGCGGCAATTACTGCCACAAATTCATTCTTCGCCAATCTGCGGCAATCAAATTTTTATAAAACGGGGCAATCATGTGACTGTAGTATATTTGATTGGGACAATATTATTATTGTGCACCAATTCAGCACAATAAAAATTGGGCCAGATTGGCGTATTTGCGGCAATCGTGTGATCCTACCTTTATACAGTAGTTTCGATTTAGCTGCCTTTTGCGTAAGAGCACTTTTTACTTAACTGCACAAAAACAATAATTTCAGTCCATATTCAAAATCCCACACAAATTCCTTTTTTGCATGCCTCTTTGTACCTGCACATTTAAGATAACTGCCCAAAAGTTTTGGCTTTTTAAAATATTTTCATACTAAAAATAAACGTTATCTGCATTTTTGATTAACTGCCCAAAACCGTATATATATGTATGTATTTTCTGTAATTATTCTTCCTAAACCTTGTTTAAGTGCATTTTGTGTACCTTCATACCTATTTACCATACTTTTTTGGCAGTTTTAAAATATTTTCATATAAAAAATCAAAGTTTGCTGCACACACTTTTTTATACATATGTATGTATGTACATCCAACTTATGTCATTTATAATTAAAAAATATCGCATACAAGTCACACAAATCGTAAGACTTAAAATTCATATAATGTACGTACATACAAACATACATTTAAGCATTTTTAACTTATATGCATAAAAAAATTGTGCAAAGTTGATTGTGCAACTAAATCAAAATTGCTGTATTATTAACAAAAAATTAAAAAATAAATTATTTCATACATACATATGTATGTATGTTATTGTTTGTATTTATTAGATTAAGGGCCATTATTACAACTTGCCTTTAGTTAAAGGTTATTATTAATAATAATAATAATAATCGGGTCGACAAATGGTATTAAAATTTATGCACTTTATAACATTACTTATTGTAACATAAGTTCCTCACTTATACTTGTTGTACAAATAGTATTTTCTCAAATACAAACAGTGGAATTTTGTCTTGGATGCAAGAGAACAAGTAAAATTTGTTGGTTTGTTGAGTTGAGTGACAGCGAAGTATTAAAATATCAGTAGCATCCATATTCTCATTTATACTTATAGTATGTAACATGTTAGAACTGTTTTCGCAATACTTGTTGTTACACAAATCCACGTCTTTAATACAAACCAGCATAAACAAAACAACGCGCAGAGAAAAAGTAACGACAGCAAAACAACGAGCAAGAAAACACAACATCCATACTACGAGCGAAAAATACAACATCCGAACAACGAACAGAAATCACAAGCAACCGAACAACCAAACAAGAGGCAGAAACAAAAAACCAACACTCGCAGCCAAAATATGCAAGTACATGAATAAAGTATCTGAATTGTAACACATAAAAACTTTTTTAACCAAACCATGTATTATTTTAGTTTAAAAAAATAAGAACTAGACGTTTATTTACATAAGTATATAAAATAAGCAAACTAACTACATGTATGCATTTTTGAAATTTTGGCGGACTGGGAAATTCTAAGAGAAGGAAATATATTACAGGCAAAGGACATTATAAGATTAGCGGTCAAATAAACTACATTAAAACTTTTCATTATAAAACAAAAAGATTATTTAAATAAAGAAACATAACAGAAATCAAAACAACTAGAATTATATAAGCTGTTCTCATCTACATGAAAATACTTACACCTAGCCGCATTTGCACGAACAACTATATTTAACGCAGGATACCTATTACTACTTTCACTCAGAATATATATTTATAGCCGATATAAAATCATTATACCTGTACGTGTAAGCAAGGTTGGAATATGAGTGGAAATGGTTTAAATTACATTTTCAATTACAATTCCAAATTAAATGTTCAAGCAACTACTCCCAAATCACTTATAATTTAAATATTGATTATATATACTCGTATATGTATACTAAAAGTACTTTATATCGCCTACATAGAATTAGTTTAAGAAAATATTTTTTTATTGAACAAAACAAATTGGTTTTTTTAACGAATAAAACATTGAATTTAAATGAATTAATTGCTAAGCTTTTTTGAGGTATGAGCTTTTTTGGAATGATTTCGCCAGAAATGGCTGAAAGTTTGCCTTGTATCGTATGCCCACTGAACTTTTTCACACTACTGGAAATTCGAAGGCATGGGTAGTGTGTATATGCTTACTCGCGCGGGAATAAGGGCTTAAGAACCAAATTAACGGAATATAGTTGGCCGGGTAAAACTTTTCATGCCTTTTGACCTTATATTTTCATTGCATCGGTATAGCAACCAGTTTTGGCTGTAGCAACATCTTAACAACATTTGTGCTGGCACTGCACCCTGTCTATTGACATATGCATGAGTGTTTTTTTTATTTTAAAAAATATTTGAAAAGCAGTTTCAAGCAATTTCAATAATTTTTAATACATTAAACGTATCATAATTTGGGAACTACTGGCGATATTGCTCATTGTTTTAGTGAAATGTAATTTTTACAAGACTCAACTGCCATACCGAGTTTAGTTTCCTTCAGAGGATGTCGAAGCCAAAATTTGGATTTTTTTGTTGGGTTAAGTACCGGTGTACCGGTTAAGTGTACCGGTATTTAAGTTTCGGTACCGGTTTATACCTATGTAGTTGAAAAACCTACTCCGAAATATAAAAAATTCAATAACAATATTGGTTTCGTATAAACCAAATTTTTTTTTTATTTTTTTTTTTTTTATAAAGAGAACACTCAGGCAATTAGTATGCCTACCAACCCGTAGGTGTGTTACCTTCTTTGGGAAAGGGATAGTGAGAGAGGACAGATGGTGAAAGAGAGAAAGCTTAATTTTTACAACTCTATTGCGCGCTGTGTAGGTTTTAGATCAGTGTTGCAGCGCCCTTGATGTCAAGTAGGCGTCTTAAATGTGTTTTTAAGCTCTGTAGCCATTTTATTAATTATTTTACTTCGCCGGCGATTTTGCTACAATACCGACGAAGGAGGGCGCTGTGATGTCCGCTAGCATATACCAGTATCAATTGCTGCCATAACTGTTCAGTGACTAGTGTGCTATGCCTTCATCACTTAAACAATCCGACAACAACAAATACAATGGCATACTAATGCACATCTGAAAAATGCTGGATGTTATGACTTGTCTGAAGCTGGGCTCGAACCCACGTTCTTAGACATTATTTGCTTTGCAATCAACGCGCTAACTACTTCAGCCAACAGCACCCTCACTTGTGTTTTTAGTGGCTAATCATTTAGGAAAAAAATGCAGCAAAACCTATAACGCGCATACACATAAATCCAGTAATTATAAGCTTTATTTATCTATTTCACTCGCCAAAAAATAAAGTGAACAAAACAAGGAGAAAAATTAACAAAAAAAAACGCGAAAAAATTATTCATGATAAGGAACTTATTTCCGATATGAAATTTTTATTCGCGAATGAAAAATATGGGGAAAATATTCACGTTAGGCGTGAATAACAAAAACTTCCTGTATGGTTTTATATATAAAGAAACTAATAAAGCATCTCACCATCAACTTTTGTGTTCATATTATTCAAGCTCTTTGTACACCAATTAGTGAATTCTGTTTCGTAGTCATCACCCTTATAAGCCGCAATATTGCTTTTAATTGTAGTTTTCTTATTTTCAATACTTCCTCCGCCTACCGCACCCAAATTATTATTTTCAGATCTTAGTGGTTTTCCTTGTTTCACTGTTATTGCAGTATTATTAGATGGTTTCTTTTGACTACTGGTACATGAAGTGCTAGCCGCTGGTAAGGATACGGTATTTTGCATTACTGCTACGCTTTGGCTTTTTTTTATATTTTTATTTGACAATTGTTGCGTTGTAGAAGTATATTGTTGCTGCTGCTGTTGTGTAGTTGTTAGTTTCTGTTGTAAGTTCGATGATTGGGAAACAATTGAAGCCGATGTTAAATTGGTATTATTATTGGTATTGCTCACAGTGTTGCTATTAGATAATGCAGCACTCAAAGATTTACTATTAAATTTTAGAGGCTCTTCCCAAAAACCGGAAGTGTTAACAGAGCTTCCCCATATTTTATTTCTACTCCAAATGCTTGCAATATTGGACGAATTATTAAGACCGCCTGTGACGGCGTTACCAGTAGAATTAAAAGCAACTAAATTGCTATGAGCCTCTTGTTCTTTACGCCTTTGCAATTCCATTTGTTCGTGAGCTAATCTCTTAGATTCTTCAGCTTGTATTTCAGCAAAACTTTTAACTGGTAAAGGTGCAGCATTCCACTTTAAAACAGCATCTTGAGCTTCAGCAGCTGCCGCAAGAGCCCGCAACTGCTTCTCTTGGATTTCTAATTGGCGTTGTTGATCTGCACGACGTTCCCGTCTTTCGGCCTTCTGTATTTCGGCCAAACCGGGTCCTTGTGATTTGGTAGCCATTGTTTGAGTCGACCAGGGAGCAACTGATGATTGAATACGCTCCTTAGATTTTTGATTACCAGCAGTGTTTACAGAATTAGGGGATACTAAAAAATAGTAAATAAAACATTATTAAAATAGACTATTAATGAATTTTAAAGTATTAGTACACTCGTCTCAAGTGTAAACTAAGGTTTCGCAAATAAGCTTTAAAACATAAGAAAAGCTTCATACACATACATACATACGTAAACACGCCCATACATCCATACGGGCAATGTCAGATGAAACTCGATTTTCAAAAATTGAGATGAAACCAATAGCATCCTCGTTTTGATAGAGGGAAATTAAAAAATTTTGTTGAAATTATTCCACGCTCTTGCGAATTATGTAGAATATAATTAATAGAATATGTGTTGAAATTTTTAATGAGAGACAAAAACACAAAATATTTGATCTCGAACGGAAAAAATGGCTATTTATTATTTTCAAGATTTTTATTTTAAGCAAGTAAGTATGTAAGTATATGCAGTGATGTACTAATGTATAGGCACAACGCATAATACCGCTTTACAACAGAATTACAAGCATCATAAGTATTTTTTTCCGACAACTATTCTTTTGCTATTCTGATCTGCTTCAGCTTTTAGGGTACTAACTTTTTTTATAAAAAAATTTCGTTGTTCGTACAGCATGTAAAAATTATGAAAAAGATACAGCTTCAGGGGGACAAAAGTAAAGGTACAATTTCTGCAATATGTATCAAATAAGCCAGATTTCGCCAGTCTCGCAGCATTCTTATAATAAACATACGCCATTAAGAGCCGTTATATTCTATATTCAATTTTGTAAGTGAGTGGTCATAACTCTTCACTTGCATAATCAGGGTATAGAATATTCAGAAATTGTAGAATCCATGGACCGATGCCATTTTAACATTCGCACAATCGCAAATCGTTTCAAAGATAAAACAAACTTTCATAAAAAAAATATTAAATCAATCGAAACAAATAGAAGATTTTTAACAGGCCCAACAAACTGTGCGGAAACGCTGCATGCATAATTAGACGGAAACCTTTAATATCAGACATTAATACAAGTTAGACAAGGAAAAATGATTTAAAAGTGTGCCAGGTAGGTCGACTTCCTAAACGCAAGTTGCAATGCATATTTACAATGCATATACTTCGTAAATTCACACATGAAATCTCTGGGAACGCCTAATGTTCCTATTCGGTTGGCAGCTCAGTTTGATGAGTATCAGATGTCGTGATGTAAACTGTTTAGCTGCAGTGGCGGAGAAAAATTGTTATGAACATCGAAATACTTTATTTTACAGTGAGAAAAATGGACATGACCGTAAAAAAATATTAATAAATAACTTGTTTGCGTCCATATTTTCACAACAATTTTTTCGATTTAACATACATATGTTTATAACACATGTTTTATGTGAGTTGCATAGGGGCGATCCTGAACGCCGTTTATATGCAAAAAAAAAATTCTGCAGAGCAGACGAGACCACGTTCAATATTTTTTGCTCAGATGGAGTGGCTATAGTGTAGCGAAAGAAAAATTCTGCAAAAAATCTTTTACCGACAGTGAAGTAGGGTGGTGGGGGAGTCACGGTGAGGGTCTGCATGTCTGTTTCGGGTTAGGGGAAGCTAGTTTTTATTGAAAGAATAATGGATAAAACAAAAGAGCGCAGAAAAACTAAGCCTACAAGTATCATTCACATTTCATCAAGACAATGGCCCAATACATCGTGCACATGATGTGGCTTGCTTATAATACGGTACATGTTTTACCATCCGCTGCATTCCCAAAGACCTGAATCGCATTGAACACTTGTGGAAAAAAATTAGAAAGAACCCGGACACGTGCGATTTCTAATAAGCTTAAAGCTACTTAGATGGAAGAATGGGCCAATATCGGAGAAAATATGACAAAGAACGGTCTATGCCAAGTAGATTTAGAGCAGTTATTAAACAAAAAGGATTGCCAACTAAGTATTGGAGAAACAATTTTCATAGCATTTTTATGATTATGTACATTGGTCCACCAAACATAATGTTGGTTTTCATATTTCACATTTTATTTTTTTTTTCTTGAAGTTTTTTTTACTAACTAAATATATTCATCACACACCTACAATATGTTGATGATATAAATATTTGCTTTGCTTTTATTGTTAAAACCATCAATTTGTCCTGAAATGCAAAATGCGACTATACTTTAGTTCATCTCTGTATATCGTTTTCATTCACATTTATAACTTATTTAAAGAACATATTTCATTAATTGAAATATTCAAATAAACGTTTAAATTATACGATTGTTTGAATAAGAAAAAATCATGAGATTTTATCGAAACGATTTTATGCTCGAATATCTGACAGAGAAAAGAACTACATACCTTCCCTCCCTTCCCAATGCCTATATTTATATATCTAATATGGTTACTTACTATTGTTAGCATTATTAGCGTTGCAGTTATTAGTGGCGGAAGAATTATTGCTATTTGTGTTGCTCATCAAAGCTTTGCGTCTTTGAGCTTGTATTTGCTGTTGCCTTTTCTCTTCTTCCTGCATTTGACGATGTTTTTCTTCTTCAGCTTGCATAAGACGACGTTTCTCTTCTTCCATTTGTTGACGTTTGCGTTCTTCTTTTTGTCGACGTTTGTCTTCGTTTTGCTCGCGACGTCGTTCTTCTTCCGTTTTCTTTGAAATCTGCTCTACAAGGATTTCATTTTTACCCTTGTTAATCGGTTTTGAAACAATGATGTTGTTATTAGTAGTAGAATTGCGTTTATTGGTATTTACTTGTGAATGAGATTTTTCATTAACAAATAGTTGTTGCTGAGACTGAGACTGGGATTTGCCTTGCTGGTCTTGCTGGTTGTAACTGTTATCGTTTGCAGAAGAAAACTTTGCCACACCGTCATGACATTTTTGAAGTTCGTTTCCTACTTTTTGATGCTGTTGCTGCATATCTGCCCTATTTTCTTGATTGTTGATTATTTTGTTAACATCTTGATGCTGCTTTTCATTATGATCTTGGATATTTTTTTCAGTATTTTTCAAATGGCGGTGATGTTCCAATGTTTGCTGTTGCATTTTCTGTTGTAGTTGTTGCTCGTGCTGTTGTTGAACTTGGACATGTTGCTCCAATGTGGCAACATCCCACATTGAAGCTGGAGTAGGTTTTGGTGAACCCTGCTGTTCCGTGGACAAACTAATAGAGTTTATTCCTACAAGTGGGCCATTTAGCCATTGGTTGTTTAAGGCGGTCGCTTGTGGAGCATTGCTCAACATAGAATGTTGTTGGCTGGGAAGTGGATTTGTTGGATTAGCTAATGAATTCATCCACATCTGCATCATAGGGCTCTGTGATGCGTTGTTTGAGGAGTTTGAAGTTGGAATTGCTCCAGAACCAAACAACTGCTGATCATTTAAAAACTCGTGGCCATGGGAATTTGGAGTGACAACACCTCCAGTGCTTCCAGCGCCAGAATCAGAACCATTATTTAAAAACATTCTCAAATTGAATTCGTTGAGCAGATCGTTACTGTTCATGTCGGAAGCTGAATTTTTAGTTTTCATTATAAAATCCTCAGCACTCATATATGGTGTAGAAGACGAGGATGCGTGAATATTTGATCTTTGTTGTTGCTGCTGTGATGCCGGCGTCTGTGGTTGTTGCTGGCCCTGATGATTGCTATACAATCGTTCTTTTTTGGTGCACTCGGCAATTGTGTCGTATAGTTGCGTTCCAGCGGTTGGATTGAGCGCTGCCAACGAATTGCTAAGGCCAGTTAAATTTGTTAGATACTCAGGCAAGCCAAGCGTCTGAAGTTTTTGTCTAACTACAGCATCTTGTTCAGCGGGAGATAAACGCCGAAAGCATTCATTTTTGGATAATTCATTTACAATTTCAATTTCCTGATTATGTATGAAACGATCTTGAAGCGTTTGGAAATGCATATTCAAAACTTGTGAAATATCAACAGAATTAATTAAACTCTTTAAGGCATTGCTTAGTGAATCAGCTGCTGCAGTTACATTACCTTTAAGTTTCTCATGCTGCTGATGCTGCTGGTGTTCATTTAAAGTTTTAATAAGATAATCGGTTGCTTGTGCAGAAGGCTGTGCCGATATTACAGGAGGTAAGGGTGGTGTCAGGGCTGTTGGATTCAAATCCATAGGGATTAAATGACTGTGACTAAAAGGCATTTGGCCGTTGCAGATTTTAATCAACTCCCCCAAGGGATGGAAACGTGCATCACAAACTCTTCGTACAAAAAGGTTTTCATTGAAATAGCCTGCTCGATACCACTCTGTCATTTCTAATGCGGAAAAAGGACCTTGAACTTTAGCCTGTGGATCCCGATACAGCCATAAGTCTGACGGTGCCGAGGAAGTCATAGGATGCGGTGGGGGAGGAGTTGGCTGTAATCCAATCGCAATCCCTGCGACGGCTGCCATTTGTTGTTGCTGTAATTGATGTAAGGCAGCCATGTTATGAGGATGATCTACTAACATGCCGCCCATATTATATAAGCCCACATTAGGTGGACCTGAAGGTACTGCGCCGCCTAACGCTGGTGAAACTGTTGATGGATGATTCGTATTCTGCGGTTGCTGCATTCCCATGAACATGTTATGGGCATTTATTTTATTTCCCACAGACATCATCGATGATTTCACATGATCGTCTTTAGCATCTTCGTCGTCCATAATTAATTTCTCAATCATATCATCAGTAACTTTCATCATACGTTCAGCATAGTCGCCTATGTTGCAGTTTGTTGTATTGGTTTCGCTATTGCCAGCTCTTTTTAGACACTTTTGAGTGTTAGTGCCAGAATTTGTTGTCGATTCGTTAGTATATTCGTTGTCCGAATGTGTTTCTGAATGCTTATGAGAAACATTTTCAGAAACAGCAAGATCTGGTGGTATAACAGGCTCGTGTGTGCAAATGTTATTGTGTTTCGTCTTGCCACTTTCTTCCGAAAGCTCTGAACTTTCATGGCTTGCCGTAATAATGGATGGAGGTGTAGGCGAAGGAGATAATGAATCATGATAGTTATCTCTTTCTTTCAACGAAGAACTCTTTTGAGACTTATTGGATTTAGTTGAGTTGTCATCTGAAGTTTTAGATAATTTCTGTTTCGCTTCAGTTCTCAATTGCAATTTTTCTTCTCTCGGAATCCCATTATTACTTTGTTTTTCATTAGCATGGCCAGTATTTTCATGATCATCGACAGCACCATGAAAGGCCCCACTTGCATCAAATGTACCTCCAATATCAGAAGGGTTTTCCATTGCCCACTCCGGAAGCGCCATTTCATCATTTGCATTACCTTCACCTTGCATATTTGATGCTGCCGATGCGTTATTTGGCCAAACGTTTCGACTACCCGAATTCCTAGTTCCAGAAGATGTAACCGAAACAGATCTCATGACTCCAGGTGTCCCTGTTGGTTTACCAGAAACACCAGATTGTCCTATACGTTCTCCATGAGTTGATATAGTTGAATTTGAACGCATCATCATTACACCACCACCTCCAGCAACAGCAGTTCCAATACCACTACCGGCCGCCATACCTCCTGCATTTTCAGTGTTTGGTAGATCGTCATCTCTCCAGCTAGTAGATCGGCCCCAACGCGCATGTGAATTTTGAAATCCAGATGTGTTCATTCTCCAACCGCCGTCTGCTGAAAATGTTGTAGCAGCAGCTAGCTCACCACCTGACATATCTTCATTACGATTACGTCTCCAATTTTCCATATTTCTTGGGTGGTTGCTAAATTCTCTGCGTGGGCTTGATGCCGGTGTATTTCCGTCCCACGCATCTGCACCCAAACCTACTCCTCCTCCAATTGTTGGAGCGCCAGACACTGCTGGATCACATGCAACTCCACCATTTCGTTCAACCCACAACCGATCAGTCTGAAGAAGAGTTGAAATAAATAAAATAAATAAATTAAATTATTAATATGTATTAAAAATTAATATTAATATTACGTATTCAAACGACCTGATTAATAAATATCTAGTTAATCATTTATTCGATTAACCAAAAAACTAAAAAAAAAATGATCGATTATGATTTGGAATTCATAAAATTATTTTCAATTTCGAATGAAATGCGCGGAACTATCGTTGGATGCGCCTAAAAGCGAAAGACCTAAACTTAACTCGAAGCAACTCGTTAACACGGCACATTAAAAGTGCTTACCTTATTTACAACATAGCGTGTCTTCATATGCAATAATATCAACACTTCTGATTATTAAAGGAAAGGTTTAAAATGTGTCAATTTGACAAAACTTATTCTATTTATTTATTTGTTACTTATTTCTTTATTTCTTCATTTTTTTATTTTTTTATTTCTTTATTTCGTTATTTCTTTATTTTTTATCTCTTTATTTCTTTATTTATTTACTAAGCCATTTAGGCTAAATAAAGTGTATTACAAAGTACTTGATATATTCTGAGTAAATACAGATAATATAGATAAATGTCAAGCCGATAGCCTTAGTCGCTAGTGCTTTAGATTTAAGATTTATTGTAATTTTAATTATAATAAATATATAAATAAATGTTGTTTTTCTTCCGACGGGGTTTGATGCAATTTGGAATGAATTTCCGTCATCCCACGTCAAATTTGGTTGATAAACAGACCGGTTTCGGCTATGTGCCATCTTCAGTGTTCTCTCAGTAACTAATCGTTTTTTGTGTTGTCCCTTGTCTTTTGTATAGTTTCCTTGTGTACCTAACTTCTTTTCCTCTCTTTCTCTCTTGTTCGTGTCTGCATCTCTCTCGTTCGTATATATTCGTGTGTGGCTCTCTCTCGTTCGTATATATTCCTGTGTGCTCTATATCTACCTGCTTCTTGTTCGTTTAATTTTTCTCTTGTTAGTCTCTTGTGTTTACCGTTACAGTTTATTATTTGAGTGATCATTTGCTAGGTGGTTTATCTTTGTGTAGGTAGTAGTCTGTGATTGTACGTTTCTGGGTTTCTTTTTGGTTTTGTTCGTTTGTTGTGTTGTCTGGTTTTCTTGGGTTATTGTTTTCTTTTGTGTAAAAATGTTTTAGCGGTTCAAATATTATGTCTGACGCAGTGTTTATTTGTTCGTTTATAATTCTTCCGTCAAACGTTTTTTGTTTGTATATTTCCATGTTTTCTAATACGTTCAGTCGCCGTCCTTTGTGCTGTAAATGCAGTAATTCAACTGTTTGTCTGATGTGTCTTGGTGTACATTTGTTGTTGAATATGTGGTTCGCGAAATTTGATTCTGGCGTTGCTCCTGGTTGTTTCAGTTTCTTGTTGTAGTCTCTTATGTGCTCCCGAAATCTTGTTTTTATTTTCCGTCCTGTTTGTCCGATGTAGCTATGTTTGCATGAGCAAGTCAATTTGTAAACTCCTTGCTTATCTAGGGGGTCCGTTTCGTTTGTGCTATTTCGTAGTATTCTACCCAAATTGTTTTTTGTTCGGAATGCTGTGTTAATATTGTGTTTTCTAAAAAATTTTGCTAGTTTGTATGTTGATTTGCCCATATACGTTAAAGTAGCCCAAGTTCCATTTTCTTGCTCCTGTTCTCTGTTCCGTTCTTTATTTGTTTTGATATCATTTCGGATTTTGTCTACTAGTTCTTTTTTGTATCCATTGTTTTCTGCTATGTCATATATTGTTTTTATCTCTTTCTTATAGGCCTCACGTGTTAGTGGTATTCGTTCAAGTCTTGTTACTAATTGTCTAATTGCCGCGTTCTTGTGTTGTTGAGGATGGTTCGATGAATTATGTATCTTCACAATGGAAGTAGAAGAAGACGACAAAATAAATTACCTAGACCTAACAATTAAAGCAAATAAGAGTTTAAATAGAGTTGAATACGAAATATACAGAAAACCAACGGCCACAGACACAATAATACATAATTCATCGAACCATCCTCAACAACACAAGAACGCGGCAATTAGACAATTAGTAACAAGACTTGAACGAATACCACTAACACGTGAGGCCTATAAGAAAGAGATAAAAACAATATATGACATAGCAGAAAACAATGGATACAAAAAAGAACTAGTAGACAAAATCCGAAATGATATCAAAACAAATAAAGAACGGAACAGAGAACAGGAGCAAGAAAATGAAACTTGGGCTACTTTAACGTATATGGGCAAATCAACATACAAACTAGCAAAATTTTTTAGAAAACACAATATTAACACAGCGTTCCGAACAAAAAACAATTTGGGTAGAATACTACGAAATAGCACAAACGAAACGGACCCCCTAGATAAGCAAGGAGTTTACAAATTGACTTGCTCATGCAAACATAGCTACATCGGACAAACAGGACGGAAAATAAAAACAAGATTTCGGGAGCACATAAGAGACTACAACAAGAAACTGAAACAACCAGAATCAAATTTCACGAACCACATATTCAACAACAAATGTACACCAAGACACATCAGACAAACAGTTGAATTACTGCATTTACAGCACAAAGGACGGCGACTGAACGTATTAGAAAACATGGAAATATACAAACAAAAAACGTTTGACGGAAGAATTATAAACGAACAAATAAACACTGCGTCAGACATAATATTTGAACCGCTAAAACATTTTTACACAAAAGAAAACAATAACCCAAGAAAACCAGACAACACAACAAACGAACAAAACCAAAAAGAAACCCAGAAACGTACAATCACAGACTACTACCTACACAAAGATAAACCACCTAGCAAATGATCACTCAAATAATAAACTGTAACGGTAAACACAAGAGACTAACAAGAGAAAAATTAAACGAACAAGAAGCAGGTAGATATAGAGCACACAGGAATATATACGAACGAGAGAGAGCCACACACGAATATATACGAACGAGAGAGATGCAGACACGAACAAGAGAGAAAGAGAGGAAAAGAAGTTAGGTACACAAGGAAACTATACAAAAGACAAGGGACAACACAAAAAACGATTAGTAACTGAGAGAACACTGAAGATGGCACATAGGCGAAACCGGTCTGTTTATCAACCAAATTTGACGTGGGATGACGGAAATTCATTCCAAATTAATATAAATAAAATAGATAAATGTATGTATATAATAAATGTATAAAAAAATATGTATATAGTATTAAATATCACAACCATTTAAGGGCTCCCCAGCCATTTAAGATTTAATTTTAATTCCATTATAAGGAAATAGGTAACTGTTCAGATATAGTAAGACCACACGCTAATGCTGGCTACAGACATTGCAACGTGTTTATGCAACACATTTATCATTCATGTTTTATATTTTAATACAGACACTGCAACCAAGAATGAAACCATGAACGCATCATGAACATCATTTCTGTATTTTGTATTCGCATTGAACATCGTGTTAGAAAGAAACATAGTTGAGCAAATGAGCCGTGAACTAAGTGAAACAGCGGCAATTATTATTATTGATGAATTGTTTTATGAAGAGGAGGAAAATGAGGTACAACCAAAGAAATAAATGATATGGTAATATGGTAAAAAATTGGTATATAAAAAAGAAGAGTTTTCAAATGAAAGAGTAAAAAGAAACTGAACCAAAAGATCACTGAAATTATGCGCGAATAGGCAAAAAACTTTTTTTAATTATTAGACATGATAAAACACAAAATTACGAAGCTCATTTATTTTTTCTGTGGTTGACAAAAAAAAACAAACATACTATGCACACTAGGGTGACAATGAAATATATGGAAAAAAATTTTCCAGAATTTTAAACAAAAATGTGAAGATTCTTTTGCCACTTGGTCTAAAACGTACATGCTAAAAATTTGAGCCAAATCGGATAACTCTATCCCGTGCACCTTTGAGGTCAAAGTTCAAATTTTGGGAAATATAGTTGTTGTATACTTAAGTTATATTATGGCCCATTGTGCATACCTAGTTGTATTTATATAGTACTACTCAATATTGTATGAATATAATATGGCAACACTGAATGAATAAAGACATGGCGATGTGAAAGCAAAGTCATTCCTTAAAAGATAACACATGGTGTCAGATGTGGGGTCAGCAAATTTATTGGAAAAAAACAAGTAAAGGAAAAATTAATTAAAACATGAATAAAATATAGACAAAGGAACCGTTTGAAATAAAAAAATATATAAAATAAACAAAATTAGAAAAAATAAGGGTTTAATTATACATGTATGTATGTACATACAACAGAAAACAAAATTAAAAAACTAAAGTTTATAAAATGGCGACAAAAGGTGAAGTATGTGCAAAAAATGAAGCAAGTGGTCAAATCTTTTCTGCTACACTGCCTCAAATAAATCTAAAGGCAACAAATATGGCCAGGGAGTGGCGGATGTGGATGACACAATTTAAAATATTTGTTAGAGCGTCTAACCTTGAAGATGCTTCCGATCAACGCAAGGTTGCCCTTTTGCTTCACCACCTAGGTAGCGGTGCGCTGGATATTTTTTATTCCTTCAACAAGGATGTTGATACAGTAAAATATGAGGAACTTGTGCTTGAATTTGATTCATATTTCACTCCAAAACTAAACATTGCTATGGAAAGGCATACATTTTTTATGTGTCAGCAACAGCCAGAACAGACGATTGAGGATTACGTGACGCTTTCAAAGAACCTCAGTCTGAGCTGTGAATTCGGTTCCCTACGCGAGAGCTTAGTAAGAGACGTGTTCACTTGTGGGCTATCAACAAAAATGGGAAACATAAGAGAAAGGCTGTTATCAGAAGGCGGTATTGCGCTCGACAAAGCAATTGACATTGCAAAAAACATGGCGGCAGCAAAGGAAAATGCAAAATCGCTACAACCAATAGATGAAGCAGAGCCCACCATAAACTACACCAGAAAAAACGACTACAAGATGAAACAGGCAAATAAGCAGAGCAACTGTACAAAATGCGGTCAAACACACCGAAACAAGTGTCCGGCATTAGGCGAAAAATGCCGCAATTGCGGAAAAAGTGGCCATTTTGAAAAAATGTGTTTTTAAAAAAAAAAATACATAAAATATGTGCATACCAATGAAGGAGAAAATGACAGGGAAGAAGAGGAAGATGACTTGTTTATTGGCGCGCTTTCCAGGAAAGCAACAACAGCCGCTGAATGGAAGATTGAGGTAACGATAAACAACAACAAAATTTTTTGTCAAGTAGACACTGGCGCACAAGCCAATATAATTTCTTTTGAAACTGTAATGTTGTTAAAAGTAAAACAATTAGTAAGAGAAACTAATGTAAAAATATTTACATTTAGTGGTGAACAATTAAAAGTTGCAGGTGTGGCAAATTTATTAGTAGGTTTTCAGAACAAAATTTATAATATTAAATTTTATATTGTTAAGATTGATTGCAAAAACATAATTGGTCTTGAATCTGCGATTTATTTAGATCTAATAAAAAATGTGAATTTCATATCGGTAAATAAACTAGTTGATAAATATTTTGATGTTTTCAATGGTCTTGGTCTCTTGCAAACTGAGTGTAATTTGAAAATACTTGAGAATGTTTCGCCTGTAGTAGATCCACCCCGTAAAATTCCATTTAAATTACAAGATAAGTTAAAATCAGAATTAAAAAGAATGTCGGATTTAAATGTCATTAAACGAATTAGTGAGCCAACTGAGTGGGTGAGTTCGATTGTGCTGGTATCGAAGCCTAATGGTAGTCTGAGACTTTGCTTAGATCCAAGGAACTTAAACAAAGCCATTCTACGCCCACATTTTCCGTTTCCAACCATTGAGGACTGCAAAGCTCAATTGAATGGCTCTAACTACTTTTCGTCACTAGATGCCAACAGTGGGTTCTGGATGATTCCCTTAAGTGAAAAATCCTCTAGATTAGGTACTTTTAACACGCCATTTGGCCGTTACCGATTTCTAAGACTGCCTTTTGGTATAAACGCGGCACCTGAAATTTTTCATGCCGAGATGGTAAAATTATTTGGTGATATTTCAGGCCTAATTATATATATAGACGATTTTTTAATACATTCGGCCACAAAAGAAGAACATTTCCACATATTAGAAAAAGTTTTTCAAAGGGCCAAAGAGGTTGGGTTAAAATTCAATAAAACAAAATGCAAATTACTGCAAACTGAAATAAAGTTTTTAGGATACATTTTTGATAAATCTGGTATTAGGGCAGACGTGGAAAAAATAGAGTAAATTGTCAATATGCCTAAACCAGAAAATTTTAAAGAATTACAACGTTTTCTTGGTATGATTACTTACCTGGGTCCATTTATAGAAAATCTGTCTTAGAAAAATAAAAATTTAAGGGATCTTTTGAAAAAAGAAATTCAGTGGCATTGGTTGTCTATCCATGAAGATGAGTTTAAACATCTTAAACATGAAATTACTAAGTATCCAGTTCTTACATATTTCAACCCTAACAAGGAAATAACTATGTCAGCATGACAAACATCCCACTGCATACGCGTCAGTGAAGTTAACAGATGCTCAACAAAGATATGCTCAAATAGAAAAAGAACTATTTGCTATACTCTTTGGTTGCACAAAATTTCATCGGTTTGTTTATGGCTCACAAGTTTTAGTGGAAACTGACCATAAGCCTCTTGTTAGTTTATTTAACCAACCGTTATTTAAAATTCCAGCACGACTTCAAAGGTTCATGTTACGTTTACAAAGTTATAGTTTATCAGTTATCTACAAACCAGGCAAATATTTACATATTGCTGATACTCTATCAAGAGCTCCAATAACTGGAACTACATTTACAGAAATGGACACCGAAATTTCATTACATTGTAATTTTATTGTTTCACATTTGGAAACACCTTTTTCAGAAATAAATGAGGTGAAAGAGCATTCTGAAAGGGATGCTACTTTTTTGAAAATATATGAGTATGTAAAACAAGGCTGGCCAAGCAATAAGAAAAATGTAGACAAAGATGTAATGCCGTACTTTAAAATTAAAGACGACATATGTGTTCTAAACGATATTTGGTTATAAAACCAACGAATCTTAATACCAAAAAGCTTACGCAAATCTGTTTTAAATAAAATTCATGAAGGACATTTAGGAATCCAGAGATGCAAGGATTTAGCTCGGCAATCAGTTTATTGGCCAAATATATATAATGATATTGAAAATATTGTCACCACATGATATAATTGATTTACCATGGTTCAAATTAGGATGTGATCTGTTCGAATTTAATAAAAATATGTATTTGTTGGTAGTTGATTGTTATTCAAAATATATTGAAATTGAGTCCTTAAGTTCTGGATATAATAGTTCACAACTAATACTAAAATTAAAATCTTTATTCGCAAGACATGGAATTCCACATATTTTAATAACAGATAATGGACCCCCATTCAATTCTAAAGACTTCAAGGCATTTTGTGAAAATTGGGAAATTGATCATAAGACGTCCAGTCCATATTTACCTAGATCGAACGGCTTAGCCGAACGCTCAATTCAGATAATTAAAAAATTATTATTAATATGTCATGAGAGTAAATCGGACCCTTATACAGCGCTGCTGCATTACAGGACTACACCTAAGGGTAATTTACCTAGTCCGGCAGAGTTGCTTATGTCAAGGTCGCTGAGAACAAAAATTCCATCCATTACAAAAAATCTTCAACCAAAAGTGGTTAATCACAATGAATACAAGAAAAAATTAGATGCAAGCATTCAAAAATATTCGGATTACTACAATCAAAGAGCCAAAAACTCTAAACCTGTTACAAAAGGCGATAAAGTCATGTTTAAGAAAACGCCCACAAGTAGTTGGTCTCCGGGATGTATAATAGACCATTGCAAGGAACCAAGATCATTTTTAATTAAAGATAATAATGCAATTCTATATAGAAGAAACCAGCAACATATCAAAACATATTTAGAAAACAAACTGATTGAGTCACGATGATAAAGCAATAAAAACCGATTGTACAGATAGAAATATAATGAGCGATACAAATGTAAAAGTTCCAAATCAATTAAATGTTGAAATTTCAAATGAACCAAATGTGAAAATAAGTGAAAGACGAAATGATAATACCTATGTAACAAAAAGTGGTAGAATTGTGAAAGAACCACAAAGATTAAATTTATAAATCTTAGAATTAAAATTTATTTTGTAATTGGTATTAGTATAAGCAATTTATTTTAATATATCCTTAAATTAAATGGAAATTAATAATTTTTATAATTGAATCCCAAGGAAGAGAGATGTTGTATACTTAAGTTATATTATGGCCCATTGTGCATACCTAGTTGTATTTATATAGTATTACTCAATATTGTATGAATATAATATGGCAACACTGAATGAATAAAGACATGGCGATGTGAAAGCAAAGTCATTCCTTAAAAGATAACACAATAGTGTATTCGCCTATATTGGACCTAAAAATATAGCTTTTCGATATGAATTATACCGAAATCCAATGGGATTAATGTGCCACATAGTGTTTAACTTGCATGCTGAAAATATTAGCCGAATCGGGTAGCTCTATGCCGTGCACCTTTGAGGTCAAAGTTCAAATTTTGGGAAATTCTGTATATTTAACTATAATTGATCTAAAAATATCGAAATATTAACCCTTTTTAGCTACTAGGTTCAAAACTACCGATTTGAAATATTTTGTTTTCATTACGAAATAAAAATATATATGGAAAAAAGCTCGGATTCCTACTATGTCAATTCAAAATGCAGAGAAGAAATTAACTCGCTTGTACGAGGAGTGGAGGGAAATGAATAGACGGAAAAGCAGAACATCCGAATTTTATAAGAAAGAGAAGCATGGAAAGAAGCACTCGATGATTTGTTTGACATCGCACATCCCGATGCACTTAAGTTAATGAAAATCGAGGAGGATAAATTGTTTTTGTTGAAACAGAGAGAAAAAGGAGGTATAAAGAAAATGAATAATGCATAAAAACACTGTAATACAAAAATTATTCAAAAATTGTTTAAGCACAGTCTGTTTTTTTGGAATGGACGTCTTATTGAAACTCCCTCAATATCATTAAATTTTTGCTACTAATATTGTTTTGCTAAGCCGATTTAATAAAAACTTCTAAGTCCTTAATGACATCTTCGTGTTTTATTTTGGGCTCTAGAATTTCTGTTTCATCAAGCTGTTCATTTCAAAAAATTTATCATCGACGTCACGTCAATGAAATACTAAAAAAGTGGGGCTTGCCTACACATTGTGGAAAACAAATGCCTACTACTGACACGCTCATGGTATTTTCTAAGCCTTGCAGAACAGAAATAGACTCTTAGTAGCACAAAATTGTTCTCGAGATCGAGTATTGTATTGATGTGAAGTCGCTGTTGACAACTAGAATCATCATCAGACTAGCAGAACGGGTCAGTACAGATGTCGAGGTCGCTGCACCATCTCATCACCGTTCTTTGTTCGATTTTACTACTTTTGAATTTGGATACTGGTGACTAGAAATATCAACTACTTAACCGTATGATTTTTGGTAGTCTAATTCGTTAATTTTTTCGAAGACATTTTTGCTTATTTAAATTTCCTTCCATTGGTCTGTTCGTGCAGCAGATCGTAGGGATTAACAATGCCAACAGGTAGCCAGCTTATAACCGTCTCGGCGCGATTCAGGTGCATACCATTATTCTTATATGCTAAAGCAGAGATTTTAGCATTTGTATAAGCCATCAATCTTAAAAAGTTATACCAGATTCGAAGATAGGAATAGACTCGGCTAATACTTGCCTAATAGATATTAATTTAGACTTTTTTAATGGCAATATCCTGAAAACTCCGCAAGTTGTAACTTTTTTGATACTACCGACAAAATAATATATACTTCCTGGGCGAATTGGGGAACCGGTGGTACACCATTTAATACGTCTGCAACACAGTGGCAACGCTGACCATAGATGCCTGAAGTAAAGACAAACCTGCATAACTAATAATATACATATAATATGTATCTATTGATTTTATATGTAGATATTTCAGCAGTAGAATATTTAGGAAATAATATAAATGCGTTTTTATCGATATCAAACGAAACTATCTATTGAATGGCAAACAAATACAATTATTTTTGTACATATCCTTGGCTATTGCGCATTTAAATATCTAACGTCATATCTCAGGTCTGTACACAGGAAATTTTTTGCCAAGTGTTATGAACCTACATTAATATTTCAAAATTTCATGAAAATCGTACGAGCTGATCTACGGGTTCGTTTTATTGGGTTAATCCATACGAATTGAGCAGTGTATCCCATATAAAATGTGTCAAGTTACCACGGCAAGTGCATGTGCCGGATAACATTGTTGCGGACGAAATAGACAGATCTGTAAACCGAAATAACCATCAAAATACAGATCAATTGGCTGGTATCCCCTCAAATTGTTGCAAATTATTAGTTTATCAAAAGTTGTTAAAACCGCAGAGACGATATGGCCTAACGGATCACCTACTCGACATCGAAGTTTACCTGGCCGCCAATATAATTATATTAAATATGCAATTCTGGGGGGGTTACCTGAAGAACGATTAAAAAGGCGGGATTTATTTCTGTACATCCTTTTTTCAGGTAACACAAAGGGACCAGGAAGGCCAGTTCCATTATGACGGACAGTATCTGCAACCTAAAGTAGCCACGAAGTGTATTTTGACGAATTGTTCAAACTTTCAAACCTATTTCTTACAGTATATATTTTTTATATTTAAAAAAACCCACCTTTATTGCTGATGTACGTTGTTCCTCATCAAACATAGCATTTGGTCTCTGAAAAACTGGATGGTACACAGATTTGCCACGCATGCGACCCCTCTCTATGCTACCGATCCTACCTGTGCCACGTGTTGCTGTGCTGAAACCAACTGGTGACCGTTGAAGCCATCCCGGCCTTTGCTAGAAAAATTATTTAATACATTAATAAATATCTTAAATAATAGACGATTCAGGATTGTTCTGAAAATCAAGTGATTTCAAATAAAACAATTTCCGAAAATTAATATTGGTCAAATGCAATTTTTCATATCGTACATTTTACGTTCAAATAAATTATTCTAAGTGGCAACATAATAAGAATACAATAAAACTATCCGTAAAAAACTAGCTTTTAGTTGAACTTGTTTTTAGAAACAGTTAGATTTGAAATCACTAAATCGTCCTGCTCGTCCCATGGTCTCTTTTTTGTATTTTACAAATTAAGGAATATGTACCATTATACGGTGTTGGTCTGCAAATAAACTCAAAATAAATAGTCTCCGGACCAAACGTACTTTTTAAGCCGACACCGAACTTAAAAAAAATTATTAATTTTTGTGTTTTATTTGTTAGATAAAAAAATTAGCACACATAAAAACCTTTTCTTTTGACAACGTTCATACTTTTATATTTTGCGTAACTTTGATTATACAGTCATACGAGGGCGGATTGATATTAAAGCTACCTAAGCGCTAGATGGCAGCACAAACACAAAAACTGTTTTTTTAGAAATTGCGATCTGTCAAACGTCAGCTGTTAAAATTTCAGCCATCCGTTAGATTACATGGTAAAATATTGGAGTGCTGAATTTTTACGCGGCCGAACAAGCACTGCAACAATACCATCAACAGGAAGGCCAAAAGAGGTGGCTACTGAAGAAAATATCAAGAGAATCCTCGATATCGTTATGAATGATCGCCGAGTGAAGTCACGTGAGATTGTTGAAATGGTAAACATATCATATGAACGAGTGTTCAACATTTTGCATGACATTTGCATATGAAAAAGCTATCGGCAAAATGGGTGCCGCGTTTGCTCTCAATTGACCATAAACCTAAAAGTGTGACCTGTGCAGTCTTAATGGCAAAGCTCTATGAATTGGGCTACGAATTGGTACCTCATCCGCCATATTCTCCGAATTAAGCTGCTAGTGACTACTTCCTATTTTCAAACCTAATGAAATGGCTCGGTGGAACGAGATTTAGCTCCAACGATGAAACTATTGACCAAACAAATTGGAAGGGATACAAAAACTGGAGAAACGTTGAATGTATTGAGCTAAAAGGAGACTATGTTGAGAAATAAATGGTTTTTAAAAAAATGTTTTTTCCTACTTAGGTAGCTTCAATATCAATCCGCCCTCGTATGTACCATACACGTATGCCTAGTTGTAAGTTATTATTATTTTGTTCACCGAAGGTTAAGTTAGTATTACTACATTTACTATACTACACTAACATAGCATAATAAGAACTATATGATCCCTGTTATTCATTAGCGCATACTATTTCTCACTATGATTCTCTCTGTAAAATATATGGAATAACATTGATTTGATTATTAAATAAAGTTAGTATTGAAACTAATAAGACGTGGTTTTATTTTAGAGATTTGATTACATTCGGCACGTCTTCTCCACGTGTCTATATACAAACATGTTCAATAAATTTATACAAAGTTCGGCGTTCAACGAAAATATTTATGACTACAGAACATAGTTTTCCGCCGAAATCCTACACCGAACGTCCGATGATCGGACACTATGGCTTCTCTATAAAATGTATTGAAGAAAAAATGTTCATACCGCTGATGGGGCAGATCCTTGCGTGATGTCTTCGTCTGTGCTAGGCACTAGAGCTAGGGGAAGTTGAACTCTTTCCACAAAAAGGTTTTTATATGATGGTAATATTTCAGGTATGCCACAGTTTTTATCAAATAGCAACAGCATTTCTTCTCTACCATAACGAAATTCTGGAAACGTATTGCGCGAAGCACCAGAGTTTGCAGAACTGACGTTATTCGGCAAACTGCTTGTATTAAGATTTAACGGATTACTGTTGTTTACATTATTTACAGATGATCCATCGCCTCCACTATATGAGTTACCAGAACCGAAAAGACTTGTAGGATTTGTTATTTGACCGCTTGTATTATTGGAGAAAGTTGTATCGGCTGACATGTTTCGCAACCATTCGGGACCAAATTTCATTGAATCTGTCATTTTTTTATTATTTTTGTTTGTTGATTGATAAAATGGAAGCTTAGTACACCACTAAGTGTTTTCTTTTTTGTTGTAACAGATTTTCAATTACTGTTTGTGACGCCGCTACCTGTAAAAATAAAATATCGTTAATATCTTTTACTTATACCTCATTCGGCGTAATTAATATAAAAAAGTTTTACTTTGTGTTGACAACAACAGCGATACAATATTGATAATACGTTATGGTCGATTGCCTTATTTGCAAACGTTTTGTACACTATATGAGAAATTGTACAATAGCATGACTTTTAGAGGTAAACTTTTGACAACTTAAAAGATATAAATTAAATATTTCAGATAATTTAGCAACCATTTTATTTAATTTTTTGCCAAAACATGCCATACGAAGCCTCACGAGGCCAATATAATTATATATATTAAATAACAATAATAATAACACCTAAGAGCACAAAAAAATAAAAGGGGAAAAAATTATATATAAAGTCTGGAAATGTAAGTCACATTCAGCAGCAAAAAAACTAAGATAAACAAATACATAAATACATGTAATATATATACAATTATAAAAATTAATGTATGCCCTTCATAGAATCGTAAATGGGCCGACCGATGTCAATTAAAATTTCAGGGGGGATGGTCTGAAGGTAGTTTATGTGAAGTTTGTACGAAATCGGCCCAGGGGATAGGGAACTCCCCATACAAAGCAATTTTTAATTTCCATATATCTGTATAATTACAATAGTGAGACTCTCCAAATTTACAGTAAGTGGTCCTTAAAAGAAAGTAAAACTTTCAGAAAAATCTCGAATGCATCGCAGGGGGAAACGAGTACCCACTATAGGAGGCAACTATCAATTTTCTTATATCTGTGCAACTATCACAATGAAGCTTTCTAAATTCGCTGTGTTATTCTTCGAATAACGTGTGATTTCGAGCAAAATATTGGGGGTACAGGAGGTGGGAAACGGGTACCCCAATAGCAGGTAATTATTAATTTTTTTATAATTATACAACTATAAGAGTGAGGTTTTATAAATTCGGTGAGTTGTACTCTTAGAATAACGTGTCATTTCCAGAAAAATACTGGCGGTCTAGGATGGGGAAACGGTTACCCGCCATACAAACTAATTATTAATATTCCTACATCATCAGAAATACAATAATTCAGCTCGCAAAATTTTATGTGGGTTACTCTTTGAACAAATTGAAATATCTAGCATAATATTTAGTGTATCAGTGTGGGGAGACGGGTCCGCCCATATAAGATAATTATTAATTTTCTCATATCTATACAACTGTAAGAGTGAGACTCTCCAGATTTGATGTGTTGCTCTTACAATGACGTGAGATTTTCAGCAAGATGTTGGGGGCATAGGAGGGGGAAGCAGGTACACCCCACGAAAAGTATTTAATATTATCCCCGTATCAGATGAACTACAATAGTTAAGCATCTCTAGATTTTATAAAGATTGCTCTTAGAAGAAATTAACATTTCTAGCAAAATTTTGAGAGTATCAGTGGGGGAGACGGGTAGCCCCCATACCTGTAATTATTAATTTTCTGACATTTTATTAACAAAATAAAATTAATCTCATAGTTACATTTTTAAAATTAACTTAAATATTGACAGATAATAGTTCTCCTGAATTGATGTGCGTTACTAATTACTTGAGAGCTGTAGGGAATATCGTTCCAGAGACTTATAGCATGAATAAAGAATGTATTTAGATATCTGGGCGCTGTATCTAAAACAAAGTAATCGTTTGCCTCTATTTAGTGCTGAAAAGTTCAATCGCGCATAAAGATGTTCGGGTTGACACGTGTATATTATTTTATGCATTAGGATTAATATTCTTACCTTCAAGTAGTCTTCAAGACACATTCTATAAAGTTTGTTTACGTACAAAAAAACATGACCAAAACTTCTTAAACCACATACATAACGAACTATATTATTAAAAGTTACATTAAGTTTACTTTTGCTAATGCTGTCACAACTGGCAAAAAGTTCACACCCGTACAGTAAAATTGGCATTAAATAAGTTTTAGCAAGAAGTATGCGAATATTAATAGTGGTGCAATGATGACTTTGCCAAAGATTTCTTAACATAAATATGCTAGGAGTTTTTCCTATAATTAGGATAAGAATAAGAAAAGAGTTTGAGCTCATTTGGAAGTAAGCTCGAATTATGATGAACTCTTTTTACAAACGAGCGATTGAATAATGAAAGGTGTCCAAGTGGAACGAAAATTTGAACATTTCGTGTAGAGTTTGTAAAAGAAAATTCATTAGCAAGCAATGAGGGTCGTCCCGATTTCATAATTTTATAGAAGTGAAGTAATAAACGTAGATTCAAATAGTCTCTAAAATTACATTTTAAGAATTGAGGAATTAGTTCGCGAGTGCGACCATGGTCCTGAATTCTAATACTAAATACTTAGCGAATAATCTTTATTACAGTTGCTTCAATAATATTTATGTTATATGACCATGTACCAGAAAAAACTTCAAGGCAGTAGTTTATGTGAGACATGATAAGAGAATTTGCCAAACGAAATCTTATATGCTTAAGTGTATAAGCTTTCAATGCATAAAGTCTCCACAGAACTAGACAACTTTTATTTGCGATGGAATTTATATGATCATTAAAGTTAAGTTTACTGTCGAAGATGACACCAAGACATTTAAGGGTGTCAACAAAGACAATTAAATGCCCATTTACGTAAATTCTCAGTAGGGAAGGAAGATTGCGATTTGACGAATGGAAATTAATTGCCTTCGTTTTCAGTGGATTTATCTCAAGGGAGTTTGTGACCATCCAAGTGGATATAGAAGTAAGGTGGCCGTTCAGGCAAGTTTCAAAATTGCTAACACTTCCAGAATTTTCAGAAAACAACCAAAATTAAAATATCTTTTTAACTTGTGTATAAGAAGACACGGTCAAAAGCTTTGGTAAGATCAAGTGATACAAGGGTACAAATTCTACGATGGCCCAATTTTTTTATTATGGATTCGGTAAAGGATAGAAGTAAGGAAGTTGTGTTAAGATTACGCTGGAAAGCATATTGACTTGGATGAATCAGTGAGTTAGTATTTGCAACTTCATTGTATTTTCAAGTATTTTTGATATCGCAGGTAAGATGCTGATTGTTGTGTATTTATAGTCACTGTAAATAACCAACATAATTATATTATATGAATCACCCTATATATAACATAATTATAAATTATTATAGGTTAGGTTAGGTAAAGTAAAAAGTCATTCTTAACTAAATCTAACAATCATCAATATCAAAAAGTCAATATTTTCGAATTGGTAGAACACGTCCAAGTTTCCAAGATGCCGGAAACTTGGAGCAAGTGAGGATAGTATTCATAATATGAAGAAGGGGTGAGGATATGAGGGGAAAAATTAACTTGAAAAATTCAATTGGAACTTTATCATGACCGGTAGCGTTAGACTTAATAGAATTTAGAGCGATAAAAATATCATATTCAGTTATAGAATTAAAAGAAAACAATTCAGGATCATCCGCAAAGTTATCAAAGTCAAAGTTCCAAATTTGGCCACTATTTTTACCTACAAATAAAGTTTCACCACACTTCCGACGAGCTTTTCTAATTATGGATTTAGCTTTATTTCTTAGCTTACAGTAAGTTTTCCAATTTATATCAGAACGATTTCTAAGATACGATGAGTAAGCGCGATCCCTTAGGCATATTGCTTGATATATGTATCTAGAGTTCATCCATGTGGAATCTGATTCGGGTGGTAAGAACAAACTCATGGAGGCCCTGCACTAAGCTATCCAAGACAGATAGTTGAAGATTAGAATCATTTGTGTTATAAATGGGGGATATATTGAAATGCATAAAGAATTCATTCTTACCAACAAAATTCGAACGGTTTTAGTTCTTAAATTCAGCACAAGAATTGCGTAATTGAGGGGAGAATTTTATTGAAATGAAGATAAAGTGTAGCGTGGTCTGACTATCACTATAGCCAACAGTGTGTAGTAAACATGTAAAGCCAACAATGCCAAACCACGCAGCAGTGTCAAATTGCATTGACAAACTGCAATACAAATATTTTGTATAAGGGTCACTTGACACTCATACGTTTGATCAAAGGCCGCGGCATAAAGCACTTAAATAAATCTTATTTAATAACCATATGTGTTTATACATAAATATAAACACAACATATTAGTTGAGCACATGTGCGAACGGTTTGAGTTTTATAAATTACTGACGAGACACACGCCGCATGTCCACCGTGGGAATGTTTTAAATACTAAATGTATATCGTTTCTTTTCCTTCTTATGTTAAGATACCCCTAAGCATTATTCTCATAGTTACTATATAAGTCAATGTAATTTTGGTAAGAAAGAATTGTTAATAAACATCGTTCTTAGGAGCTCCCTGGTGAGCTCTAGAATAAAATAAGAAAAATCGTTTTTAAACTATTATTTTTAAATATAAATATTACATGGCGGTCCTGCCAGGAGTGCTCTAAAAAAACGAGCACCCAAAAATAATAAATTGGTGAATGCTTTGAAATAGCACCCAAAGGTTCCTGACGGACAGCCAAGTTTCCGTCAGAAGAGTGTCTGGCCAATAGACACTGGATTAATATTTTTTATCGGAAAAACTGCCTGGCCAAGAAGCAGAACCAACAAATCCAAAAAAAAAAAGGAAAAAGAGAGGGATGGAAGGACCAAAACCCCTAACCATCGAACAATATAAAGCAAGAAAGAGGCAAAACAACAAAAGAATAGACATCTTGATACCACCAACTGCAAAGCCCAAAAGAAGAGCAGGCTTAAGAGGGAGAAGGCAAACCTGCTGAGGGAAATAAACAGAAACCCCCCACCTACATGGAACGACGCTACTAAAATGTGGCAAAGGATCGAAACGCTGGAGCGACTTATAAAGCAAAGTATACACAAAAATAAGTAAATAATTTTTTTTCCCCCTTAATTAAATTTAAAAGAAGTGCACAAATTGCTGTGCACTCTCAGGTCGATAGGCGTTAACCGCCGTTGACAAACTTTTTTTAATAGTTCATAAGATTATTATTCTTGGTCAGAAATGAATTTTTGTATTGAATTAGAAAAAAAAATAAAAATATTAAATAAATGTAAATTTAAGAACCAATTAACAATAATTAAAAAGAAAATTAAAGGAAAACAATGGGAAAACCACAATCCAAGATAGAAAAACCGAACGCCAACGTGGTAAATAATTTAGAAATTGTTGACCATACAGAACACATAAACTCGTTATGGACACTACTATTGATATTGGTAATAATAAACACAGTTAATCTTCTATTAAAAATTTACTTGTTACACAAAAGGTCCCTCAGAAAGCAATATCTCAGCAGAGCAACTGACCTAGACAAAGTATAAGATACTCACATGGACTGGTTAGATATCCTAGAAAACTGCAGAAAAATTAAAAATGAATTTGACAAAACTTACAAATGCCTCAATATAGACAGACCAATAAAGGAAGCGACAATTAAAAAACACTATAGAAAACTTTTACAATATTTAGAAGAAATAAGGGTTATTTTAAACGTAAATTATCAAAGATTAACACCGTCACATAAAATAGCAGCCGAAGTATTTTTTCAAGACATAAGAAACAGAATAATACAGATATCGGAAAGAAAATCTATCAAAATACAACTACCACAAACATTGCACGAAAGTATAGATCTGCAACAAATTTGTACATCAAACACATCCATAATGGCACAAACAGCAATAGATTTTCTAAACACAGATGCCAGAATAATTATAGATTTCGATGGTAAATCTGAAAATTTACAACCATTTCTAGATTCACTGTCTTTAGTTGATTCCATAAAAGGCAATCACGAATCTTTGGCAGTGAATTTGATAAAAACAAAATTAAGAGGCAATGCAAGAAACCTTGTTAGTACAGAAAGCACAATAACTGACATTAGCAATAAATTAAAAAATAGCGTAAAAGGCGAATCAGTCGAGGTACTGACAGCCAAATTAATGAACATTAAACAAAACACCAAAACAGCAAATGCGTATTGTAGTGAAATTGAAACTCTTACAAAATCACTGGAAGGAGCATACATTGCTGATGGGTTAACACCAGAAATATCAAATAAATATGCCACACAACATGCTGTAAAAGCTATGACTAAAAACTGCACCATAGACAAAGTAAAACTAATTATGGAAGCAGGAACCTTTAATACAATGAATGAAGCAGTCAGCAAATTCGGCAATAGTTGTACCGAAGCCACAGGTCAACAAAATGCCATACTATATTATGGGCAACAATACAGACCCAATAACAAATACCGTGGCAATAATACACGATTCCATGGAAGAAATAATTTCCCACGCAATAATAATAATAACAACAATTACAACAGAAACCGTCAAAGATATACCAATAATCGTAGGAACAACAACTACGTAAGAACGACGGAATCAAACCAAAATGATTCGGAAAACGCCGAACTTCCCCTAAGACCAATTCAGTAAATATCTATCATCTTAACCTCAACCTAAGTTTCTTTATTAACCTTCATAAGGTCTTCGGGTCAATTTTGACCCATTTTAGGAAAAAAATTGGGGTTTTTCTTAAAATAAGTGGTTTTTATTTTTCATATTTTATGACTTTTATTTAATTTAAAAAATCATCAGCTGAGTTAGGTTTTTGGAATAATATATATGTAAAAAAATCAGTTATAAAATTTTTTACCATACAGGTCCTCGGGTCAAATTTGACCCGGAGTGAAAAGCTCGAGTTTTGTTATGCTGAACAGCATAATTTGCGATATATTTGGCGATCTGGTAACACTATATATGTATATCTTAAGCTTTTGTACCACTGAACGTATATATATCTCTTTTCCTCTCATCATACTTATCGATCATTATATTTGTATAAAATGAACAATGTTGCTCTTGTTTGCTTACTGCAATATCACTCATAGAAAGGTAGACCGATTTTTAGAGCAATCATGCCATTGAAAAGATTTAAAACTCTTTCGATAGTAATAAGGTTCGACAATAAGGATACTCGCAGTGAGCGACGAATTCTAGATAAGTTTGCACCGATACGTGAATTGTGGAATGCATGGGCTGACATATTGCCCAAGCTCTATAATCCATCTCAAGATGTAACAATCGATGAGCAGCTGGTGGCATTCAGAGGAAGATGTCCCTTCCGCCAATACATACCGTCAAAACCAGCTAAATACGGTATAAAATTTTGGGTGCTTTGCGATTCTGCTAATAGTTATGCCTGGAACATACAACCGTATACAGGCAAAGAAGCAGGAAATGTGCCTGAAAGAAACCAGGGTATGCGAGTAGTTCTCGATTTAACAGCTGGTCTCAAAGGTCATAATGTGACCACAGATAATTTTTTTACATCATATCAATTGGGACAAAAACTACTAGAAAAACAAATCACCTTAGTTTGAACTATACGTAAAAATAAGACTGAACTACCACCGGAGCTATTGGCAACTAAAGGTAGACCTGTATTTTCATAATTTTTTTGCTTCACCAATGATACTACACTTCTTTCGTATATTCCTAAAAGGAATAAGTCTGTGAATCTTCTCAGCACTTTGCATAAAATGCCAGAAATTAGTAATCGCGAAGACAAAAAACCGCAAATAATACTAGATTACAATAAATGTAAAGGAGGGGTAGATACGCTGGATAAAGTTGTGTCATGTTATACTTGCAAAAGGAAGACTAATCGTTGGCCTCAGGTAGTATTTAGCAATATTTTAGATATATCAGCCTACAATGCTTTTATATTATTTACATCGGTTAACCATGGCTGGAAAGAAAACTGTTTTGCCAAACGTCGACACTTCTTAGAAAATTTAGGTATGCAGCTTACAACGCCTTATATAAAACAGAGAAAAACTTTGCCAAGAACACCATTTTCGCGAGAAATTGCACAAAAACTGCGTCATGTAGCTGAGCAGGATCAGCAGCCATCAACTTCTACCAAATCAAAACCTGAACCAATTAGAAATGCAACCAAAAGAAGTCGTTGCCAACTTTGCCCCAAAACAGATAATAAAACACCATTAGTTTGTCTAACTTGTAAAAAATTTGTATGCAAACAGCACTCTAAAACAATTATTTTATGTAACCAATGTAATAAAGAACAATAAATTTGATGTATCATTAAATATTTATATATAACAATTGTACATTGTACATACTACTATAAGTTGAATTACTTCTATAACATCAATGTACTCATACATTTTCAATAAATGTTTACAAAAACTGCAGCTTACGTATTCTGATTATAATTAGAAATAACATATAAACACTAATAATATTCTTAATTAAAGAAAATTATTGTGTACATATAAAATTTTCTATATGGGTCAAATTTGACCCGAAGACCATTAACGTCAGTAACTTTGAGGACCTTATGAAGGTTAATGTTCAACTAAACAACACTGACACTACACTCATACTTTTGGTAGACACTGGTGCTGATATTTCATTAATAAAATCAAAATTTTTTAAATTAAACAAAATAAATACTAATGACACAACAATTTTTAGTGGAATAGGACAGGGCAATATAAAATCAATAGGAAGTACAATTTTGATCTAAAATTTGAAAAATTTTTAATACCACATAAATTTCAAGTAGTACACAATAACTTTCCGATACCATGCGATGGGATCATTGGAATGGATTTCATGAAGAAGTATAATTGCATGTTGGATTTTAACAAAAACAATGATTGCCTTATCCTAAGACCATTTAATATATCACACACAATCAATATACCAATTACAAATAACAATAGTGAAATAACTTTACCACCAAGATGTGAAATAATACACCAAGTAAAATTTAACAACCCAAACAATGAAATACTAATTCCTAATCAAGAAATTGCACCAGGCGTCTTTATTCCAAACATAATAGTAAACACTGACAAAGCATTAATTCGTTTTTTAAACACTAATAACACGCATACCAAAATCAAAAAAGATACCATAAAAACCGAAAACATCTCTGATTATGATATAATAAAAGAAAATTTTTACAAAAATATATCAAGAAAATCAGAAATACTAAAAATTTTGCAGAAAAATTTCCCGGAACAATTTAAAAATACATTATCGGAGTTATGCTCAACATACAGTGATATTTTCGGTTTAGAATCAGAAAAAATAACAATAAATAATTTCTATGAACAAAAGTTAAGAATAAAGGATAAACAACCGGTATATATAGAAGAGATAGATAAACAGGTCAAAAAGCTAATAGATGATCAAATTGTAGAGCCTTCATACTCTGAGTACAACAGTCCATTATTACTCGTACCAAAGAAATCACTGCCCAATTCCGACAAGAAGAGATGGAGACTTGTCGTAGACTACAGACAAATAAATAAAAAACTAATTGCAGATAAGTTTCCATTACCTAGAATAGACGATATTCTAGACCAGCTCGGCAGAGCAAAATATTTTTCTTGTTTAGATTTGATGTCAGGCTTTCACCAAATTGGCTTGGAGAACAAATCCAGGGACTTAACAGCATTTTCAACAAGCAATGGGTCATACAGATTTACTAGATTACCGTATGGTTTAAAAATAGCTCCAAATTCGTTTCAAAGAATGATGACACTTGCTTTTGCTGGTTTAAAACCAAACAAGGCTTTCCTGTACATGGACGACTTGGTGGTGTTAGGTTGTTCAGAAAAACACATGCTTTCAAATTTAAAAGAGGTATTTGATTTGTGTAGAAAACACAACTTAAAACTTCATCCAGCAAAATGTTAATTTTTTAGGAGAGAAGTCACTTATCTTGGGAACAAATGTACAGACAAAGGAATATTACCTGATGATAGTAAATACGCAGCTATCGAAAACTATCCAACGCCTAAGGATGCGGATAGTGCAAAACGATTCGTTGTATTTTGTAATTATTATCGAAGGTTTATCAAAAACTTCTCAGAATATTCCAGACATCTAACAAAATTGTCCAGAAAAGGAGCACAATTTGAATGGACTAAAGATTGTGACAAAGCATTTAGATACCTGAAGAAAGCTTTAATAAAGCCCACACTACTTCAATACCCTGATTTCACAAAAGAATTTTGTATAACAACAGACGCAAGCAAGCAAGCAAGCTTGTGGAGCCGTATTGACACAAGAATATGAGGGAAAGCATATGCATCAAAATCTTTTACCGAAGGTGAGAGTAATAAATCTACAATCGAACAGGAATTAACAGCTATCCATTGGGCTATTACATACTTCAGACCATACATATATGGTAAACATTTCCTTGTCCGTACTGATCACAGATCATTATCTTATTTATTTTCTATGAAAAACCCAAGTTCAAAATTAACAAGAATGAGGTTAGACTTGGAATTTTACTATAGAATACCTTAGGGGAAGGGATAATTACGTCGCGGACGCGTTATCAAGAATAACAATTGATGACTTAAAAAATATATATACAAAAACTAATACAATATTAAAAATCACAACAAGGTCTATGGCATATAAAAAGAAACAACAAAGTAATACCAAAAATATTCAGCATCAAATTAAAAATAATGATAAAGAGCCCAATATGTATGTACCACTAAAGATATTTTTCTGTTCTTTAAATTACTTATTATACTGGAATGTTAGAATGTGATGGAATGTTTATATTATTAGGCTAGCATATTCGTACATACATATGTGGTCTTTCTCATGGAATAGGGAATAGAAACATTAAAAACGATTTAAATTTGTATTTAGTAGTTAAGAAAGTGATTTAAGAGAGTGGTTTACCCTGAAGTCTATTCATATATTTGAATATCTATATATAAATAGGCAAAACCAAATTTTTAGATCCCTTTTTCACCTTTGTTTGCCAACCGATTTTCTTCATTCTTTTACCAAATGGTAAAAATTGTTGAGCTTTAGTGACACGACTATATATTATTTGTATCGGTTTAGTATTAAAGTATTAAAAGGCTCATAAAGTTGACACCACTACAAATGTTCACTTATGTAAGTATTGGTACAAGTAAAAACATAAGCAAAGCAATGAGAGTGTTTAACAGTACCTACATATATGGATATATGTAATAAGATTTTTTTATAGCTGTGCGTGTTTGTATGCAATTTTATTTTGTGTATTGTTTTCTCCATGGGGAAGGGAATAAGTAATTAGGCAGTTTTCTTCTTTAAATGAATGCAACTAAAATAGGTATACGTTTAAGCTGGCTGTCGAATTTCGACCACTAGGCGCACTCTAGTACTAATAAACGAATAAAAATAAGTTTAAAGAAACAAACAAAAACAAAACAACAAATCTTTGCTTTTCGACTGTTTAGTTCTTAATGCATGTGTGACAAAAAAGGGACAAATTACAACAATCACACCAATTTCCATCAAGAATTAGAAATTTTAGTAATTTATAATATACAAGATATATTATCTAGTTAAGCGAGGAAAATGCTATGAAAAATACAACTGCTCTGTACTGTATAAGAAGCGCTTGTGACTACCAACCAGTAGGTTGTAGGTATGAATCCCAACACAACTTTTTCAAAAAAATTTAAAAATTTTTAAAAGTAAAATTATTTTCAATACCATTTTTTACCCATATTTTACCCGTTAATAAACCGATTTCAATTATTTTACGTAGAAACCTTCCTAGAACTCTACATAAGAAATCTGTTTCATAAAATTGACCGTAGGACAGCTGGGTCCATAAGAAAACAACAGAATAGGACATATGACAAAAAGTCTTTTGGCTATATCTCATTGATTATTGGACCGAGTTTGTTATTTTCAAACCGAACAATTTTATGAAAATTTCCAAGAGAATGGTATAAAATTTATGTCTCTATGTTGTGTTAAAGCCTTAATTCTAAATACACCAAAATGTAGCAGACGGACAGACTTGTGCTAATCAAACTGGAAAAATCAAGGTAAGTAAATCGGTTTAAAGTGATTGTGTTAAAATTTAAACAAAATATGTGCAAACAAACTCGTATATTTATTTTTATACCAATGTATGTGCATTTATATAAATAATAAAACAAGTTTTAATTGTATATAACAAAAAAGACGTGTGGCACTCGGGGACTGCCGCGGCAAAGCTATTGCATAGCATTTTTTACGCAATTATAATTATTTATTTATTTTTTATTTATGCAGTATTTTTTTTTCTTTGATATTAATTCAAGTTTTTTCTTTGATATTAATTCAAGTTACACGGGCTTTGAGCGCGGTGACCGAATCAAGAAATTCACCACGCTCAAAGCCCGCGATAAAAGCTATGCAATAGTTTAAAAACCAACGAATTGCCTTTTTTTAAGAGAAGTAACACTCAGGCAAGTAGTATACCTACCAACCCGTAGGTGTATTACCTTCTTTGGGAAAGGGATAGTGAGAGAGGACAGATGGTGAAAGAGAAAGCTTAATTTTTACAACTCTGATATTGCGCGATGTGTTAGTTTTTAGATCAGTGTTGCAGCTCCTCTGATGTCAAGTAGGCGCATTAAATGTGTTTTAAGCTGTTGTAGCCATTTTATTAATTATTTTACTTCGCCGGCGATTTTTGCTACAATAACGACGAAGGAGGGCGCTGTGATGTCCACTAGCATACGCCAGTATCAATTGCTGCCAGTACTGTTCAGTGACAGGGCTATGCCTTCATCACTTAAACACTCCGACAACAACAAATACAATGGCATACACTGAACCAAAAAGTTCATTGTCACAATGAATTTTTTCCTTAATTTTGACCTAAGACACAGGTACGTTGAATCAATGAACTACCGTTCATTAAAAAATATACGGGATTAAAAATCAATGCACAAGTTCATTGGCCCAATGAAACCGTTCATTGTCTCAATGAACTTGTACGTTGAGCTCGTGATAAATATTTATTGAACTGATTCATTGATGTCAATGAACTCAGATCTTGATCCAATGAACTGATACATTATTTTAATGAACTTTTACATTGAATTTAGTGAACCTATACATTGACTTATAAATTGTTTTAATGAACTTTTACATTAAATTTAATGAACCTTTACCTTGACCTAATGTACATATACATTGTTTCAATGAACTTTTACATTGAATTTAGTGAACCTATACATTGACCTATAAATTGTTTTAATGAACTTTTACATTAAATTTAATGAACCTTTACGTTGACTCAATGACCAAATACATTTTTTCAATGAAATTTTGCATTGAAAATGTACATTACCGCCATTATTCATTAAAAATGGCCCTACAATATCTTCAAAATTTATGAGAACAAGTTTTCCGCAGGCACTTGGATCAATTTCATACGACGTGTAATGAGGATGATACTGAACAATTTTAATTTCTTGCGAAAAAATAAAATAGTTTTCAACATATTTAACAATATTTATAATTTTGAATATATGAAAGTCATTGCCAAACGTTGCTAAATAATATCCATTTGCAAATGTAACTCCATTATATTTGGCCTTAGCATAATATTTTAATTCGTCTTTGGGCACATTTAATTCACTGCTTACAAGAGATGCTAGACCACAGATTATTTCGTCCTTTTCATAAACAGAATATTTGTTTAAACTATAATGTGAATTAAATAGTCTATTAGCAAAATTGAGTTGAAACTTGTTAGACAAAGTAAGACAAATGTTTTTTCTCGATGTTATTGCATGGGAATATAATTTAAAACTTTTATGTTTTGCTTCATATTTAAAACACCAAAATTGCCTTAGGGGGCCAGATTTTTTTAATATTGTTGGATAGTGAGTTAAAATATGAAACTTTGGTTTTAAATTATCGTGAAACAAGGAAATATACTGCTCATTGTGAGTTTTTATTCTATTTGACAAGGAATCAATAGATGCATCCGTTATTTTAAAGCAAAGAATCATATTCATTATTTCTAAAAAATTTAAAAGAAATTTCCATACTTCGTCGTCTATTGGAATTAAGTCTCCCACCATCAGGGGAAAATAAGTAACAAAAGTCAACATTTCTCTTGCAGACATACGTAAACGTCGCTTTTGAATATGAGTCATTGAAATTGCATTACAAATGTTACCAATTTCTATTGCACCATAATCAAAGTTCTGTTTCCTCTCATTAAGTAATTCTAGGGTAAAATACTCCCTCTTATTAGTCATGTATAATATAATCTGGCAAATATCATAGTGGCATATGCCTTCAAAAATATCATGCATAACATCAACACAAAAATTATCTACTGCATGAAATGAAGGAATAGCATTGAAACAGCATTCACTTTTAATTCCCGTTTCTTTTGAACATTGCGACAGAACATCAACGTTATAGTTCATAAAATTTCGCAGTTCGCACGGTTTTTCCTCACATATATTTTTGCAACTTTCCTTACTTAGTTTACAAAAACGACAAAATATACCAGAAAATGATGCATTAAAACCTAATAAAGAATTCAGACCAAGATTGTCTCTAACCCATGATCATGGCACTATCTCACTGCATTATCTAGTTGTTCTTGCATTAATTTCGTGGCCTGTTTTAATTCTCTATGGGCTACTACGATTGCAGTATCATCTGCATAGGCAAAAGTTTTGCCCGTTGTTAGCAGATTGATGTTGTGTATCTTAAGATAAAATTTCCTATAACTTAGTTCTCAAACAATTTTAAGCTATGACCTCTTATACCAAGCTTTTCTATCATATTTAGAAGTTTTTCATGTGATAGCGTGTCAAATGCTTTGGTGAAGTCTATCTAGAGTCAAACAGTAATGTTTTTTGATTGGTGCTTTTTATGGAAATAGTTAAAATTTTAGTATTTTAAATTTTTAATCACACTACATATGTAGTAAAATATGAACACTTTTATTAAAAAGAAATTGATATTGATTATTGAGGGGCATAGCTAGTTCCTATGCGCATTTCACTGTTGCTAATGCAGATCATCAGGGAACTTTACCCAAATATTTCTTTGCGCAGTTGTTCGTTGATAAAATTGGCAAAATTACCTGGTAGCTTAGTTTTTTCCTTTTTGGCATCCGAATTGATTGGTGTTTATAATTATACAAATGATTTCTTCCATTGTTTTTTCTATAACTGATAATATTGAAATTGGTCGGTAATTGTTTTGTTTAAATCTGATTTCGCGCCATTTTTGTAGATTGGCCTAACATAAGATATTTTTAAAGCATCTGGTATTATTGATGTGTCAATAATTAGGTTTATTAAATTTGTTATTATAGGAGCAATAATTATAGTTATTTTTTAGGTCTATAGACCTAATTCCATCAAAACCCACGCTTTTTTAACATTCAAAGTGTTCAATATGTTATATATTTCATCGTTAGATGTGTTCCGCAAATGAAATGAGTTTAAAAGTATATTAGGGGATTGATGCCCTGTTTTTATCTTACATTTATATATGGTGTTTTCCACATTTAGTTTAAAGTTGTGAGCAAAGTTATCACATATTTCATTTAAGTTCATATTCCTAAAACTTTTCAGTATGGTTTCATATATATTATTTGATTTTAAGCCAATTATTTCATTGATAATTTGCCAAGTTACACGCATATTGTATCTATTTTCAAAAAATTTATTTTTATAATATAGTTAAGTCTTTTATTTAAAAAGTTTCTATATTTTTGTAATCACACTTATATCTTTTATTATTTCTATTATTGCGCCATCTTACGTAAAGGTTATCCCTTATTTCACAATTTTTCATTAACGAGTCATTTATCCATGGTTTTTTTCTTTTTCGGGTCGTTATTATTGATTTTTCATAAATGTTTTTAAATTTATCTAATATAGTATTGTACATAACAATAGGGTTTATTTGGTTTGATATTTCTTGCTAGTTTGTTGTACGAATCTACCGATTCACTTTGTTGTTGCATATTATTGTTTGCTGGGTGATATTGATTCTAGTTTTATTTACGATATTACTTTCTGAGACACAACATAACAGAGAAAAGTGATCTGAGATTCTGGTTTTAATAATTGATGCATACGCATGTGAGTTTATATGTTTGATTCTTACAAAGAGATGCTCTGTACATGTTTGTGATATTGTATTTCATACCATGATAGTATGATAGTACATCAAGATAAGAGTTTGTTGTCGGTGTCTCTCTTAAGATATCTATATTAATGTCTCCAAATAATATACGTTCTTTGTCTCTTCATTGTTTGTAACATGTCATCTACTCGTAACTCTTTTATAAAATTCTTCGCATTAAGAGATGGTGGTCTATATACAGCAACGATCGTAATGTTCTTAGACGTTTCTATGTTTATACGGATTGACTCAAACGCTTTTGTATTGACAGATATATTTACTACTACGCCTCAGCATCTACCTGGTCTGTTAATAAATATCTCTTCAAACCCACTTATACCGTAAAACGTACTTTCTTCATCGGTTAAATTTGTTTCCACTAGTACACTTTTTATGTGTTCTATTATTATATTAATTGTTGCCAAAAAAGAGTTAAAGTTGATACGCATAGAGCGAATATTTAGAAAAATTATAGAAAGGGGATAACTTAAATATTGGAGATTCAACTGGAGATTAAACCTGAATTTCCTCGTGAAATTAACTTAGGAATATCAAGGTCTAGTGCTATGAAACAATTTATGAGAATCGAAGCTTCCCTTCCAGCTAAATGTGAAATCAAAAGCATGTACGACGAAGATTTAACTGATTATTTAGAATTAGATCATATGCGATCAATAAAGTCCACTAATGAAGCTGTCACAAATTCATACTATTTGCCACACCAACCCGTGATTAAACCCGAGAGAAAAACTACAAAGCTTAGAGTAGTCTTCAATGCATCTAATAAGACGTCTAATGGCAACAGTTTGAATGACTAGCTTTTTATAGGACTTACTCTTCAGGCTGATTTGATAAATCTAATTTTACGTTGGCGTTTGTTTAGATTTGTATTTAATTGCGATATTACGAAAATGTATAGGCAATTTCGTGTTCACTCGTCTCATATCCCTTTTTAGCGAATCCTTTATAGGACATGGACTGAGAGTCAAGTGACGGATTATGAATTGCAGACGGTAACTTTTGAGTTAAATTGCGCGTCTTATTTAGCAAATCGTACTTTATTACAATTGGCTGATGATTGTGAGAAAAAATATCCCCTAGCCTAAAAAATGTACGGATGTACGTTGATGATGTATTGACTGGAGCCCATGATGTTTCCAGCGCTGTGTTAGCAAGAGACGAGTTAACTGCTGCCTTGTTATCGGCGGGCTTTGAGCTCAGGAAGTGGACCTCAAATGAAATTTCGATTTTAAAGGATTTGCCTCCAGGTCACTTAGTAGATACGAAGGTTTTGTCCTTCGAGAAATCTAGTTGTTCAAAAACTTTAGGGATATTTTGGAATGCTCAGTTAAATTCATTCTTTTTCAAGGGTTTTCCTCTCGAGGTAAAATCGGGATATACAAAAGGGAAGTATTATCGACCATAGCAAAATTTTTTTACCCAGTTGGTTGGTTGAGCCCAGTAATTATTACAACAAAAATCATCATGCAACGAATTTGGCTTGATAATATTGATTGGGATGATTTACTTCCAGCTTCAACGGAAAAGAAGTTGCTTAAGAATATGCTTAGTGAAATTGAAATTCTAATCAAACGTATTTATTGTTAGACGGATTCGACGATTGTGTTAGCATGGTTACGAAAAATTCCGTGTGCATGGACCACCTTCGTGGCAAATAGGGTTTGTCGTATACAGGAGAATACGGGAAAGCATAATTGGTTTCACGTCCGTTCTGAAGATAATCCTGCCGATTTAGGCAGCCGGGGGTAGACCCGCTCACTTTATCGAAAAGTGAACTTTGGTGGCACGGCCCTTTTTGGTTAAATCAAGACAAAACCCATTGGTACGCGCATAGCGTGAAAAATATCGACACGGATATTGAAAGTAAAAAAGTTAAAATTCATGCTTCATTTTTTTTGCCAAATTTTAAGATATTTTAGAGATTTTCATCTCTGGACAGGGCTACACGTGTAATTGCGTATATATTTCGATTTTTTCATTCTACGCATTCAGCCCATAAAGGCAGTTTTCATTATGACAATAATGTACCCAGTGACGAAATCAATAAGGTAAAGGTACTGTTATCCATTGTAGCTCAAAGCCTTTTATGCGGAAGAATATAAATGTCTATTGGATAAGAAACCTTTATCTGCTAAAAGTTCTTTGTTACCTCTAAGTCCCTTTGTGGATGAAAAAAAAATAATGCCGTCATTGTGAATCCGCCATCTGGCAAACAAAAATAAAAATATTCAATTTGTGGCCAAAATCATCCCCTACGATTTTGTTACAAATTTAGAGACAAGAGCCTGGAAAGGAAGTTTCGTACGGTGGCAGCACATCGTCTTCACGATGTTTGTCGAGTGGTCATGTTGGCAAGGATTGCCATAGTATAGCAACTTGCAAATATTGCAAGCAAGCCCATCACTCTTTGCTTCACGAGCATAAAGGTGTCAACCAAAATGTAAAAAAACGTCGGGTAACATCCACTTCCAGTCTAAGTATTGGTCCAATTCGGCAAACGGTTTCATTTCCTCCGACATTTCGACTGCATCTTCGTCAAGGTCATTCACGAATTACACTTGACGCGTGCTGTCAAAGTATTTATGTTTGTAAGGAATTCGTGTCAAAGTTGAAATTTCCTTTGTTCAAGGTGGTCGTATTGAACTAGAGCCGATACGATACTTCTCAGCGTATTTTTGTCACGGCTCGTTTACACAAAATGAGAGGTATAAACCCACCCGCCCCTTGTGTGTGACCGCTTCTATTTTGGAACCTTTTCAAAGCTTTGAATTAGAGGACCCGAATTTTAATCGTTCAGGTAATCTATACTTAGTATTAGGGCCCGAGGTGATGCCTTTATTGTTTGAAAGGTCGGATTCACTCCAGTCCAGGACTTCTACTCGCCCAATACAATATATTCGGATGGATTATCTCGGGGATATCTCCGTATTAAAATTATATTCCATTTTATCCTTTTAAAGCCGCAGGAGGGCATCATGACTCAAAACAAAAGCACCAAATGAATGCTCAGGAGTCCTTCATGACTCATTTATAAAAAATATATATGTATATATATACAAATAAGAATATACATATAATATATAATACAGTCCACAGGAGTCCTTAATGACTCAATGCAACTTTATTATCTATTTTCAACAGGAGTCTTATTAAGTGTTTGCAACGTATTTTATCATTGCAAGGTGGCCGGCAATGATTAAACACAAGTTTAATTATTTACGGTTTTAGCTTTTCTCTGAGTGTATTAAAACTTAGCTCAATACACTTTGGACATCTTGATTGGAAATGCGTTTCTTTTATATATATATGTATATATAACCATTAACGGTATTTACTTATTGTTGGCCACAAATATGTATGAAAATTTATCTACTTAGTTTCAATGCATCTTCGGACGCCATTACAAACACATTGTTCAATTTTCCTGAAATAAAATTAGGGGATTCGTTCTCTCTTATGAAATAAAACGAATATATTTCTGGTGTTTTCACTTCATTTACAACTTTACTCGGATATACGCCGAAACAGTATTAAACTAAAAACTGGAAGCTGAGCTTTTTTGAAATATGTTATTGTTGACGAGGGTGTTAACATAACATCTTACAACTTTTATCGAAATCGGATGACTAGACGCTTGCTTGGCATGATATGGGTTAAATTGTTTGTTTTTTGTTTTGGTATTTTATCTTATATTTTTAAGTAAATGCTTACAGCCTTATTCACAAACGTTTTATTAGAGACTACTAAGCAAAAATCGTTAAAGTAGTATTCACAAACGTTTAATAGCACTATGACGATGCAATTAGACACTAATAAACTCAAAAAATTTATTGTTGGCATCACTATTCTTTATCTGTTTAATAAGTTGACATTTGTATTGTTAAAAGTAAAAAAAAAACAATTGTGAAAGTTGAAAGTGTGAAAAATAAAAAAATATGAATGTTTTAAATGTAATTTCGACATTCGGTAGGTTTGAGCTAAGTATAACTGTAAAATAAGTACATTTTTTATGAAGTAATACAAACGCAAAATTTTACCTGATCATTAAAATATTGATACTTCCACCCAGTTGTCGCTGCGTTTTCTTTTAATGATTTTTTCCGTGTTTTTGCACATTGCAAACACCAAAAATTTTGTAAATAAATCAGTCACATAAATTTAATGGTGTATAAAAAACTGCTACGTACTCGGTATTTGAATATTTTTGTAATATTTTATCAAAAAATATTGTTTGCAATGCCATTTCAACACGTCTTAATATATTTATATATATTTTTAGGTATTATAAGCAATATGCTATTAATCTAAGTTGATTAAACAACCTTTATATGAAATTAATTTCACATTTTTCTAACCCTTAGAGAATACTTGCTAATCGAGTATTTTATTGTATGCAGCATTAATTTTAACTTGGCAATTCAAATAACACAGTGTAGCTAACACACAAACACAAAACTTAATAAATCGCTTAATAGTTAATTTTGCGTTATTAAACGTTTGTGAATAAGGTTTCTTATTACTGTCTAATAAGACTAAAACTGATTATTAATGTTAACTAAACCAATTTTCGATTGTAATCGGAATGGGTTTTCATTCCATAATTTAAACATAGTACATTCTACAATAATTATCAGATAAGTGCAATAGAAAAAGAATATGTATACTGTATGCTGGAAGTATTGTTACTGGCTGTTAAAACAACAATGTAAGCTATTTTTTTACTATCAGTAACAAACCTCCCAAGAAACAATAAACATTTTTTCTACTGCACTTACCGTGTAACAAATGCTCCATGACATTACTGTTTAAAGGTAAAAGATATTTCTATAACATTTTTGGAATGGTTTTTTTACTGAATTAACCTTTGAATTTTAAAAGGCATTTATTGCTATTAGGGCCAAAAATTGATTTCGCATTTAAATGCCATTTAGCTAATTGCCACTTAAATTTAAGTTGCATTTAAATACAGCTACAGTTTTTCAGTGTGAAATTATTGTTTGTATTTAATTACGATAAAAATATGGCAGCCTTACGAAATTCTCTCAATTTTCTTAGAGAAACAGCTGTTGAACAAAATTAAAGAAAAATTTCTAATGTGGATTCTTTTTCAGGCTGAAAATAACAACAATTATAGGTTGCTGTAATGTTTTAAAAGTGTAAAACAATTAAGAAAGAAGATATAATAGAATAATATTAATAAAAGAAGTCCAAATTGCACCCCAAAAGATGTTGATTTTTCAATGGCCGCAACTTTGTTGTTTACTTTGTTGCGCGAAACAAAAACAAGGTATCAAAACCATATGTTTGTGTATGTATGTGTGCAGAACTTAAATAGAACTTAAATCAGCATGATTGGTCATTTAAATATTATTTAAGTTTCATTTAAGTTTGTACTGCAAAACTTAATTTCGTATTTAAATAGAACTTAAATATAAATACCATTTAAATACGAAGTCATAAACTGGCACTTAGTATGTTAAATTTAACATAAATTTTCAACTTAATAACAAAACACAAAAGTTTTTAAGTGTATAACATATGTAGATATATACGATACGTGGACCGGCAATTGTCATGTGGCAATTAATGCTGAGCAATCAGCTGTAATTTTTCCGATATGGGCAAACATTTTTTCAGATCCCTTTTACGGCCTTAATAACCTTATTTGGAAAGAATTATATTTTTAGATTGGTTTTTACAAAGATGCATACAATTTTTATTTTATTTAAATCGGTTTAGTATTTTGGTAATTATAACAGTTTAAAGTTGCTACTAAAACATGCACACTTATTATTACATATGCATGTATCAGATTCAATTTGAAAAATACACAAAGTCTGCAGGTGTGAATGTGCAGTTTGCTTTTGAATAGAAATTAGACAAGAGTTATAAGTTGTTTATTTAGAATAGTTTTTGTTTTTTGTAATTTATCGTATGTATTTATGTAAATCTTTAATATTAATTCTAGAACGCGGTCGATTGAGTCGACTGCTGGACAATAGTTTTATTTCAAATAAATAGCTCCTTCAAAAAGACGTCATAAAGTTATGCATTTTAAAGTCATTTTTTACATCCAAAATACTTTAGAAGCCAACTGCCTCAAGAAAAATGCTTATTTATAGAAAAAATTAATTTAATTTTTTTTTTAATTTATGAGAATACGTGAATTACTTCGTAGAGGTAATTGTAATATGTAATACGTTAGCCAGATAATTATTTCAAATCAAGAAGTTACCATAAAAGTACTTATTCAAAATAAGTTTAAATCCGGGTTAATATAACGAAATATAAAATTAACTTGAAGCATTTATTTCTTTTTAAATTTTTAATAATTCACATCACAACCGAAAATAAATAAGAACAAAAACGGTAGCACATATAGCGCCTTTATTGCAACTTATTTATATCTCAAAAAAATTCGTTCTTCAGAAAATGAGCTTAAAGTTTTTAATTTACACACACACATCTATGCAAAAATTAAAAAGTATAATCCCCTCAAGATATTTGTATGCGCTTTTCACACAAAATGAAGAACGATGCGATGAATAATTCTGCATTAACTAAAAAATTAAGTTTTTTGAGATATGACTACGTTGCAATATGTACGTACATAGTTGCAGTCTTGTAGTCGATATGTACTGTTGGAGACCAAGCCAGTTAAAATTAAAGAAACTTTTAGTCTAGGGATATAGAATTTAGGGCAATTATCAGAAATTGTTAATTAAGCAGAAGTTAATTAACAGTGGAGTTTGTTAGAAAAGGAGTGTAATAATAATTGAAGTTTAAAGGTCGGTCTAAATATATGATAATAATAAGTATCTTTTGGATTTGATTTTAATATTTTTTAACATTTAATCTCATAAACTATTGCTGGTTAAGGGTTTTTTAGCTAGTCTATATATATGCATTTCATTGGTGCTAATGCCAAATCATCAGTAGACCTTAAACCATATTTTTAAAAATTGTTGAAAAATGGTATCGAGGAAATCGCTATTAATACATTTAAAAAAATATTAGTAGCATACTTTCAATTCCTTCAGAACAAAATAAAATTAACCTTACTTTTTAACTACAAAAGAATATAATAAACAATTTTTTAATATGCTAATCAATTTCAGCATTTAACTCATTGGTTACGGATTCTTGAAACCATTACAGAATTGCTTGATAAATCTAAGTACATATGTATGTATGTACATATGTATATTAATTTATTCTCTAAAAAAAAAAGAAAAAGCGTGAACTGATTCTCTACTTATTCTTCCGTTCGATTTAATGTTGATACAAAAGTTAGTGCTTATTCAAAACATAAACAATTTTCTATATTTTGATTTTCTTACTGTGCCGCTAAAAGATTTTCTCAATATAAATCTATTAAATATCACGAACTATTTTGCTATACGAAAAAAATCATGAAGTCACGTTAAAGATGTCAGGAAAACTTTTACGTATCACATTTAGTCTACTCTATTATATGGTAACTTTTAAAAAGTTGCCACATTAAAACCTTTTTTAATTAAAACTTATACCTTAAAATTAATGAATTGCTGTGAATAAATGGGAACTTTTCATTAATTTCTAGGCACAGATACATAATTGTTGACACCAGCCTACAGCGCGTTCACAAAAAGGCACTTGACACACATTTTTTCGAATTTTAATATTGCAATATATTTTTAACTCGTGTGACTATAATCACAAAATTTAGATTGTACTTACGCAAACGACGTATACAATCCAAATCAATGCTGTAGTAAGGGCCAAATAACTTATTATAGATTTTTTGGTGAATTTTTTGCACTATTCAGAATATATACTGCTGAATCTTTTTTATTAAGGCAAATTTGTTTTAATGTTCAATATTATGGGATATGAAATAATCTTTATCTATTAGCAAAAAATACCACTGAACGAGGTGTGCCTTGTTAAAGTCTTCGGAAAGAACGATTATGAATCAGTGATATCCATATCAAAAAAAAAATCGCTTAGTTAGCAAAAGCGTTGCCACTGAAAAATTTTGCTACCACATAATTTTTATTTCAAATGAGGCAATTTACACGAGACTAATTTTTAGTCCGCTTAACTTTTGTTATTCCCAAAACATACCGGATCTGGCATAAAATTGTACACGTATACACATGCTTGTGTGGATTAGTGTTTTCTGTATTCATTTTACATGTGTGTTTTTTTTAATTGTGTATGTATTAGTTTTGTTCTGCTAATGCGAGGTTGAAACTGGTTGAAAAATTAGGCTTAAGTCTATTTTAGTGACACAGCCCCAAAAAGAAAAAAATATATATAGGGGTGTAGAAAATGGTGAAAAAGAAGAAAATGTAAAAAAATGGGAGAAACGTATAGTTCCCGAGTTATGGGCCTCTGAAGTTTCCATATATATATGTGATTTTCCACTGCATTTATAAACTTATATGACCAATATGGGTATCCCTTTAAAGCTTTCGAAGAGTTCTTTTAGAATATACAAAATTTATGCTAAAATGCTTTAATTAGCGAAGCCAGTGTTCGTTACACATGGAGGAGAAATGCATTATCCCCGGCCGAAAGCCGGCTATGCAAAAATGCGTTCGTTAGCGAATCCGGTGTTTGTTATACCATAGATTACAAAATCCTTTCATTTGTATAAACTACATACCTACCTACTGCACAATCGTAACATTTTCGGATAAAATTTTGTATAAATGTATTGAGAACTCAAGAGTTAAATATTTTTCATTAAATTTTGTATAATCTAAAAGAACTCTTCAAAAGTTTTAAAATGATATCAATATTGGCCATATACGTTTATAAATGCAGTGGAAAATCACACATATATATGGAAACTTCAGGGGCCCATACTAACTCGGGAACTATACGTTTCCCCAAATTTTTTTTGACATTTTCTTCTTATTTCACCGTTTTCTACACCCCTATATATTTTTTTATTTTATTTTTTTGAGCTGTGTCACTCAGCTAGACTTGTTCCAAAAATTATGCCAACCAAAAACGACTCTCTTCACCGAAAATGGCCACAAGCTGCGCCATGTTATGCCAACATAATTAGTCTAGTGTAAATTGCCTCAATCTACCTAAATCCTTTTTAACCTAAAAATTTAACTTTACTTATTAAACAGAAATAGTTTCATAAATTTATTAGTTTTATGCGTACAAATTTCTTTGGTGGCTATATGTGTTTCATGAGCTGCTTCTGAGGAATAATTCTGTTAAATGTTAATGTTTTGAAATTGTTCCTAAAATTGGCTTTTATATACATAATACAGTACTCATGTTAATTAACTTTAACAAGAATTTCTCGCGTCGAGAAGATGTGAAACAAAATTTTTCATCGTTTCTCGAAAAGTGAGAAAAAAGTATGGTGTCTGGTGTCGAAAACTATCAAAAAAGGTTACGTCGTTACCACAAAGCATACAGAGGTGTTAGAACGGGAGAACTATATATACGCTATTTGCCACTCACTCTATACGCACAATCAATGAAAAATAAATAAAAAAGTTATTTGCATTCCCTTTGATATTATACTTCGCGTACATTTGAAAAGTATGTAATATATTGTATTATATGAGAAAGAGAGCAACACATAACAGCATTATACATTTATCAATGACTTCTTAAATCAGTAAAAATTAAAAAATCTCAACTTTCTTAGAAATATTAGCATTTTTCGTGAACAAATTTGTTATTCCTTTTTTGCTTACATTCCTTTATTCGTAACATTATGTACTTTATAGTTGTCTCTTTCTTCACCCACCAGCGATTTAGCTGCTTTGGACCATTTGCATATGTCTTTTTCAAAGGTCTGTTAGTAGTTTGTGGTCGTTACGTTAGAATGGCTGAAGATAAATTTTTACGTTGAGAACGCTAGTCAATAATACCGTTGACGGCGACCAAAATCTACTAATGCTGCCTTTACAAACTATGTATTTTTCCAACTACAAAATGCATACAATGTGTGTAAAACCAAAAAAAAATGCTTCTGGGAGTGTTAGGCTGCGTTTACAGCGCAAAAATTTTCAGTTAGAACGTGTTTTATTTTCAACTGGCAAAACATCTGACATCAGCTGTTTTGCAAGTCTATTGCTTATAGCGCCAAGAACTTAGTGTTTGTAATTCAGCAAAAGATTAAAAATGAATGAAAATATATATAAAAAAGTTTTTATACATATATTTAAAAAAAACAAAATTTTTAATTACTTAAATACAAATGTTCATACTGTTGTAAACGATTATAGGCTATGCCAGCTGAATACAAAAATTCAAGTGTAAAAGCAGAAATCATAAAAACCATCAGTAAATGTACAATTTTGACAGACATGCGGAATCACAGGTGCATTTTCAAGCTGACAAACTCACTGTAAAATACATAGTGTGTAAAGGCAGCATAACATTAAAAAAAATTTCAACGACGGCGGCCAAAATACAACCGTCGGCTGTACAAAATAACATGTCCGTGAAGAAATCAAACTTTTTATCAAACTTTTTTTTTCAGTTATCAAACTTTTTTCAGAGTTGCAAAATAGGTAGTATATTTTTGGTTTTTGTTTACGCTGCTAAATTCGTAAACACAATATTTCTTCAGAGACGTATTTAAGATGTCGGTAGCAGTGTACTACTTATTATTGACAAAAATAAAGGTGGCAGCCACGATTTGTGAATAATTTTAAATTTATGTGGCAGCTTAAATTATATACATATATGTACATGTTTCAATACATATCTACATATCGTCCTGAATTCATGAAAGCCTAAGTTACACTAAAAAATTTTTACAAAATTGTCAGAAACTAATATAAAAAGTTAACCAACATTTTTCAAATTTTTTTCAGCTTATTTCTTATAAAGGAATCAGTAAAATAGCAGTTCTAAAAAAGAGCAACAAGAAGGTTAATAGTGGTGTTGGCGTAATATAGCAGCGAATCGTGAAAAGGAAAGGGAGAAACGAGGAAATGTTTCACCTAAGGAAGAAATCACAACAGCAAATACTGCAACGGAGTCATCCGATAAAGACGACGACAAAGATGAGACCAAGGACGATCTTAAAAGTGAAGATTCACGCGATTCACGTGTCAGTACTAAGGAAGAGCCCCCCGAAATCACTAAGATGGAAGAGGAGAATAAAGACGATGTTGAAAAACGTGAAGAACGCGAAAAAAGTGTTAAGAGCGAAAAAAGCGACAAAAGTGAGAAAAGTGCAAGGAGTGAGAATACGAACCCAACAAAGATGAGGAAGTTGAACGTTCTAGATCTCGCTCTCGACCTGGCTCAAGGTCAGTTTCAAATTCACCCTCGATCAAAATCACGTTCGCGTTCTTGCTCACAATCTCGATCACGGTCGAGATCTCACTCACATTCTCAATCACGATCTCGATCAGGATATTGCTCCCGTTCAGGTTCACATTCACCCTCACGTTCGCAATCGAATTCGCCCGATTCAAATTAGGAAATCACAAATAAGAGACCTTTCTCTTATTTCATAAAATTTGAACAGCTAATAAAGTAGCCGGTTTTCGTTTTGTAATTGTTCATTTACCTCGTTCTTTTTTAAAATATGTACAATATAAAAACATTTATTGAACATAACTGATGTTTGTGTGTTTGAAAATAACTGAACAATTTGAAATAACTATTTAAATGCTCATAAGTTTTACCACAAAAAAAATAAATAAATTTTATTAGCTGATTTAAGATGTTTAATAATTGTTGTTTTATTTTACAAACTGTCTTGGTTTGATTCAAAGTTTTACTCTGGTTTAATTTCGAGGATTGAATTGGTTAATTCAATCAGCATTTGTTTAAATTATTATTACGAAAGGAACAAGGGTAGGTTAATTAATTCAATTAACCAATTTAATCGTTCAAATCAAGTCAGATTGATTAATAGCTTTCAATTAATTGTTCTTTTATTTATATGCTCTTGAAGCAAAAGTAAAAATCTTTTTTTTTTCTTTAAACTCTATAAAATTTTTTTTATTTTCAATTTTTTTATAATTATTAAATTTAGATTAAAATTATTTTCATTTATAATTGAATTATAATTTAGTATAATGTTATTGATTTTTTTTTCTGTTCCATTTCTACTTGAATTATCAAGATTAAGAAGGAATAAAAGAGAAGTGAAATATTGCATGGGAAAGATTTCTAAGATGCTTATCACGCTTTTCTATTATTTCTTATATTTTAATTTGGAATGAATTTCCGTCATCCCACGTCAAATTTGGTTGATAAACAGACCGGTTTCGGCTATGTGCCATCTTCAGTGTTCTCTCAGTAACTAATCGTTTTTTGTGTTGTCCCTTGTCTTTCGTATAGTTTCCTTGTGTACCTAACCTCTTTTCCTCTCTTTCTCTCTTGTTCGTGTCTGCATCTCTCTCGTTCGTATATATTCGTGTGTGGCTCTCTCTCGTTCGTATATATTCCTGTGTGCTCTATATCTACCTGCTTCTTGTTCGTTTAATTTTTTTTTTTCTCTTGTTAGTCTCTTGTGTTTACCGTTACAGTTTATTATTTGAGTGATCATTTGCTAGGTGTTTTATCTTTGTGTAGGTAATAGTCTGTGATTGTACGTTTTTGGGTTTCTTTTTGGTTTTGTTCGTTTGTTGTGTTGTCTGGTTTTCTTGGGTTATTGTTTTCTTTTGTGTAAAAATGTTTTAGTGGTTCAAATATTATGTCTGACGCAGTGTTTATTTGTTCGTTTATAATTCTTCCGTCAAACGTTTTTTGTTTGTATATTTCCATGTTTTCTAATACGTTCAGTCGCCGTCCTTTGTGCTGTAAATGCAGTAATTCAACTGTTTGTCTGATGTGTCTTGGTGTACATTTGTTGTTGAATATGTGGTTCGCGAAATTTGATTCTGGCGTTGCTCCTGGTTGTTTCAGTTTCTTGTTGTAGTCTCTTATGTGCTCCCGAAATCTTGTTTTTATTTTCCGTCCTGTTTGTCCGATGTAGCTATGTTTGCATGAGCAAGTCAATTTGTAAACTCCTTGCTTATCTAGGGGGTCCGTTTCGTTTGTGCTATTTCGTAGTATTCTACCCAAATTGTTTTTTGTTCGGAATGCTGTGTTAATATTGTGTTTTCTAAAAAATTTTGCTAGTTTGTATGTTGATTTGCCCATATACGTTAAAGTAGCCCAAGTTCCATTCTCTTGCTCCTGTTCTCTGTTCCGTTCTTTATTTGTTTTGATATCATTTCGGATTTTGTCTACTAGTTCTTTTTTGTATCCATTGTTTTCTGCTATGTCATATATTGTTTTTATCTCTTTCTTATAGGCCTCACGTGTTAGTGGTATTCGTTCAAGTCTTGTTACTAAATGTCTAATTGCCGCGTTCTTGTGTTGTTGAGGATGGTTCGATGAATTATGTATTATTGTGTCTGTGGCCGTTGGTTTTCTGTATATTTCGTATTCAACTCTATTTAAACTCTTATTTGCTTTAATTGTTAGGTCTAGGTAATTTATTTTGTCGTCTTCTTCTACTTCCATTGTGAATTTAATACTTTTATGTTGCTTATTCAGGAGCTCCAGAACTTGTTCTTCTCTATTTCCTTCCAGTATACATATAATATCGTCGACATATCTTGCATAGAATGTTACCCCGAAATTGGTTTTTAGATCATCTACGTATTTCTCTTCTAGATTTTGCATAAACACCTCCATGAGGATTGCTGATGTTGGATTTCCCATTCCTAGTCCGTTAGTTTGTCTGTATATGCTATTGTTAAATTTAAAGTAATTCTGTTCTAGTGTGGCTTTCAGTGTGTTTACGAGTTGATTGGAAAATTCTATGTTTTCTGTTTTGTTGAGTAGTGTTTTATGTACAATGTTTATTGTCTCCGTTGTTGGAATTGATGGATATAAATCTTTTACGTCAAATGAGACTAGTTTACTATTTTTCGTTATTTCTACATTATCTAGCTTAGTAACTAATTCCGTGGTGTTGGCTATTGTGTGTTTGTTTTTTAGGCTCAAGGTATCTTTCAGTATTGTTTTTAGATATTTCGATAATTTGTAACTTGGAGCAGATTTGTAGTTAATTATGGGTCTCATAGGTGTGTTCATTTTATGTATTTTCGGTAGTGCGATCATAGATGGGGCTGATGGGTTCATGAGTGTTAACGTGTGTGCTATGTAAAACCAATTTTATTACTTTGGTTGCCTTTTTTATTAGTTCTTTCACTTTGGCTTGGTACTCATCCGTAGGATCCTTTCTAATTTTCCTGCACTACCGAAAATACATAAAATGAACACACCTATGAGACCCATAATTAACTACAAATCTGCTCCAAGTTACAAATTATCGAAATATCTAAAAACAATACTGAAAGATACCTTGAGCCTAAAAAACAAACACACAATAGCCAACACCACGGAATTAGTTACTAAGCTAGATAATGTAGAAATAACGAAAAATAGTTAACTAGTCTCATTTGACGTAAAAGATTTATATCCATCAATTCCAACAACGGAGACAATAAACATTGTACATAAAACACTACTCAACAAAACAGAAAACATAGAATTTTCCAATCAACTCGTAAACACACTGAAAGCCACACTAGAACAGAATTACTTTAAATTTAACAATAGCATATACAGACAATCTAACGGACTAGGAATGGGAAATCCAACATCAGCAATCCTCATGGAGGTGTTTATGCAAAATCTAGAAGAGAAATACGTAGATGATCTAAAAACCAATTTCGGGGTAACATTCTATGCAAGATATGTCGACGATATTATATGTATACTGGAAGGAAATAGAGAAGAACAAGTTCTGGAGCTCCTGAATAAGCAACATAAAAGTATTAAATTCACAATGGAAGTAGAAGAAGACGACAAAATAAATTACCTAGACCTAACAATTAAAGCAAATAAGAGTTTAAATAGAGTTGAATACGAAATATACAGAAAACCAACGGCCACAGACACAATAATACATAATTCATCGAACCATCCTCAACAACACAAGAACGCGGCAATTAGACATTTAGTAACAAGACTTGAACGAATACCACTAACACGTGAGGCCTATAAGAAAGAGATAAAAACAATATATGACATAGCAGAAAACAATGGATACAAAAAAGAACTAGTAGACAAAATCCGAAATGATATCAAAACAAATAAAGAACGGAACAGAGAACAGGAGCAAGAGAATGGAACTTGGGCTACTTTAACGTATATGGGCAAATCAACATACAAACTAGCAAAATTTTTTAGAAAACACAATATTAACACAGCATTCCGAACAAAAAACAATTTGGGTAGAATACTACGAAATAGCACAAACGAAACGGACCCCCTAGATAAGCAAGGAGTTTACAAATTGACTTGCTCATGCAAACATAGCTACATCGGACAAACAGGACGGAAAATAAAAACAAGATTTCGGGAGCACATAAGAGACTACAACAAGAAACTGAAACAACCAGGAGCAACGCCAGAATCAAATTTCGCGAACCACATATTCAACAACAAATGTACACCAAGACACATCAGACAAACAGTTGAATTACTGCATTTACAGCACAAAGGACGGCGACTGAACGTATTAGAAAACATGGAAATATACAAACAAAAAACGTTTGACGGAAGAATTATAAACGAACAAATAAACACTGCGTCAGACATAATATTTGAACCACTAAAACATTTTTACACAAAAGAAAACAATAACCCAAGAAAACCAGACAACACAACAAACGAACAAAACCAAAAAGAAACCCAAAAACGTACAATCACAGACTATTACCTACACAAAGATAAAACACCTAGCAAATGATCACTCAAATAATAAACTGTAACGGTAAACACAAGAGACTAACAAGAGAAAAAAAAAAAATTAAACGAACAAGAAGCAGGTAGATATAGAGCACACAGGAATATATACGAACGAGAGAGAGCCACACACGAATATATACGAACGAGAGAGATGCAGACACGAACAAGAGAGAAAGAGAGGAAAAGAGGTTAGGTACACAAGGAAACTATACGAAAGACAAGGGACAACACAAAAAACGATTAGTTACTGAGAGAACACTGAAGATGGCACATAGCCGAAACCGGTCTGTTTATCAACCAAATTTGACGTGGGATGACGGAAATTCATTCCAAATTGCATCAAACCCCGTCGGAAGAAAAACACAACACTTCTTATATTTTAGTTTAAGATGTATTTAAATTTAAAACAAAGGATATTTTCTGCAGAAAATGCAGCATGCTTATAAACACACATATACATATATGTACATGTTTCAATACATATCGTCCTGAATTCATGAAAGCCTAAGTTACATAAAAAATTTTTACAAAATTGTCAGAAACTAATATAAAAAGTTAACCAACATTTTTCAAATTTTTTTCAGCTTATTTCTTATTAAGGAATCAGTAAAATTTTAATATGTACAATTTTCCAGCGACATGTATTTTGATATGGTACATCGTAATCAGCCAAGAAGTTGATTTTAAATTTTTTGTAACTTAGGGCTTTTTTAAAATCATATGACGATATGCATTTATGCCCATGTGAATGAATGTATACGAACATGCAGAAATATGTTTGCAGATAAAAAGACGTTAGCATAAATTATAATTGAATTTGTCAAAATTTTACATTTCATTTTTAATTGTATAATACTTGTACAAAACAAACGCAACCGCAGTAACTACAATAATAAAAATAGCAATTTGCGAATGAAGTTGTAAAAGTGATTTTATTTTAAATAGAAACTACTTTGTTATAGCAGTATAAGATAAAGGTCAAGAAATAAGGGTTCCATAAAAAACGTGCAAGTATTTTGTATTTTAAATACTTATAATAAATAGAAGTAGTTTCTATTTTAAATACATAAAAAATGGCAGTATTTTGTATTTTAAAAACATAGTTTACAAACGACGATGATTTTGTTGTTTTCGTAGATAGGGATGATGGTGAATTGAGGACATCAAATTTGGAGTTGGAATTTGTCAGTTTCCTCTGTGACAAAGGCGAAGACGTTATCACTCTTGACAGATATCCAAATATAAAGAGTATTCATTGAATTTAATACAAGTTTGTGCTCATAAGGACCTGTAGAAAGATTATTTTCTTCAGCAGGTTTTATTTATTGTATGTAACGAATTTTTTGGTTTGTACTTACTTTTTTGGTGGGTGGTGAGGCAATCATAGAATTGACAAGGACCTTGAACGGCATTACGGATGGCAGGAGCCAATAATTGATTGGTTGACCTTTACATATCCACAACAACATTTCTTCAGCAAAATAGTATTTGTTAAAAAACAACCCTTAAAAAATAAAACTTTTTGAAATTGTAATACTTTATAATTATACGTTTGAATTTTATATGTTTTATAAATAGTTTTATTGAGAACAGGTATAGAAAAATGTTATAAAAATGTGTAGGTTTCCACACTACCATTGAGGTACTACACTTAGTGCGTTGCCAATTATTTTTAATGGCTGACTTCCCCAATAGGCCTAAACCATTATTTACTTAATTATATACTTATATAAAAAATATGCCTTATTTAGTTCATGCAGTTGAGCCATTGTATTAAGAGTGCTTTGAAAAGAAGTGCGATTTTTTGTTTATCACTCATTTTTTATCATGCATGTACATAAGTATGTACGTTAATTACTTTAATACTTAAGATAATATACAGAGTAACAAATAATTGTTACTCTTGGCTTTTTGGCATTTTCAACACACTTCTTTATAAACTAAACAATTACTTACTTAATTATGTATATAAAAAATATGCCTTATTTAATTCATGCAGAGCCATTTTTTATTAAGAGTGCTTTGAAAAGAAGTGCGATTTTTTGTTTATCACTCGTTTTTTATCATGCATGTACATAAGTATGTACGTTAATTACTTTAATACTTAAGATAATATAAAGAGTAACAAATAATTGTTACTCTTGGCTTTTTGGCATTTTCAACACACTTCTTTATATTAAGATATTGTTACTACATATTTTACATACAGTGAATGCATTTTTATATATATTGATTATACAGTCTTCACAAACATGATAATTACAAAGTGAACATTTGTTTTTTTTCTTTTTTGAATAACAGTGACAACAAAAACTGGAAAAATTGTCAGAATATTTAGTTAATATAGATTTAATTTCAAACCTAAACTGATTTGGACATGGTAGGTTGATCATTGGATGGTCTTTTAAAAAATGTATAATGTATAAAATGACAAAGACACCGCAGCTAACCATATCCTTCTGTTTTGTCCTTTGTAAAATGTTGACGAATTTCCATTTTTTATTTTCAATTGATTTTGAAATGAATTTTTTGTAATGAGATTTTCCGCTATCATCATACAATGAGTCGACGAAAATAAATTCTAATGTAGCGGGTTTCAATACGCAAAGATTAAAATGACCGTTTTCTAAAATTGGTATAAAGATCATATCTGGTTTATGTAAAAGTAATTTATTAACCTTTTCAAAATTTATTTCGAGTATTTGACAAGGTATACTTAGAAAGTTACGAAAATGTTCTTGTATATAACATAGAACAGCACAGTCTAACACAAAATTAGTCAACCGTTCTCCTTCTTTCAGGGAATCCCAATCTCTTTTATCTAAAACGTTGTAAAATCCCAGTTCGAAAAGCTTAAGCTTTGGATAAATGGACACATATAAATCATTATATCTAAAAAGATTATAATTGATCTTTAATGAAGAGCTTGACCCACGGTTAGAGTCTTCCTTCTTAACAACGGCTGGTATTTTGAAATCATCCGGATCAATTTCAATGATATCTTCAACATTTTGTTTTCTAAATTTTTGTGTTTTTTTTGCATTTAGTAATTGCTTTGAATTTATTGCTTTTCGTTTCCGTGGATCTTTTTTTTCCATTGTTCCTCCGGTTGCAGATGTTCTGTTAACTTACTGATTTCATGTTTTGATAATTTGGAGTAATCGTGTTCTTCTGAGATTCGTACCAGTGAATTTATTTCCTCAGGGTTACTTATATATAATTTTGTACGTTCAGCATCATCGATCTCTATTTTATCAAACATATTGTATCTATATCGAAGATCCTTTAAGGAACTTATGTTCTCTTTCCGGTCGATCCTTATAAAATCACCCGGTCGCAATGATCTTCGGTTCAAAAGGATATGTTTTTGCAAAAAAAAGCTAAACTCAACCGGTGCATTGCTAATATGATCACCACTAGGATCTACTAAAATTCCCATTACATTTGTCCACATGGGAAGAAATGGGATATATTTGTTGATTATAAATTTACACAAATCTTCGTTGCTATATTCATTGTCTTCACCTATGAATGTATTTTGCATGTCATTGCAAACGGCGTCATATACCTTTAAAAATAGTTTTTTAAAAGGGCTTCGGGAAGCAATAGATTCTAAATTGCTTAAATCTTCACTGTTCAAAATATTGTTGTATTCCGGTTCCATGTCATTGATATCTAATTTATTGTTTCGTAAAATATTGTCACTTTCCCAAAATAGTTTATCTTTCTTGGGAAAGAGAAGAACAACAAATAAATGTTTGAACCAAAATGTGCACTCTTCTAATGTTTTAAGATCAAAAGCCATTGTCAAAGCATGTTTTACAAAATACCGTTGGGAATTTCTTTTACCAATTCTTGCGTTTAAGTCTTTGCACATAATATGTATATAATGCGCCTTGCACCATTGCACTATTACTTTTGGCTTCTTATGAAGACTCTGACTTTCCAAGAAGCAATAACAACTCATAAGATAATCGGAAATATTTTCATTGTTGCAGCTTTTTAATACTGCTCCAAACATAGCATAACTCACGTCTGTGCAAACTCTTTGAAAAAATGGCCATTTAAATTTATTTTCTATGCAGTAAAGTTTTAATTTTTCTAAAATTGAACATATATCATTCATGGTATGTCGAGAAAGAACAGCAGTGATAATAGGAATAATCATTTTCTCCTTTTTAATTCTTATTATAATTTTATACACCAGTACTCTTTTTTCAGCGCATTCAATTTGGCGGACACTTTGTCCAGACGCATCGAAATGAATGGTATAATTAGCATCTTTGAGTATTTGAGGATTAATCGCAAAAGTTACAAAAGTTGCTTTTCCCCAGCAAAATATAGTTAGTGGTGATGCTATATGTTGAATGTAATCTTTGTACATTGTCTGTTGCATCAAAAAAACTTCGTAAAATGGATTTTGATGAAGCCACTTATCCGAGTTTCCTTCGGACTTACATTTGCGTAGTGCTGATAGAGATTGCACTTTCTGGATATTTCCACTTTTTGCAATATCATCCGATGCCTTTAGAATTTGATCTTTTCTATAGAGGTACGCACTTTTTCCATGTAATGATTTTTTTACTATTTTACGAGCTACACCTCGCATCTGTGCAACACGTTTTTCTCCTTCTGCATGAACAATTTCTCCCGATCTAATAACTGAAACTTTCCCATCAAAGTTTATCTTAAATCTGTATGTAGAGCAATCTTGAAAACTGCAATAGGCATACACAAGTATGCCTGATAACAATTCTTTAGTTAAAAAGAAAGCTAATATACAGGAGTTATTTATTTTTAAATACTCCTGCCGAATGACGTCAATAACAAATTTATTTTTTGTTAACTTTAGCGTTTTATCGTCCTCTGCTTGAAATACCAGGTTAGGATCAATTTTAAATTCACAATCAGGGATATTTATACGAAATTTCCTTGTATTTTTTCTTGCCACTCCTTTTGACCGTATTACGTCAACATTAAGTTCTTCCTTCGGATCAGGAATCTTTCGATATTTTTCAAATTTTTCCAGTTTTAAACTTTTATCTGAAGTCTCAAAAGGACCCAGAGTTATATTACTTTTATTAAAAGCGTCGGAGCTATCATTAAAACTTGCATCTTCTGTCTTGATGTCTGATTCCTTATTTAAAATAATCGCGTCAGGACCAAAAGATGCATTATCAATAGTCGACGTTTTACTTAAATTTAAAGCTTTTGTTTCGACGGAATCTGTGCTATGAAAAATTTTATCTTCATACACTCTTGAATCTTTTACTTCAACTGCCTGGTTTAAAATAATCGTCTTAGGACTAGAAGATGCATTATTAATAGTTGACGTTCTACTTAAATTTAAAGCTTTTGTTTCGACGGAATCTGTGCTATGAAAAATTTTATCTTCATACATTCTTGAATCTTTTACTTCAACTGCCTGCTTTAAAATAATCGTCTTAGGACTAGAAGATGCATTATTAATAGTTGACGTTCTACTTAAATTTAAAGCTTTTGTTTCGACGGAATCTGTGCTATGAAAAATATTATCTTCATACACTCTTGAATCTTTTACGTCAACTGCCTGTTTTTTTAAAATATTTGATTCCCTAATGTGTGGCGTATTGCAAGGATTTTGTTTTTCCAACTTATTTTCTGCTGTTTCATTATTACATAAATTAAAACTTTCAATTAGTTTTTCTAGCATACCTTTTAAATCCTGAATAAAATCTCTTAATACTTGTTCAATATTCTTTTCTTTGTACTGTCCATATTCTCCAGCTGAAAATAAAAACCAAAAATGCATTTTAGAATCTTATGAAATGTAAATCAAATATTTATTTAACCAATTAATGAACAAGAGGCCACAAATTCTAAATTTTAAAATTTTTAACAGAAGCAAAACACTTATTGGTTTTTCATCAAAGGTACATATATTGAAAATAGATTTTAAATCATGCCTTTCATTAGCAAAACAATGAAATTTTTTAAGAAAATTGAAAAAATCGAGTTAATACACTCTTGCTGATCAAGTGCGATATGTATGTACACATTTTAAAAATATTTCCAAAAAATTACACTTACCATTTTCAATTTTCGGTTGAACTTCAGTTTCAAGTTCTAAAAAGAAAACAAAGATATATATATTAACTAAAGATTTTTATTTCATTTTTAATTTTTAATTTTTGATCTAATAATCGCACTTAATACTTTTTCAATAATATAATATGAAAATTACTTACTGTTATTCTTATCAAATCCGGAATCAACCATCAGTTTTCCTTCTATTAAAAAATAGAACAAAATATAAAAGGTAATTTTAAAATACACATTAAAAATTTCTTAAGTCAGCTAACCTGTCTGATAAACTTCTGGTAAATTATAATCCTTTACCTTTAATTAACAAAAATGTTGGTTCTTAAAATGTTAGGTATTAAAAATTTTTTAATAATGTATATACCATTTCATCTTGTAAAAAAGCCATTATATTTTTCGGATCCATATTTATATCTAGCGGTTCAATGCCGCTTTCTTCCATGCTTTCACATAAGCTTATTAAATAATCCAAGTCATCCATGCTTAAACATGGATTTTTCAGTGGTGGAAGAATGTCCGAAGCATGTTTTATACTGCTGGTTTCCAGGTCTTCACCTAAGCTCTTTAAAGCTTCTAAAGCGCTCATTTCATTCATGCTTAAGCATGAATTTTCCACTGACAGGGTTTGTTGTGGTGGAATAATTTCTGAAGCATGTTTTATGCTGCTAGTTTCCGGGTGTTCACCTAAGCTCATTAAAGCTTCTAAAGCGCTCATTTCATTCATGCTTAAGCATGAATTTTCCACTGACAGGGTTTGTTGTGGTGGAATAACAGCATCTAAGCGAATTTTCTCAGCATTTTTTTTAACTAATCTTTTGACCTAAATGGTTTTCAAAATAAATAATTTGTTAAGCACACATGCACGCTGACGGGTAAAAGTAAGTGCATTTTTATGTATGTATGCATCTATCTTGTATGGTGGTATTAAAGAAAAATTAATGCATATATTCAACGTTGTGTTCCTTTTTTTGGTCATAGCAAAACAAAATAAAAAATAAAAACTTGAGAATTTTAATCTAATCTGAATGTATTAGTTTTTGTTTTCATTTCAACAAAGTTTTGTTATGAATGGAATAAGAAACAAAATAGTGTAAACATCGAAAAAGCTTCATTACTTTTTCTTTATTATCACCATAAAAGAAAATGCATTCACTTTAGCTTACTATTGTATGTATATATGCAGGTATGTGACGGAAAACGATTTTAAAAACGTGACGGTTTCAACGTTTACATTACATTCCTGATAACCAAAATATAATTTTTACTTACTTTGGTAAGAATCATTTTTCTATTGCTTAATGTGTTTCTAATTTTAAAATTGACACACATATGCTGATTATATTCTCTGAATATATTTTCAAAATCCTCAGCGGTAAGATTTTCAGAAAGTAGTTCATTTGCTACTTTTGTTTCGATAATTTTGTTTAAAAAATCAAAATCTCTCATTTTTAATTTCTAAAATATAAAACAAAATTGGAAAATTACATAAAAATTAAAAATTTTCAGGAATCAAATTTTTTTAATTTGTTTTTGTAGTTGCTACTAAAAATAATACAAGATTTATAAGTACTATAGTACGCCTAGTGGTCGAAATTCAATCGCCAATTTTACTCATTTTAGTTTCATTCATTTAAAAAGAAAGAACTACCTAACTTATTTATTCCCTTCCCTAATTATAAAAAACAAATTATAGACATTTGATTTCATACTTTTATTATATTAATAAACAAAAAAATTAACAAATAAAACAAAAACTCAGTTAAAAACAAATAATAAAATAAAAAATTATTTGTACTACACATAGTCTTTGTTTCCGATACTTGTAGTGTTGTACTTGTTGTAATATTAAGTTCACCAGTATGAATTCGCCTTGTGTTTTTTTAATGGCATAGAAAAATCGCCGTTGGTTGTTTGACACTCTATTGATAATCATTTTATTGTTCTAATTTAGATGAATCAATTGAATTTGAGGAATGATCAACATCACTTACAAAAATATCCTGATCGTTGAGATGTTCATCAATCTTGTTTGCCTTAGGATCATATTCTACTTCTTTCGATTTCATGTCAATTTCGTCATGATTTTTATTATCTTCCGACTTGGTAACTTTTTCTTTTTTCAATCCTTTTTTCTGTTTATTTTTTGCAATATTTTTGCAATATTTTTCTTATCTTTTGTACTTTTCCATAAAGGTCTTTTACGTTTAGTAGTGTTTTTTAAACTACTCACTTCCCCCATACATTCTTTTTCAAACATTTCTAAAGGATTGTCCTCCTCTAAAAGTAAAATCTCAGGTTGATTTGAGAAGTTTCTTCGTGCTCGATACAAATTTGTTCAGCTGGGCCTCCTTTACATTCCGGCTTACATTCGTTTACGTTTAGTAGTGTTTTTTAAACTACTTACTTCTTCCACATCTTCTTTTTCAAAAATATCTAAAGGACTTTCATCCTTTATAAACAAAATATCACGTTCAATTTGAAAATTTTCTTTGCTATCAATACCATTGTGTTTAGTTGAGTCTTTTTTATATTCAGGTTTGTTTACTGCAGTGGTATCCTTTTCTTTTTTAAATATTTTTTTCGTATAATTTTTTGGAATAGTTTTCTTGTCATTTGTTCTTTTTGAACAAATTACTTCTCCCACTTCAACAATTTTTAGAGGACTTTCATTGTTTACGAACAAAATCTCAGGTTGAATTTTACGATTTTCGTTATCAATAAAAAATTGTGCACCCAAGTCTTCTTTATTGCTTGAAACATCTTCGGAAGCTACTTCCGATTTCACCAAAATATTTAAATTCAAATGGGATTTTTCGATTTTTAAGTAGAAATTATGAAAATTGTGCAATTCCTGCCAACATTCTTAGGAGTGATTATTTAAATTTTCCTGTTATAAACATCATTATTTAATTAATAATGAATAAATTATATAGTATGTCAAGAGAAATTCGGAAGTTAATGCATTTGAAAGACTTTTGATATGCCTTGTTCAAAAAGTTCTTGAAGCAATACTGAGGAAATCTCCTCGGGCAGACAAATTATAAGAGATAATGCATTCTTTTGTCTCACACTTTCTTGAATATTAAAACAAAATGTATATACAACAGTTTCGTTCCAAAAGATTCTGGACAAGTTGGGACAAAGTACTTACTGTACTCTACAAATTTACTCTTCCAAGTTATAATAGTTATTCAAAACAGATGGAACGGTAAAAATAAATTTTTTACCCAAACATTTCATTGGGGCTAACTTATTAACTTTAAATATCCGTTTATGGTTTTAGTCGCTATATGCATTTATTGGAAGCGAAACATATGCATCCCTGCCAAAAACAAAAATAAAAATGTCTTTCAAAATAAGAGAAATAGGCCACAAGTTCTTACATTTTCAAATAATTTAGAAATATTTATTATTTTATTAGTTCAGCTCACAACCATTGAGTTGTAAGTTGTACGTCAATAGATTCTACAATAATTTTGAAATGTTAATGATTTCTATGTAAAATATTTGTAAATTACATACAACTTTTATTTCCTGTGTCAAATTTCAAAAATAAAAAGAAAAATTAATTGCTAATATTTGAAGATTTTAATATAAATAACAAATAACTTCTTGTTCGTCGATATCGAAAGGAAATTTCTTTCGAATTATTACATTCGAAACATGATTATTATTATTATTATTGGATCATGATTTGAAACAAAAATATTTTTTAAATTATGTTTTTGTTTTAAATGTAATATACCAAACAAAGACAGTTTATTTCGATGTCGGCGAACTGGCAGTAAAACTTTGAAAATCTAAAAGAATAATAAACTATTCACAAACGATTAATAAAGTTAATGCGTGCATTAAAACCGCGGTTTAACATATAAAAATCCAACATTAAACCTACTATAACTTTGTTAATCGTTTGTGAATAAAGCCATAATACTCCAGTAAGTTTAATAAATTTTTTATTGGAAACTTTAATATCTCTTCTTCTTTAAAAAGTTATAAGTTTTGCATCATAACAACAACATATTTGAAACAATGTTGTAGATTACAAAAGTTGTGAATTGAACAATATAAATTAAAAAAAACATACAATAGGTTGTAAATTGAACAATTATTTTAATGAAAACTATGGCGCACAGACCATTAAAAAAATCAAATTTGAAATGGGGCATGTGTATTTTAAATCCCTTTTTTATCCCAAAACATGGTTTGAGAAATTTTTTAGCTTTCACTTTGCTCTATATCAACAGTTTAAAGGTGTTATAAGTATTGATCAACTATACACGCCAATGTTTGCGATTGCACCAAGTTTTTCATACAAAAAAGTACAAAATAAATTGCACTTTTGCTTTGCTTCATTTCCAAAGAAATTTTTTTTGGAAATCTTCAACATAAAATCAAAATCCAACATATTTTTTTTCTTCTACCCACAACATCTTTTTACTAATACTTTTTTAAGGATAAAAATTATTCATTCATTTAACACACAGATTATTCCAAAAAGAATTTTTACAGATACAGTCGAACTTCCACAATTCGAACTTCTATAACTCGAAATTTCTGTAACTCGATTCAGTTCGATTGGCAACAGCGTTAAAAGGGAAAATAACTTATAATTCTCCTTTCGTAACTCGAACATCCACAACTCGAAGTTCACCATAACTCGAACGAATTTACACGCATATGAATTTGATCATAATCAAAATAATGGTTCTGTTCGTCAAACTTATCGTGCACATCGTCCATTTAATGGCGTATGGTTGAATGGTTACGTAAATAAACAGAATTGTCGCATTTGGAGTAAGGAGAATCCACAAGCTTTGGTCGAAACACCATTACATCCACAGAAAATTACTGTTTGGTGCGATTTATGGGCTGGCGGAGTTATCGGCGAGATACGGCCGCAAATGCTAAATCGATTTCTTGACTGATTACGATGCATCATATTAAAATACGTGTCCCTGAAAAATTTTTTATATTGAAATTTTACTACTTCCTTCATAAGAAATAAGCTTAAACTGAAAAATTGTTTTAAAATGTTGGTTAACTTTCCATATTAGAAAGTTTCTTGCTTGCCCTGTAAAATTTTTTTGTCACTTAGGGCTCTTAATATAAAGGCAGCAATATTCTAAAAAATCATAGTAAACGTGTTAAATAAAACAAATCACAGAGCAAAGAAAACACCATTCACCATTTGCTGCATCCCTATATATTTTTTTATTTTTTTAGAGCTGTGTCACTAAACTAGACTTGTTCCAAAATTTTTTTCGGTAAAAAATTGAAAACCACGTACCTTTTAAAAATATGATATCCAAAATATAGAAATATCCAAATTTAAAATCTAAAAAATCACGAAACAATCACGCCAATAAAATTGAATCGGGAATATACAGTTATATTTGAATACAGCAGTGCTGCCATAAAATTAATTGGTGGAATGTTAAACAGCTGCCACCTTATTCTAAAAGAATTTTAAGAGACACTATTACCGATACGTAAACTTGAAAAATGTCTATAACTTTATTTATTTGTGAGGAAAGTTATAGTCCACCAAAGTTTTTGAAAATTGAAAAATTGTTTATTATATAGAATCTTTATTCATGGACACCGAAAACTTTCTTTCAAAATTAACAACAGAACTTCAAACATGTGGCATCCTTATCCTCAACTCTTTTTTTTCAATTCTTTTCATTCCATTTATATAATTTTTTCCAACCGCCACTTATAAAATGGAACAAGACGCGGTGGTAAGTGTTTTATAGTATTTATATTTTTAATTTATTTAAAAAGATTTATAATTTACATAATTCGATTTGAGAAGAAAATCTTTCGAATTTGTATTCCAAAAGATTTTTTTCAAAATCGGTATTGGTATTTTGTATTTAATTATTTTATGTAATTTCAGGCAGTACTGAAGGCTATTTTTAAAAAGCGTCGTTTCCATCGTGGCGTTGGAGGGCGTGGTGGAGGAAGGGTAAGATATATGCCAAATTCACCCTTATTTTAGCTGGCTACATTGACGTCACATCAACACAATACCAAAAAATTGGTGCTTTAATCGTTTTCGAAAACAACTGACTACTACTGACAGGCTCATGTTATTTTGTGGACCTTAAAGAACAGAGATAGACTGCCAGTTTTACAACTTGTTTTCGAGACGAGTAGACAAGCTCCAATTTTTTGATATTGTGTTGACGTGACGTCAATGTCGCCAACTGGAATAAGGGTGTTTACTTTCGTATAACAAATATAATAATATATATTTTTTTATATTCAGGGGCAGCAGAGATACAGGCATTGGCAGCCCCATCCGGGATATTGCCCCGGTTATTGGCCACCACCCGTAGCTCCAAATTATGGACCACCAGTAGTAGCCCCAAATTATGGACCACCAGTCGTAGCCCCAAATTATGGACCACTACCTGGTCCATCATCTGCTGCTCCACCCACGCCAAGTTACTGGCCGCAGTATGGCTATCCGCCATATCACTATTGGCCACATGGGCCTCCACAGGCTACAGTAGCACCTGCAATAGCGGCCCCTGCTCCAAATGTTGCCACGACAGCTGCTCCAGTTATTACCCCGGCAGCTGATCCAGTTAACACCGCAACAGCTGCTCCAGTATTGGCAGCAGTCGCATCTCCTGGCCCAGCAGCAGCTGATCCAGCAACGGTCACTGTTGCACCAGCAGCAGATGAAACATCTGATTAAATGAACTTTTCACAGAATCCAATGTAGTCGTAGAAATAAAGCTCATTATTATTATTATCAAATTCCAAAGTGTAAATTTATTTTTCCTTGTTAATAAAAAACACATTGGGTAATGTTAGTGTGTGTTTTTGTGTGAAATGTGTTAGTTTGCATTTTGCATTTACTATTTATAATTTTTAAAAAGCTTTTTGTGTTTTAATAAGAGTTTAAAAAAACAAATTTATTAAAAAATTTTCTACATTTCAATATTAATTTCATTAAATATAATTACAGCATACAATTTCTGTCACCAAATCGCTGTGAGTCTTCACTGGATGCTTGTTGTTGGTTAGTACCAATCGATAGAGATTTAAAATACAATTTGTTGGTGCCGGATGTCACTTTCTGAAATACTTGAATTCAGAAGTTATAGCCCATCAAACTTTTTTAGGTCTAAAAAAGTGTTACGCTCATAAAAAACTAACGCTTCGTTGTGCATTATAGCGGTTAGTACCAATCGATAGAGATTTAAAATACAATTTGTTGGTGCCGGATGTCACATTCTGAAATACTTGAATTCAAAAGTTATAGGCCATCAAACTTTTTCAAGTACAAAAATTTTTAGGTTAAAAAATGCTGGTAATAGTGAAGGTAGTATATTGGTAATAGAGTGCTAAACAATGTAAACAAGCAAATTTACAAAATTTTTAAAAAGTGTTACGCTCATAAAAAACTAACGCTTCGTTGTGCATTATAGCGGTTAGTACCAATCGATAGAGCTTGAAAATACAATTTGTTGGTGCCGAATGTCACTTTGTGAAATACTTGAATTCAGAAATTATAGCCCATCAAACTTTTTTAGGTCGAAAAAAGTGTTACGCTCATAAAAAACTAACGCTTCGTTGTGCATTATAGCGGTTAGTACCAATCGATAGAGATTTAAAATACAATTTGTTGGTGCCGGATGTCAATTTCTGAAATACTTGAATTCAGAAGTTATAGCCCATCAAACTTTTTTAGGTCGAAAAAAGTGTTACGCTCATAAAAAACTAACGCTTCGTTGTGCATTATAGCGGTTAGTACCAATCGATAGAGATTTAAAATACAATTTGTTGGTGCCGGATGTCACATTCTGAAATACTTGAATTCAGAAGTTATAGGCCATCAAACTTTTTCAAGTACAATAATTTTTAGGTTAAAAAATGCTGGTAATAGTGAAGGTAGTATATTGGTAATAGAGTGCTAAACAATGTAAACAAGCAAATTTACAAAATTTTTAAAAAGTGTTACGCTCATAAAAAACTAACGCTTCGTTGTGCATTATAGCGGTTAGTACCAATCGATAGAGATTTAAAATACAATTTGTTGGTGCCGGATGTCACTTTCTGAAATACTTGAATTCAGAAGTTATAGCCCATCAAACTTTTTCAAGTACAATAATTTTTAGGTTAAAAAATGCTGGTAATAGTGAAGGTAGTATATTGGTAATAGAGTGCTAAACAATGTAAACAAGCAAATTTACAAAATTTTTAAAAAGTGTTACGCTCATAAAAAACTAACGCTTCGTTGTGCATTATAGCGGTTAGTACCAATCGATAGAGATTTAAAATACAATTTGTTGGTGCCGGATGTCACTTTCTGAAATACTTGAATTCAGAAGTTATAGCCCATCAAACTTTTTCAAGTACAATAATTTTTAGGTTAAAAAATGCTGGTAATAGTGAAGGTAGTATATTGGTAATAGAGTGCTAAACAATGTAAACAAGCAAATTTACAAAATTTTTAAAAAGTGTTACGCTCATAAAAAACTAACGCTTCGTTGTGCATTATAGCGGTTAGTACCAATCGATAGAGATTTAAAATACAATTTGTTGGTGCCGGATGTCACTTTCTGAAATACTTGAATTCAGAAGTTATAGCCCATCAAACTTTTTCAAGTACAATAATTTTTAGGTTAAAAAATGCTGGTAATAGTGAAGGTAGTATATTGGTAATAGAGTGCTAAACAATGTAAACAAGCAAATTTACAAAATTTTTAAAAAGTGTTACGCTCATAAAAAACTAACGCTTCGTTGTGCATTATAGCGGTTAGTACCAATCGATAGAGATTTAAAATACAATTTGTTGGTGCCGGATGTCACTTTCTGAAATACTTGAATTCAGAAGTTATAGCCCATCAAACTTTTTCAAGTACAATAATTTTTAGGTTAAAAAATGCTGGTAATAGTGAAGGTAGTATATTGGTAATAGAGTGCTAAACAATGTAAACAAGCAAATTTACAAAATTTTTAAAAAGTGTTACGCTCATAAAAAACTAACGCTTCGTTGTGCATTATAGCGGTTAGTACCAATCGATAGAGATTTAAAATACAATTTGTTGGTGCCGGATGTCACTTTCTGAAATACTTGAATTCAGAAGTTATAGCCCATCAAACTTTTTCAAGTACAATAATTTTTAGGTTAAAAAATGCTGGTAATAGTGAAGGTAGTATATTGGTAATAGAGTGCTAAACAATGTAAACAAGCAAATTTACAAAATTTTTAAAAAGTGTTACGCTCATAAAAAACTAACGCTTCGTTGTGCATTATAGCGGTTAGTACCAATCGATAGAGATTTAAAATACAATTTGTTGGTGCCGGATGTCACTTTCTGAAATACTTGAATTCAGAAGTTATAGCCCATCAAACTTTTTCAAGTACAATAATTTTTAGGTTAAAAAATGCTGGTAATAGTGAAGGTAGTATATTGGTAATAGAGTGCTAAACAATGTAAACAAGCAAATTTACAAAATTTTTAAAAAGTGTTACGCTCATAAAAAACTAACGCTTCGTTGTGCATTATAGCGGTTAGTACCAATCGATAGAGATTTAAAATACAATTTGTTGGTGCCGGATGTCACTTTCTGAAATACTTGAATTCAGAAGTTATAGCCCATCAAACTTTTTCAAGTACAATAATTTTTAGGTTAAAAAATGCTGGTAATAGTGAAGGTAGTATATTGGTAATAGAGTGCTAAACAATGTAAACAAGCAAATTTACAAAATTTTTAAAAAGTGTTACGCTCATAAAAAACTAACGCTTCGTTGTGCATTATAGCGGTTAGTACCAATCGATAGAGATTTAAAATACAATTTGTTGGTGCCGGATGTCACTTTCTGAAATACTTGAATTCAGAAGTTATAGCCCATCAAACTTTTTCAAGTACAATAATTTTTAGGTTAAAAAATGCTGGTAATAGTGAAGGTAGTATATTGGTAATAGAGTGCTAAACAATGTAAACAAGCAAATTTACAAAATTTTTAAAAAGTGTTACGCTCATAAAAAACTAACGCTTCGTTGTGCATTATAGCGGTTAGTACCAATCGATAGAGATTTAAAATACAATTTGTTGGTGCCGGATGTCAATTTCTGAAATACTTGAATTCAGAAGTTATAGCCCATCAAACTTTTTTAGGTCGAAAAAAGTGTTACGCTCATAAAAAACTAACGCTTCGTTGTGCATTATAGCGGTTAGTACCAATCGATAGAGATTTAAAATACAATTTGTTGGTGCCGGATGTCACATTCTGAAATAGTTGAATTCAGAAGTTATAGGCCATCAAACTTTTTCAAGTACAATAATTTTTAGGTTAAAAAATGCTGGTAATAGTGAAGGTAGTATATTGGTAATAGAGTGCTAAACAATGTAAACAAGCAAATTTACAAAATTTTTAAAAAGTGTTACGCTCATAAAAAACTAACGCTTCGTTGTGCATTATAGCGGTTAGTACCAATCGATAGAGATTTAAAATACAATTTGTTGGTGCCGGATGTCACTTTCTGAAATACTTGAATTCAGAAGTTATAGCCCATCAAACTTTTTTAGGTCTAAAAAAGTGTTACGCTCATAAAAAACTAACGCTTCGTTGTGCATTATAGCGGTTAGTACCAATCGATAGAGATTTAAAATACAATTTGTTGGTGCCGGATGTCACATTCTGAAATACTTGAATTCAGAAGTTATAGGCCATCAAACTTTTTCAAGTACAAAAATTTTTAGGTTAAAAAATGCTGGTAATAGTGAAGGTAGTATATTGTTAATAGAGTGCTAAACAATGTAAACAAGCAAATTTACAAAATTTTTAAAAAGTGTTACGCTCATAAAAACCTAACGCTTCGTTGTGCATTATAGCGGTTAGTACCAATCGATAGAGCTTGAAAATACAATTTGTTGGTGCCGGATGTCACTTTCTGAAATACTTGAATTCAGAAGTTATAGCCCATCAAACTTTTTTAGGTCTAAAAAAGTGTTACGCTCATAAAAAACTAACGCTTCGTTGTGCATTATAGCGGTTAGTACCAATCGATAGAGATTTAAAATACAATTTGTTGGTGCCGGATGTCACATTCTGAAATACTTGAATTCAGAAGTTATAGGCCATCAAACTTTTTCAAGTACAAAAATTTTTAGGTTAAAAAATGCTGGTAATAGTGAAGGTAGTATATTGTTAATAGAGTGCTAAACAATGTAAACAAGCAAATTTACAAAATTTTTAAAAAGTGTTACGCTCATAAAAAACTAACGCTTCGTTGTGCATTATAGCGGTTAGTACCAATCGATAGAGCTTGAAAATACAATTTGTTGGTGCCGGATGTCACTTTCTGAAATACTTGAATTCAGAAGTTATAGCCCATCAAACTTTTTTAGGTCGAAAAAAGTGTTACGCTTATAAAAAACTAACGCTTCGTTGTGCATTATAGCGTTTAGTACCAATCGATAGAGATTTAAAATACAATTTGTTGGTGCCGGATGTCACATTCTGAAATACTTGAATTCAGAAGTTATAGGCCATCAAACTTTTTCAAGTACAAAAATTTTTAGGTTAAAAAATGATGGTAATAGTGAAGGTAGTATATTGGTAATAGAGTGCTAAACAATGTAAACAAGCAAATTTACAAAATTTTATAAAGTGTTACGCTCATAAAAAACTAACGCTTCGTTGTGCATTATAGCGGTTAGTACCAATCGATAGAGATTTAAAATACAATTTGTTGGTGCCGGATGTCACATTCTGAAATACTTGAATTCAGAAGTTATAGGCCATCAAACTTTTTCAAGTACAAAAATTCGAAAAAAGTGTTGGGTTAAAAAATGCCGGTAAAATATCGATAATGGTGTGCTTTAAAATACCCTAGGAATAAGGTGGCAGGTGTGGAACATTTTAGTGAAACGTGTGGCAACACAAATTCTTGTATTATTATTTTTTTAATTCAATATGGCGGGCGAACACAAATACAAAAAATACAAAATTTGTCTACAATAAATTTTTATTTAATTTGTTTTAAAAACAAAATTTTAGTGGAAGAAATTCTCTCAATCACATCAAAAATTGGTAAGTATATGCTGAAAGAAATTATAATATATTAAAGTTGTTATTTAATGTGTAATTTGTTTATTAACTTACAGAGAAACTGGAAGGTGGTTGAAGACAAATCCGTGAACAACAAGTTGTAGCAGCAGCAAAATTTCTGGGAAGTAAATAAAACAGTAAGTAAAATGTAATTAAATATGTGAAAACAATTATAAAAATTAAAATTATTTTTTAAGCATTAAATCTTGGAGAAGTACTCACCTTCTAAGATTGCCTCGATGGAACAAATTGCCTTGGTAAATAAAAGTGGACGCAAGTGTTGAAGACTCCCACAACAGTTTGGCGGTGGCGAAAACATCACAATTGACGGTAAGTAATTTTCATGCATGTAAAGATAAAATACAATAATAATGATTGATTTTTTTAAATACATTTTTATGCATACCATCTGAGCCAAAAGTGGACGGACATGTTGGTCGATTCCAGGACTATTTGGTGGTCCAAAAAGTAACCATCTAAGCGGTGAGTATCCTTAGCTACCTGAAAATATAAAAATTGAACATTAAAATTAATATTTCTGCTTTTTATGATAACGTTTTAGCCTACCATTTTGGTCAACAAACAAAAGTGTTCGCATCCAGTGAAGACTTTCACAGCGATTTGGTGACAGAAATTGTATGCTGTAATTATATTTAATGAAATTAATATTGAAATGTAGGAAATTTTTTAATAAATTTGTTTTTTTAAACTCTTATTAAAACACAAAAAGCTTTTTAAAAATTATAAATAGTAAACGCAAAATTCCATTGAATTTAGATACGTTTTTTCAATTTTAACACTTTTTAAACTTATTTTTACAAAATAACTAACACATTTCACACAAAAAAGGAAAAAACACTAAGTTTAAATCGGTCAAACCAATTGGAAGCCACTGACATGAACACACAGCTAGAAAATATTATGTACTTCCAAACAGCTGGAAGAATTTTCAAAAGCGGTTGTCTTACAAACAAAAAACACAACTAAACACAAACACTCACTAATAATTATTTTACCAAAATACCCAATGTGTTTTAATTAACAAGGAAAAATAAATTTACACTTTGGAATTTGATATTAATAATAATGAGCTTTATTTTTACATTCTACATTCTAGGACTACATTGGATTCTGTGAAAAATACATTTACTCAGATGTTTCATCTGCTTCTGCTGCAACAGTGACCGTTGCTGGATCAGCTGCTGCTGGGCCAGGAGATGCGACTGCTGCCAATACTGGAGCAGCTGTTGCGGTGTTAACTGGATCAGCTGCCGGGGTAATAACTGGAGCAGCTGTCGTGGCAACATTTGGAGCAGGGGCCGCTATTGCAGGTGGTACTGTAGCCTGTGGAGGCCCATGTGGCCAATAGTGATATGGCGGATAGCCATACTGCGGCCAGTAACTTGGCGTGGGTGGAGCAGCAGATGATGGAGCAGGTAGTGGTCCATAATTTGGGGCTAAGACTGGTGGTCCATAATTTGGGGCTACTACTGGTGGTCCATAATTTGGAGCTACGGGTGGTGGCCAATAACCGGGGCAATATCCCGGATGGGGCTGCCAATGCCTGTATCTCTGCTGGTCCTGAATATAAAAAAATATATATTATTATATTTGTTATACGAAAGTAAACACCCTTATTCCAGTTGGCGACATTGACGTCACGTCAACACAATACCAAAAAATTGGAGCTTGTCTACTCGTCTCGAAAACAAGTTGTAAAACTGGCAGTCTATCTCTGTTCTTTAAGGTCCACAAAATAACATGAGCCTGTCAGTAGTAGTCAGTTGTTTTCGAAAACGATTAAAGCACCAATTTTTTGGTATTGTGTTGATGTGACGTCAATGTCGCCAGCTGGAATAAGGGTGAATTTGGTATATATCTTACCCTTCCTCCACCACGCCCTCCAACACCACGATGGAAACGACGCTTTTTAAAAATAGCCTTCAGTACTGCCTGAAATTACATAAAATAATTAAAATACAAAATACCAATACCGATTTTGAAAAAAATCTTTTGGAATAAAAATTCGAAAGATTTTCTTCTCAAATCGAATTATGTAAATTATAAAACTTTTTAAATAAATTAAAAATATAAATACTATAAAACACTTACCACCGCGTCTTGTTCCATTTTATAAGTGGCGGTTGGAAAAAATTATATAAATGGAATGAAAAGAATTGAAAAAAAGAGTTGAGGATAAGGATGCCACATGTTTGAAGTTCTGTTGTTATTTTTAAAGAAAGTTTTCGGTGTCCATGAATAAAGATTCTATATAATAAACAATTTTTCAATTTTCAAAAACTTTGGTGGACTATAACTTTTCTCACAAATAAATACTTAAATTCGAAAGTTATAGACATTTTTCAAGTTTACGTATCGGTTGTTAATGCACGAGCATTATTTATTTTAAGTTCAATGAATCTTAACATACTTGGCCAATACATTTATTTACTTTACTTTATTCTTGCCTACAATTGCAATTTAATATGGCACACTTTTCCTAAATTAATACATAATAATACACAAAAATCATTTATTATTTTATTTAAGTTCAATAAACTTTTGCACACTTGGCCTAAATTAATACATTTTACTACAACTTATTTTTATTTTATTCTTTCCTACACTGTAATTTAATACCGCACAATTTAACACAAGCTATTATTGCAATTTAATTTGTTCTTTTTTTATTGCTGCAATAAATTTGTAAATTAATCATATTTCTTTGATAAAAACTAGTATATAAGACTAAGAAAATTCTGAATAAAAACAATTCTTAATTTGAAACAAAAAAAAAAACGGTCTTTTAATTAAGTTAAGCAACTCGGTTCAAGTGCTGTTGTTGCGCCAACTAAATCAATTTACCTCCAAGTTAAAGTGCTTGAGAGGTCATACAGTAAAACAAAACTCTTCAGGTTTATGCGCCTGTAAGAAAAACTTTATTCTCAAACATTGAAGTAATCTTCCCATTTCTTTGAGCTACAAGTGCTTGGAAGAAAGCCCAAGGCGAAGATTCTCAACATTTTGGTGACCCCGACGTGATCCTGTTACAAGAGCAGGACGTCTAAAATCATTACTCAACATATCACCAGTTCAGCAATACATTATTCGAGTGGAAATACTAGCAGCAGTGATAGCCAGCTAAATATAATCCACAATGGTATCATTCGAAGAATTAATTCAAAGGCAAAAGGTTCTTGGGGATAACATCGAAACGATCATCAGAAACTACAAGAAGGATTCCCAAACCAGAAAGGAGTCGGTGAGCTACTTTCAAGAGAGACTACGCAGACTAGACGAAGAATGGATGACATTCGAGACAAATGACAACCAGATTCGGCTACTTGACGACAGACCTCAAGATCACCGCTATTTCAAGGAAGATTATTATTCTGCAATACAGAAAGTTGTCGAACAATATAAAACCATATTCGAAAATTCTATGATGAAGGTAAAGTCAACTTCAGACAAAATACCACCAGAAAAGGGCTGTGAGGTGTTAGCAGCTGAGACGAATGAGTTCATAAAGCTCAAACGTCGACAAGCGGTAATGATATCTTCTTTAGAACGGTTGCTTAATGACGAGTATACTCATCAGAACCGAAACATCGCATTAAACATATGGCAAGGCATTGAAGCCATACATTTCCAAATATTTGAGCTCTATGACAACCCAGAGCAACTAGGCTACGACTCCGTGCGCTTTATACAAATCGAGACTAAATTGCGAAAGGTAATCAATACAGTAAGCACGAGTGAACAATCTCAGCAGAACATCAGTGATCCAGAATCCTTGCCTATGCCAAAGGTCGCACTACCCAAATTCGATGGAAATCACCTCAAGTGGCAAGAATTCTATGATATATTCTTATCTCTGGTGATAAAGCGATCAATGCCTAAAATTCAAAAGATGTGGTATTTAAAAACACAGCTAATAGGAGAAGCAGCAAATTTGATAAAACACTTCGCTGCCACTGAAGAAAATTATGACGCTGCATGGACCATAGTGGTGGAGCGGTATAACAACAAAAGATTACTGGTCAACAAGCTTGTGCAAGAGCTAGTAGATACCCCAATTAAAGGCTATACTGACAACTACAAGTCGCTCCATGACAGAACTAAGGAGTGTCTTTTAGCGCTTCAAAATCTTCAGCTGGATACGAAATCATGGGATCCAATATTATGCTACCTACTACTAAAGAAATTGGACCAAGCAACGCGTCTCCGATACGAACAAGCACTGAAGAATCCTCGGGAGGTTCCGACAATCACAGAGTTACTGGAATTCTTGGAAAGAAATTTCCAATCAATGGAAGTGTTTTCTGAAAAAATGCCGCATTCAAAATCAAGAGTGTGTACTTCCATTACCACAAAGCAAGTCAACAATTCATGTGTTATGTGCAAAAATGGAAATCATCCGTTATTCGCATGTACCAAGTTTCGTCAGTTATCGACATCAGCGAGACTACAATTCATTCAAAAGCAAAAATACTGTGTGAACTGTTTGAAGCCCGGTCACAATTCTAAAACCTGTATATCAAGGGGTTGCAAGGAATGCAGCAAAAAGCATAATACATTGCTGCACTTGGAGAGCTCAAATCAAGGCAATAACACAGCAACGTCGTCAACACCAGCAACAAACATTTCAAACAACAAAGATCTGCAAGGCAATCATTTATCATCTGGAAATCAAGACGCCATATCACTTACAACGTACAACCGGTCCAAGAGTCCCAGCTACGTCCTTCTGAGCACAGCCATGATAAAAATACGAGTTAATGAGAAGGAGATACAATGCAGAGCACTTCTCGATTCAGGATCCCAACTGAACTTCGTCAGCGAACGTCTAGTAAAACGTCTCGGAATTTCAACTAAACCAACATCAATCTCCATTAGTGGCATCGCTTCTAGTGACACTAGAGTAACACGCCGCGTAAACGTAGCATTACATTCAAGAATCAATAATTATACCGCACGACTTGAAGCAGCGGTCCTTCCGCACATAATTTCACCTCAACCATCACAAGTCATCAATATAGATCATTGGCCAATTCCAAAGAATATTATGCTAGCAGACCCACAATTCAATCGTCCTGACAAAATAGATGTTCTACTTGGGGCAGAATTTCATCACCAACTACTGTCAGGTGGGCAGATTCAACTAGGTAACGATTTGCCCATTTTGAATAACACTTTACTTGGCTGGGTAATTTCTGGGAGAATTAGAGGACATGAATCATCAATTGCAGCATGCGGAATATGTACTGAAGACGAAGTTAATTTGGAAGAAGCTATCGCTCGGCTCTGGGAACTGGAAAATATCAGCACATCTGACAGATGTCTTTCAGTGGCTGAAAGACAATGTGAAAACCATTTTTCGCAAACTCACTCCATTGACAAAAATGGAAGATTCGTGGTCAAAATTCCATTCTGCACTAGCTCAAACACTCTTGGCGAATCCCATGGAGTAGCTTTCAACAGATTTCTATCATTAGAAAGGCGATTATCAAAGACTCCAAAAATCAAGGCACAATATATAAATTTTATGAAAGAATATGAAGCATTAGGACACATGGCCCAAATAGACATAAGCTCTATGCAAACACCAAATTACTTCATTCCTCACCACTGTGTACTTAGACCTGAAAGTCTAACAACAAAATTGCGAGTAGTTTTTGATGCCTCCACCAAAACCACTAACGGAGCTTCATTGAACGACATAATGTATACAGGACCCATAGTACAGAGTGAATTATTTTCTATTCTGCTACGCTTTCGGTGTCCACGATTTGTCTTCACAACCGACATCAAAAAAAATGTACCGCCAAATAGTAATGCACCCAGATGATAGAAACTTTCAAATAATCATTTGGAGAGAAAATCCCACCAAGCCAATAAAGTATTATAAACTAAATACAGTCACATATGGAACGAGATCTGCACCTTATTTAGCGACAAAATGCCTAGAACAAATTGCTAAGACAAACATGATACGATACCCACATGGAGCTCAATTTTTACTCGAAAACTTCTATGTAGATGACGGTATTGGCGGAGGGGATGACTTGCACACTGTTCTAGCAATTCAATCAGAACTACAACACATATTGCACCAGCATGGTTTTGAATTACAAAAATGGGCAGCAAATCATTCAAAACTACTTCAAAACGTTGCCGAGGAACAACAAGAGGTTAATTTTGACTTTGATAGTGAGAATAACCATATTGTGAAAACTTTGGGCTTAACATGGATGCCACAACATGACAAATTATGTGTGAAAGTATGCCTGAGGGAGATTAACCACATAACAAAACGCACAATTAGCTCAGATTTAGCTAGTTTATTTGATCCCTTGGGACTACTATCGCCGATTGTAGTTACCGCCAAAATATTCATCCAAGAACTATGGCAGAAAAAGTTAGACTGGGATGAAGCACTGCCAGAAAATCTTCATTCAACGTGGGTTACATTCAGACAAGAGCTAGAACACATAAAAGATCTAAGAATCACGCGACATATCTTCGAAGGACATGTGACATCCAACATACAAATTCATGCCTTTGCAGACGCATCAGAAAAGGCATACGGCGCAGCAGTCTACATTAGATCAACAACGAAAGATAATCAGATTATTGTGAGATTATTATGCTCAAGGTCCCGAGTCGCACCTCTAAAGCGTCAAACTTTACCTCGCCTTGAACTCTGTGCAGCAGTATTAAGCGCTCAGCTCACTTCAAGAGTGAAGAAAGACTTAAAATACAAGGATGTTCCTACTTATTTTTGGACAGATTCAGAGATCGTCTTGGCCTGGATCAATTCACAAGCATCATCATATCAAACATTTGTGGCTAACAGAATAGCTGCAATACAAGAATTGTCAATAGCAGAACAGTGGCGACATGTCAGCTCAAAAGATAATCCTGCAGATATCTTGTCGCGTGGCATCTCTCCAAGAAAACTCGCATCAAACAATTTGTGGTTTTACGGACCCATATTTCTACATGGAAAACAGGAGATATGGCCAAAAGAAGTCTCCAAAGCAAATATCATCGACCAGAATTCTGGGATAGAGCGAAAAAGGGTAGCAGCAGCAACCACAGCGAGTGATCCAACAGATAGTGTGATCTACAACATTAAACATAACGGCTCATTCAGAACTCTACAACGAGTAGTTGGCTACATTGTGAGATTCATAAACAATACAAGAAGGGGCAATCAACAATCCAAGCTATTGTTATCAGTTCCAGAACTGGAACAAGCTCTTACTTTGATTGTACGGGCAATGCAACACTCAGATTTTGACGAAGAACTAAAACACCTAATAAGGTACAAGCAAGTAAGCAAGAATAGCCCATATAATAACCTTGCCCCATTTTTGGACACCAACGGCATCATCAGAGTGGGAGGAAGATTAGAAGCATCAGAGCTTCCGTATGACACCAAACACCCAATGCTTATCCCTTATAATGACCCGATATCAAAATTGCTGATGCAGATGGTGCATGAGGAAAACCGTCATTGTGGTCCTCAGGCACTCTTATCACACACAAGACAAAAATACTGGCCAATCAAGGGAAAGTCAATGGCCCGATCAATTGTCCAACATTGCATAAAATGCGCTAGAGCTAAACCAAAACTTCTTACTCAAATTATGGGAAATCTGCCATCTACAAGAATCAGTCCAGCTCGACCCTTCATTAACTCTGGAGTTGACTTTTGTGGTCCATTTTGGGTCCACTATAAGAGCAGAGGAAAGAGGCCTCAGAAGGCTTACATCGCGGTATTTTGCTGTTTTGCTACCAAAGCAGTGCACCTAGAAGTAGTTAGCAGTTTAACAACAGATGCATTCATAGGGGGATTAAAAAGATTCATAAGCAGACGGGGCCATTGCAAAAACTTATACTGTGATAATGCCACCAACTTTGTTGGTGCCAAAAATCAACTGGCAGAGTTGTCAGAAGCAGTTTACGGAGAGTCAGCTACCGAAAAAATAGATAAAGAATGTACAGCTCGAGGCATCATGTTTCATTTTATACCACCAAGAGCACCTCATTTCGGAGGCTTATGGGAGGCAGCAGTAAAATCGGCCAAACATCTCCTTGTACGAAGTGTATCAACAGCATCACTAACATATGAGGAACTTGACACAGTGGTCATAGAGATTGAAGGAATTCTTAATTCCCGACCCATAAGCCCGATGTCAGATAATCCGAACGATTTGGCGGCATTAACCCCTGGCCATTTTCTTATAGGAGCACCACTCAACTCCCACATTGACGTAGCAGCCACCGAAACCCGAAAGAATCTTCTCACCAGATGGAAGTTAGTTACACATTTAAAATCAGAATTTTGGAGGCGTTGGTCAAAAGAGTATCTGTCAGAACTCCAACACAGACACAAATGGAATAAACAACAGGCTAACATTAAATCGGGAGACATGGTAATAATAAAGGAGGACAACACAGCTCCTTTACAGTGGCCTCTAGGAAGAATTGTAAAAACACATAAGGGCGATGATGGCTTCATTCGAGTAGTTGATGTCAAAACATCAAAAGGAGTCTGCAGAAGACCAATTTCTAGGCTGGCACTATTACCAATTAATAATTCTGAAGATGACGAAATTCCTCAACAAGATGACTCGACTAGCACAAGCATCCATCGGAACGAAAGGCCTCAAGGTGATAAAAAACGGAGAAGAATATCGATAAGCCAAAACATCTTCACTATTATGATGGCGATCATGTTAATGCCGCTAGCATTAAGGGCACAAATACATAATAAAAGGTTCGAAAATCGTCTGGGCATACATTTTGAAGGAATTGGATCCGCCACAATTTCAACTACAGAATGGCAACTATTAGTGTACTATGACTTAAAAGAATTTTGGACCGAAGCGGCAACGTTTTCGCAAGGAACACAAACCTTAAACGATTTATGCAAGCAAATGCAGGACAAAACTACATGCACAAGCCTGGTCAAGCATTTTGAACACACAGAAGCTGAATTAAAATTAGACAGCACTCTGTTGTCTGGGCGAATAAAAAAGAGAGCAGCAATCGATCTAGTTGGAAATATCGCCCATTCACTTTTTGGTGTATTAGACTCCGAATACGCCAAAGATATGGCTGGTACAATTTCTCAAGTTAAAGAAAACGAAGAACATCTTCTCGATCTCTTAAAAAATCAAACCTCAATCATTGACGCTACAATAAACATAATGAGATTAGATCAAGAAGCAGTAAAGAAAAAATTCGATCAAATTGATTTCCAAATTGAACAAATACGCAATATGGCAAGCGACGAACGGCAGCAAGAAAAGATTTACCGTATCTTTCTTTCGTTGTGCATCCAATTAACAATTACAGCAGCGAAGCTCCAACAGACACAATTATCAATACTTGACATTTTAACAAACACTCACCATGGTATTATAAGCCCACTACTCTTGACTCCTCATCAATTACAGCAAGAAGTAAGAAAAATTAAAATGCATCTTAGCGAATCACTAGAACTGCCGGTAAGCCAAGAAAATACGTTACAACTATACAAGCTCATGAAGGTCAAAGGAGGGCTTACTGACAATATAGTAGTTTTCAGTATAACATTACCACTAGTTCAACGTGAACGATATGAAATATTTAATATTATTCCAGTGCCAACGTGGATCAATGACACATTAGTAGCAATACAACCATGTGCACCCTTTTTGATCATCAACACTGCTCTCAACCAATACTTTAGCATTAGCAAATCTGAATTCAGCTTATGTTCACTCATCACAGAAGATATGTATCTATGCCCTAAAGGCCAAATAAGGCATCAAAATGGCTCATCAACATGTGCTTGCGAGCTGAATTTATTTCACAACAACACCCAATCAGACTGCTCAGTACAGCAAATGAAAGATAAAGAAGTCTGGATTCCCCTTCATCAACAAAACAAATGGATATATTCAGTTTCAAGTCCGTCTCAGGCAACAGCACTATGCAAAACGGAAATCACACAATTTACACTTGAAGGATCTGGCTTGCTTGCATTGGAACCAGAGTGCACTTTTAAATACAAATTCACGACGTTGCGTGCACAAAGCCAGATATCCAGCAAGATTGAAAATTCATATACTAGCTTCTGGGAACTCACGCAACAACGACACGAAGAACGCATTAAACCATTGTTACCACAAGAAGATGTGAAGCAATATATTTCCCAAGTAAAAAATTTAACAGCTCTACAACAATCATTAGCAACACAAGAGATATTAAGACTCCCAAACAAACTTGAAGCTCACAACTATCATCACATGACGGTTGGGTATACATCATTAGTGATTGCTTTTAGCATTGTCATATATCTACTAGTAAAACAAAAGTGCAAACAACGGTCAACTCCAATTCCAGCACCTCGCATTCATCAACCAGACTCAGACTTCACTGTTCACATATAATAACCAACACAACATTCAACAATAGCCCTACAGCAAGAAATATTTTGAGCTGCACTCAACGGGGGGAGAATGTTAATGCACGAGCATTATTTATTTTAAGTTCAATGAATCTTAACATACTTGGCCAATACATTTATTTACTTTACTTTATTCTTGCCTACAATTGCAATTTAATATGGCACACTTTTCCTAAATTAATACATAATAATACACAAAAATCATTTATTATTTTATTTAAGTTCAATAAACTTTTGCACACTTGGCCTAAATTAATACATTTTACTACAACTTATTTTTATTTTATTCTTTCCTACACTGTAATTTAATACCGCACAATTTAACACAAGCTATTATTGCAATTTAATTTGTTCTTTTTTTTATTGCTGCAATAAATTTGTAAATTAATCATATTTCTTTGATAAAAACTAGTATATAAGACTAAGAAAATTCTGAATAAAAACAATTCTTAATTTGAAACAAAAAAAAAACGGTCTTTTAATTAAGATAAGCAACTCGGTTCAAGTGCTGTTGTTGCGCCAACTAAATCAATTTACCTCCAAGTTAAAGTGCTTGAGAGGTCATACAGTAAAACAAAACTCTTCAGGTTTATGCGCCTGTAAGAAAAACTTTATTCTCAAACATTGAAGTAATCTTCCCATTTCTTTGAGCTACAAGTGCTTGGAAGAAAGCCCAAGGCGAAGATTCTCAACATCGGTAATAGTGTCTCTTAAAATTCTTTTAGAATAAGGTGGCAGCTGTTTAACATTCCACCAATTAATTTTATGGCAGCACTGCTGTATTCCAATATAACTGTATATTCCCGGTTCAATTTTATTGGCGTGATTGTTTCGTGAGTTTTTAGATTTTAAATTTTGATATTTGGATATTTTTGGATATCATATTTTTTTGTTTTAATATTCAAGAAAGTGTGAGACAAAAGAATGAATCGAAAGCTTCGTGGAAATGCGCGTTAATATTAATGAAGCAAAAAAAAATTATCTCTTATAATTTGTCTGCCCGGGGAGATTTCCTCAGTATTGCTTCAAGAACTTTTCGAACAAGACATATCAAAAGTCTTTCAAATGCATTAACTTCCGAATTTCTCTTGACATACTATATAATTTATTCATTATTAATTAAATAATGATGTTTATAAGAGGAAAATTTAAATAATCACTCCTATATATGCCAAGAATGTTGGCAGGAATTAAATTAAGGCATATTTTTTATATAAGTATATAATTGAGTAAATAATGGTTTAGGCCTATTGGGGAAGTCAGCCATTAAAAATAATTGGCAACGCACTAAGTATAGTACCTCAATGGTAGTGTGGAAACCTACACATTTTTATAACATTTTTCTATACCTGTTCTCAATAAAACTATTTATAAAACATATAAAATTCAAACGTATAATTATAAAGTATTACAATTTCAAAAAGTTTTATTTTTTAAGGGTTGTTTTTTAACAAATACTATTTTGCTGAAGATATCTTGTTATGGATATGTAAAGGTCAACCAATCAATTATTGGCTCCTGCCATCCGTAATGCCGTTCAAGGTCCTTGTCAATTCTATGATTGCCTCACCACCCACCAAAAAAATTTCCACGGATGTAAGTACAAACCAAAAAATTCGTTACATACAATAAATAAAACCTGCTGAAGAAAATAATCTTTCTACAGGTCCTTATGAGCACAAACTTGTATTAAATTCAATGAATACTCTTTATATTTGGATATCTGTCAAGAGTGATAACATCTTTGCCCTTGTCACAGAGGAAACTGACAAATTCCAACTCCAAATTTGATGTCCTCAATTCACCATCATCCCTATCTACGAAAACAACAAAATCATCGTCGTTTGTAAACTATGTTTTTAAAATACAAAATACTGCCATTTTTTATGTATTTAAAATAGAAACTACTTCTATTTATTATAAGTATTTAAAATACAAAATACTTGCACGTTTTTTATGGAGCCCTTATTTCTTGACCTTTATCTTATACTGCTATAAGAAAGTAGTTTCTATTTAAAATAAAATCACTTTTACAACTTCATTCGCAAATTGCTATTTTTATTATTGTAGTTACTGCGGTTGCGTTTTGTTCCTTTTGCTTTGCTTTCTAGAATAAACTGCAACTAGGAGTTGGCCAATTAACCCCAAATGAAACCAAAGTTTATGTTGCTTGTGTAATGTGAATTTATTGTGGTTTCATTACGTTATGTTGTACATATGAATATGCGTTGCGTGGTATTTAGCGCGGTGTTTGCGTTTATGCGTTTATTCTCTAAATAATATAAGAAATGTTTTAATGATTGAAATACATAAGTTTTAACAATAATTAAATATAACAAAGATAAATACAATTTTTGTAATGACTATATTACCACTTACTTATTTTTTCTGTGTCAGCAAAAGGAATAGATTTATAAATGTGCTGACTGCTTATTTATAGCAATTTATACAATACAAATTATAGCACTAATACAAATGCACAAATAAAACATAGCACAAGATACTTGCATACATATAGCGCCTCTCTTCTAGGCTTGGGATATTTTGGCCATTTCAGTGTTGAGAACGCGTTCGTGTTGTCGACCATCAACATCTCCGCCTCCGTGAAACGATCCAGTGGGTGAGGATTCACTTTCATTGACCGCGACGTCCAGGATGGCTAATTTAGAAACTGGTCTTCGATACACGCCTGTGCTGGTTCTGACTTCAGCGGATCGTGCCACACCATCTTTGCCGTTGTACAATTCTATGACACGTCCTCGCTTCCACTGTGACCTTGGCGCGTCGATTTCACAGATGAGCACTAGGCACCCGACGTTGAGTGGCTGTGTCGGAAGACACCATTTCGTGCGACGAGTCAATTCAGGCAAATATTCTCTCATCCATTGGTGCCAAAAGCCATTTTTCAGATTTTGAACTATTCTCCATTGCTTTCTCAGACACATTAAACGAGGCTCGTATGGCGCGGGAGTCTGCGTAGAGTTAGGGCAACCCAGTAAGAAGTGATTTGGAGTGAGTGGCTCTGAGTCATCGGGAGTAACTGGTAAATGTGTCAAAGGTCTGGAGTTCACCATGTTTTCGGCTTCAATTAAAAAGGCTTGCAAAGTGTCTAGTCTGGGCGCATGCTCCTTTAGCATTATGTACAGCGCTTTCTTTACAGATTGGACAAGACGCTCCCATACCCCACCTTCACTTGGGTTGGCCGGTGTATTATATACCCATTTTATGCCTAGGGAAGTCAAACCTGTGGTAATGGTATTGTTGTCCAAAAAGTTATCTGAACTCTTTAGTTCTTTGTTGATTCCTACGAAGTTGGTGCCGTTGTCGCTGCGAATCATAACAGGCACCCCTCTTCTGTTGATAAAATTTCGTATACAGAGCAAACAAGCATCACTTGACAGGTCTGAGGCGATTTCTAGATGAACGGCCCGAACTGAAAGGCACGTGAACAGAGCCACCCATCTCTTTTCCTGTTTACGACGGACTGTCACTGACAGAGGGCCAAAATAATCAAGCCCTGTGTACGTAAAGGCTCGAACATACGGTGTGAGGCGTTCTACTGGCAGAGCGGCCATCTGTGGTTGGCGTGGTTTTGCTCTACGAAACCTGCAGACCTGGCACTGGGATCGAACACTGTTCAGTAGTTGTCGAAGTGATGACACCCAAAAGCGCAGACGAATTTCACTCATTGTGGTAGATATATTTATGTGACAAAATTTAACATGGTAATACTTAACCAGAAGTCGTGTAAACGGGTGTTTTTTCGGCAAAATTATTTGCTGTCTGGCTTCGATCGGTAGACATGTTGCATGTGCGATTCGTCCTGAGATTCTCAGTAATTTATCGTTGTCTATAAAGGGGTTGAGCATTTTTATTTCACTGCTTGAATTTACAAACCCGTCTTGTCTTAAATTCACGATTTCCTCAACGAATACTTCTTGTTGTACATAGCGGCAAATCCATAATTCGGCATTATGCTCCTCTTCGGCAGTAAGTTCGCCGGCTGTAATAACATCGCCTCTTATTTTGAGCAATAAATTTTGCGCATATCGCCTTACCCATGCCATGGCTCGTTTAAGTCTGCGATAGTTAGAAAAACGATTAAATTTTAATATACCAGCGCCTACCTTTTGAGCCAGCAGAACTTTGTATTTCGATTTAAGTTCTGATTCACTGCGGTCAACGTTTCTGTTCATCAAACCCTCGGCTGGCCATCTCGACTCGTCATACTTCAGGAAGTCAGGGCCATTTTGCCACCGTCCCCCTACTTCATAATTTTCTAAAAATTTTCCTCTAGTAGCTTCATCCGCTGGATTTTCGAGGCCAGGGCACCACCTCCACTCCTGTGTGCTGCTACTTTCTAATATCTCTGCCACTCTATTGGCCACATATTGCTTGTAATTACGATGGTCAGAACGGATCCACTGTATAACTGTATATGAGTCTGACCAGAAGTGTACCTTATTAATGTTTTTGTTATGATTTTTTAATATAGCGTCCTTCACACGGACACCCATTACTGCTGCTTGCAACTCAAGCTTTGGCATCGTATGGTACCTCGTAGGTGCACAACTGGACTTTCCCATAACAAAGACGACCCTAGTACCTTCCCTTTTCACCGCACGCCAATATGCTACAACAGCCATTGCCTCCTCGCTCGCGTCTACGAACACATGAAGGTCTACTATGGCGCTAGCAAAGTCTGCAAAATAGCATCGGGGCTCTTTGAATTCTACCAATTTGTTAAGTTTCTTTAACCACATTTTCCATTGGGTGTATATCTCAGCTGGCAACTCCTCATCCCATTTAATACCTGCCTTCCAAACTTTCTGCATTAGGGTTTTTGAAGTCACCATAAAATCACAAATAAATCCAAATGGGTCATATATGGACATGTTTAACGACAACATTTCACGTTTAGTAGGAACTTTTTCAAATTTTAATATCTTTGGGTTGACTTTGTGTAATTTCAATTGAAAACAAAAAACATCAGTCTTTGGCAACCAATGCATGCCCAATACTCTTTCCATGGTATCGGGGCTACAAAACTCAGCACTGTACTCAGAATCAGACATAGGGTTACCAAATAATTTTATAATTCTTTCTGAGTTGGAGACAATATTACGGAGATGGAAACCACCCGCTGTGTGAATGCGAACAACGTCTTTTACCACCTCTTCAGCTTCGTCTTCAGATTGAAAACAATCTACATAATCGTCCACATAATGGCGCTCAATCACTGCCTTGACTGCTCTAGGTGATTCCTTCAAAAAATTATTTGCATTTAAATTTTTTACATATTGTGCTATTATAGGTGAGCATGTGGCACCGAAGATCATTCGTTCCATCCTATAAACTTCTACCGGCTTGTTCGTGTCTCCATTTCTCCATAAAAATCTTTGGCTATCACGATCGTCTTTGGCAATGGCAATTTGATGGAACATTTCTTGAATATCTCCACATACGGCTACTGGAGCTTCTCTGAATTTAAATAGAATAGAAATCAATGAATTATTTAAATCAGGACCTGTAATAAGAGCTTTATTTAACGAAAAACTATTGACTTCGGCTGCCGCGTCAAATACGAGGCGAATTCCTTTTTTATTAATATTTTTGACACCAAAGTGCGGCAAGTAGAAAACATTATCACTTTTTCTTTCTCGTTCTTCCAGAGTCAATTTCCTGGCATAACCCTTTTTCAGGTAGTCTTTAATTTTCTCACAATATTGTTTATAATACTCACAGTCTTTTGCCATTTTTCGCTCAACCGTATACAACCTATTTAGAGCCATTTGGTACGAGTCCGGCATTGGCGGCACCTCTGCTTTCCATAACAGTGGACATTCGTATCGGCCGGAAATTTTTCTAGTTTTTTCTTTTAATAGTTTCAAGGCCCTGTCATGGTCCTTTGCTACCAACGGTCTTAGATTTGCCTTTATGCCCATCGTTTCCACATCAAAATAGTTCCTCATCATGTCATGTAACTCTCTAAACAAATCATTGTTATCTTCCTCAAAACACTTACGAATATGTAAATTCCGCATTCTCAGTGGGGTTTTCTCACCCGGAATCGGCCCATAAATAATGGCACCCAATCTAGTAGTTGAGACCATTGGCCCATAATCTGTTAGCATACGGGGAACCTCCAATGGTACTGTTAAAAACGAATGACTTAGACTCAAAATTAGTTTAGGTTGCACATTAGAATAATCCTGCATAGGCATTTTGGCGATTTTATCGCATCCGCGGGATTTCAAAATATGTGCGACGTGGCAACTCTGTACCGGCAATGACAGGTTTGTAGAAATATAAACATTGGAAATTGTAAATTTTTTGTCATTCTTACCGACCCCACTTATGGTCAGATTAATCTTTTCTGTTTGTTGTGAAATGCTATGCTTGTTGAGCCACTGTAGCTCTAAAATTTCAGGTTCTCCACTTACCTCGAGTTCGCATGCGATATCGCTGTCCAACATGGAAACGTTGGCACCATCGTCGACAAAGGCGTAAGTCGTTATGGTTTTGTTGTTTCCGTACAAGGTTACAGGCAATATTTGGAATAAGACACGATCGGTGCTGCAAGAGGCATGGCAATTTCTATTTTCGGCTTGTACTTGTCGTAGTTCAGACGTATTTTGATGGATGTTACGAGTTTCAGTAGGCATTATAGGGGCTTGCCTTGTTGGTAGTACTGGCTCGGTTGAGTTGTGTAACAAATTGTGGTGAAACTTGGGACAATTGCTTATACCACATTTCCTCTTATTGTTGCAACCTTTTAACTGGTGCCCTTTTTTTAAACAGCAAAAACATACCTTTAGAGTTTTTATCTTAATCCAACGCTCGTTTACCGACATCTGTAAAAACTGTTGACAATTTTTTATGCTAGTGCACTCACCTTGACATATACTACAATTATGACCGATGGCTATGCAGGCATACTTGCGGTTGTGAGATGCGGACGAAAAAGACTGACGACGGTTGCTACTGTTGGATGTTGACGGGAGGAGGTCATGAACAATATTGGCATGTTGACGTAATAATGTTAACCAATCGCTGAAGTCAATGATCGTGGCAGATCGTTTTAGTGATAGGGATTTTTCCGCCCATTGCATTTGTCGATTTGTAGGCAATTTTGACACTAACTCACTAAGTAGCGAAGGGTTTGACAAATGGTGTTCACCGTGGACATTCTTTAAAAAGGTTGACATGTTAGATATTTTATTGGCAAAATTAACGAGGGCTTCTAAATTGTCATTTATTAGTGGTGGGATGGCTCGAACTTTGTCGATTTGGCTTCGAACCAACTGTTCGGGACGACCAAATGTTTCTTGTAGCATCTCCATTATGGCGGTGACGTTAGCAGAGCTAGCTAGCAACGATTCGACCGATTCGCGCGCTCGACCTTTTACTGATTCTCGTAGACGCATTATATTATGAAGGTTGGAGTAACCAAATTCATTTGTGGTGCTTTCAAAGGCTTCGGAAAATGTCTGCCACTCTTCTGGTAGACCTGTAAAAATAGGAAGGGGGTAAATTTTCTTTTGTGGAATTACTGCTGGCCTATGTGGATATGGCATTGGTATGGAAGCATCAGATTCATGAGAACGTGGTAAATTCTGTAACGATGACGAAAATTGAGACGGTGGCGGTGGGTTATGCAGCGTCATTGTCTGCTGCGACGGCAAGGCTTGTTGGCTAATGGCAATGTGCGCCTGCATCTGCTGGCTTGTACTGAGTAGCTGCGCTTGCAATTGACGCGTTGAATTTAAAAACTCGGCTTGCATCATTTGCATCTGTCGTTGAAGTTGCTCTAGATGTTGTTTAAACTCACTTACTTCACTTGTTGATTTTGGCGTTGATAATTGTACTTTATTGACTGAAGACTTCTGAGGCGGCTGATTTTTTGTGCTAGCGGCGGCTATGGCTGTGTCAGCCTGGCTTGCTGACGGCGTAGATGTAACCGGCATAGTTTGTGGCTGAACGGGGTTACTTTTATTCGCCGTGTCTTTTAACGGCGAATGTTGTGTAGGCATGTCGACAATGTAGGACTCAAATCTGGCTGGTGGAACTCCTTGAGTTCGTCTGATTGTCCTTCTAGGCTGATCTTCGTTTTCTGACATAAAACGGACACGATCACTATGACGCTACTTACTTTGACAAACAATTATATCATCACACAAGTGGCTTATAAATAAAGAATAAAGATGTTCCTTTTGCTTTGCTTTCTAGAATAAACTGCAACTAGGAGTTGGCCAATTAACCCCAAATGAAACCAAAGTTTATGTTGCTTGTGTAATGTGAATTTATTGTGGTTTCATTACGTTATGTTGTACATATGAATATGCGTTGCGTGGTATTTAGCGCGGTGTTTGCGTTTATGCGTTTATTCTCTAAATAATATAAGAAATGTTTTAATGATTGAAATACATAAGTTTTAACAATAATTAAATATAACAAAGATAAATACAATTTTTGTAATGACTATATTACCACTTACTTATTTTTTCTGTGTCAGCAAAAGGAATAGATTTATAAATGTGCTGACTGCTTATTTATAGCAATTTATACAATACAAATTATAGCACTAATACAAATGCACAAATAAAACATAGCACAAGATACTTGCATACATATAGCGCCTCTCTTCTAGGCTTGGGATATTTTGGCCATTTCAGTGTTGAGAACGCGTTCGTGTTGTCGACCATCAACACGTTTGTTTTGTACAAGTATTATACAATTAAAAATGAAATGTAAAATTTTGACAAATTCAATTATAATTTATGCTAACGTCTTTTTATCTGCAAACATATTTCTGCATGTTCGTATACATTCATTCACATGGGCATAAATGCATATCGTCATATGATTTTAAAAAAGCCCTAAGTTACAAAAAATTTAAAATCAACTTCTTGGCTGATTACGATGTACCATATTAAAATACATGTCGCTGGAAAATTGTACATATTAAAATTTTACTGATTCCTTAATAAGAAATAAGCTGAAAAAAATTTGAAAAATGTTGGTTAACTTTTTATATTAGTTTCTAACAATTTTGTAAAAAATTTTTAGCGTAAGTTAGGCTTTCATGAATTCAGGATGATATGTATTGAAACATGTACATATATGTATATGTGTGTTTATAAGCATGCTGCATTTTCTGCAGAAAATATCCTTTGTTTTAAATTTAAATACATCTTAAACTAAAATATAAGAAATAATAGAAAAGCGTGATAAGCATCTTAGAAATCTTTCTCATGCAATATTTCACTTCTCTTTTATTCCTTCTTAATCTTGATAATTCAAGTAGAAATGGAACAGAAAAAAAAAATCAATAACATTATACTAAATTATAATTCAATTATAAATGGAAAAATAATTTTAATCTAAATTTAATAATTATAAAAAAATTGAAAATAAAAAAAATTTTATAGAGTTTAAAGAAAAAAAAAGATTTTTACTTTTGCTTCAAGAGCATATAAATAAAAGAACAATTAATTGAAAGCTATTAATCAATCTGACTTGATTTGAACGATTAAATTGGTTAATTGAATTAATTAACCTACCCTTGTTCCTTTCGTAATAATAATTTAAACAAATGCTGATTGAATTAACCAATTCAATCCTCGAAATTAAACCAGAGTAAAACTTTGAATCAAACCAAGACAGTTTGTAAAATAAAACAACAATTATTAAACATCTTAAATCAGCTAATAAAATTTATTTATTTTTTTTGTGGTAAAACTTATGAGCATTTAAATAGTTATTTCAAATTGTTCAGTTATTTTCAAACACACAAACATCAGTTATGTTCAATAAATGTTTTTATATTGTACATATTTTAAAAAAGAACGAGGTAAATGAACAATTACAAAACGAAAACCGGCTACTTTATTAGCTGTTCAAATTTTATGAAATAAGAGAAAGGTCTCTTATTTGTGATTTCCTAATTTGAATCGGGCGAATTCGATCGCGAACGTGAGGGTGAATGTGAACCTGAACGGGAGCGATATCCTGATCGAGATCGTGATTGAGAATGTGAGTGAGATCTCGACCGTGATCGAGATTGTGAGCGAGAACGAGAACGCGAACGTGATTTTGATCGAGAGGGTGAATTTGAAACTGACCTTGAGCCAGATCGAGAGCGAGATCTAGAACGTTCAACTTCCTCATCTTTGTTGGGTTCGCTATTCTCACTCCTTGCACTTTTCTCACTTTTGTCGCTTTTTTCGCTCTTAACACTTTTTTCGCGTTCTTCACGTTTTTCAACATCGTCTTTATTCTCCTCTTCCATCTTAGTGATTTTGGGGGGCTCTTCCTTAGTACTGGCACGTGAATCGCGTGAATCTTCACTTTTAAGATCGTCCTTGGTCTCATCTTTGTCGTCGTCTTTATCGGATGACTCCGTTGCAGTATTTGCTGTTGTGATTTCTTCCTTGGGTGAAACATTTTCTCGTTTCTCCCTTTCCTTTTCTCGATTCGCTGCTAATATTACGCCAACACCACTATTAACCTTCTTGTTGCTCTTTTTTAGAACTGCTATTTTACTGATTCCTTAATAAGAAATAAGCTGAAAAAAATTTGAAAAATGTTGGTTAACTTTTTATATTAGTTTCTGACAATTTTGTAAAAAATTTTTAGTGTAACTTAGGCTTTCATGAATTCAGGACGATATGTAGATATGTATTGAAACATGTACATATATGTATATAATTTAAGCTGCCACATAAATTTAAAATTATTCACAAATCGTGGCTGCCACCTTTATTTTTGTCAATAATAAGTAGTACACTGCTACCGACATCTTAAATGCGTCTCTGAAGAAATATTGTATTTACGAATTTAGCAGCGTAAACAAAAACCAAAAATATACTACCTATTTTGCAACTCTGAAAAAAGTTTGATAAATGAAAAAAAAAGTTTGATAAAAAGTTTGATTTCTTCACAGACATCTTTATGTTTGTTGCATGGTAAATAAATACAAGTAGTGTCACAAACTACTAACAGACATGTAAAAAATGACTTTTGCAAATCGTCCAAATCAGCTAAAGTGCCGGTGGTTGAAGAAAGAGACAACTATAAAGACTTAATGCTGCGAAGAAGGGAAAATAAACAAAAAAAATAAAATTGTAATAAAATTTTGGAAAAATTGTGGTTTGTGTGTGCTTTTTGTTTTGTGAATAGAAAGTTTTTAGCTCCAATATGATTATTAGTTTGTGGGAAAAGCAAATATCAATCATTTCGTGTTGGGAAGAATAAAATACCACAAAGCAGTTTGTGTAAACTACGTTAATACAGAAAATAAAACCACAAAGAATGCAAAATATTTTTTCAATTTCTTTTTCGATGCTTGTGCGTATAGAGGGAGTCGGAAAATAAGCTTATATAGTTTTCCCCTTCTGTCACCTCTGTATGCTTAGTGGTAATGTCGAAAAACCAATCTATTAACAGACATGTAAAACATGACATTTGCAAATGGTCCAAATCAGCTAATTCGCTGGTGGGTGAAGAAAGAGACACCAATAAAGTACATAATGCTACGAATAAAGGCATGTAAACAATATAATAATACAAAATTTGTACACGAAAAATACTTATATATTCAAGAAAGTTGAGATTTTTCGATTTTTACTGAACAAACAAGTCATTGATAAATGTATTTATGTATAATGTATAGTACGATTATGTTTTGGTCTTTTAACTTATTTAATACAAAATATTAAATTCTTTTTAAATGTACGCGAAAAATAATATCAAAGAGAATGCAAATAACTTTTTCATTTCTTTTTCGTTAATTGTGCGTATAGAGTGAGTCGCAAATAGCGCATATATAGTTCTCCCGTTCTGTCACCTCTGTATGCTTTGTGGTCGAAACATTAGCGGACTTTTGTTTTGAGGTTTGCATCTGCCAAAATTTGTTTACGTAAACATTTAATAATTTTAAGAATATTGAAAATAACTTATTTAAACATATTATATATATTAATTTAAAACGTATTTCATGTTGCTTTAAAAATTCATTTTAAAAAGGATCATTTTGTGTACATAATACAAACATATATGTAACACATATGTATTTTATGAGATCACTTAAAAAAAGTGGATTTGAAAAATAGGTTTAAATAGCGAAAAAGTCAGTCATTTTCTTTTGACGCATGTTTTGAAATTTTTTTTAAACAACTTTTCTTTTAATATTTCGAGTTCATCAAATTCAAGATTATTACCCTCCATATATTTTTTCAAAATTTCTAGTGCCTACAGCGTTTCTGCAAAAGAGGGTGGATTCACTTCTATAGTATTTTCCATAGTATCTTCAAATGTTGACACCTCGCCAGCGTTATCTTCCAAAATATATGACACTATTTCTTCCTCCGTAACTGGGCCAGAGCATTCAGTATCCTTATTTACATATTCCTCAAACTCTTGAGCGTTTATGGGAATATCTATTAGTGTTTCCTCGTCATCATCAGGAAAATAAATTTGAATCACAAATCCGGCCTAAAAAATTATTATTAAATTAGAATTTTTAAATATGTAGTAGTGAAAAACCACACCTTTTGAAAGCAGTTTTTGATAGGTTAACCCTTTTTCAATTGGTAGCAACTGTTTTCTAATTATTATTTGCCGAAAGTAAACTTTAAAGATGTGTATGATTCCTTGATCGAGAGGCTGCAATATCGACGTGGTATTCGCTGGAAGAAATTCAACTTTCACATTTTCGAGATTCAAATCGGCAACCTTATGGCAAAGAGCATTATCGATAAAGAGCAAAACTTTTATATATTTACCTTTTCTATTTCGCGATCAAATTCCTTTAAAATAATTGAAAACAGAGAGCCTACCATCCGAGCCTTATTTTGGAAGTACTAAGGCAAAGGAATAGATTTGCCTCTAAAGCATCTGGGATTCTTCGATTTTCCGATAGCAAACAATTTTTTGTAACTCCCGTCAACATTGCACAAGAATAGAAGAGTCAGCCGTGCTTTTTGACCTTTTCCTCCTGTTACTGTTGTACCCTTTCTTGCCAAAGTTCCATTCGGCAATGCCTTATAAAATAGCCCACTTTCGTCAGCATCGAAGACATCGCGAGGATCATAAGCTTTTAATAAATCCCGCAATTTTTGTTGGCGATACCTATTGACTGGCCTCTTCGGTATCAGCATCAGCCGCTTCTCATGCTATTTGTATGAACTTAATACTTTCCCGACGTTTCCATTGCCATAACCAGCCATTTGTTGGCGTACAATCGGAATGCAATTTTGCTGCGAAGTATTAAGAGCTCTCATCTGGTCAAACCATTGAGCAAGACCTTTTTCAATGTCATTGTGCGGACTCGTACGTAAACGCTTATGTCGCAAACAAGTTACGTTTGCGGCCTACTCCACTTGGTGCCGGTTTCTCCAAATTCTATTTACAGTTGTTATGTCGCACCGAAAATGCTGCCAAATTTCATTTTTCAATTTTGCTTTTTGATCAATCAAGTTAGGAATTTGTATTTTTTGCTTAATTGTCAAACTTGTAAGTTTTCCTGCCTTTGCCAGGCATTTTTGCGAATCTTTATTTTATATCTTGATTACATATTTATTTTGACAGATATGTATGTGAGTTTTTCGATAAATTAGTAATGGTTTAAATAAACAATCGGTTATAAAAACTTACCGTTTCAAAAAAAACAATTGTATTCAGAAAGCTACTTAACCGGGGGAAAACGTACGTAAAATTTTATTTAATGCACAACAAATTATGGTACTTAGGCGGATTGAGTATTTAAGCGGGGAGGTACTTAAAAGGGTAAATTTGTTAGATTTTTTACAAAAAAGCCATGGTGTCTGCAGATGTTGGGTACTAAAACGGGTTAGGTGCTAAAGCGGGGAGGTACTAAATCGGGTTTTACTGTACCATTAATCAAGATGTGAGTGCACCATGTGAGTACCAAGTAATGCGGGCATACAATGTATGCTATCAGAGAGGAAAAGATCTTGGCGGCGAAAGCATAACAATAGTTCCTATTCGGTGTTTCCAAACAATAAATCCTCCATCAAGTACATGAACGGCTCTTTTACAAAGCTCGAGCTCAATACAATCGATGGTTTGTTTTAGGCAATGTCTGATACTGACATCATAGAGGAAGACTGTTAACTATTTTAAGTTATTATTAATACCCAAAAATTATCTACCATTGTTATTGTCTTCTTTTAATTGAATAATCTCGTTTTGTTTCTTTTTTCTCTCTTTTATGAAATGTTTTTAAAAATTTATCATTTTTTAATAAACAAACAAATTGTTGCTATTGAAAAAGCAATTAATAAAAAATTACTATCTTTTAAACAGTTATTTTGAAGGCTTTCAAGGACTTCAGGCACAAAGACGCCTATTGTGTTCTTAGAAACCCTTGACAAAAACTCCAATGACTTGTTAGAGTCCCCAGTAACTGTGCACCTTAAAGTGATATACATACATACATATAATTTCACCCGTGGTGTAATAGCTGTTCGCATTGCTGTGTCACTTTTATTTAGACGATTGTGCAACTAGTTGTAGATAAAAACATGTGTGTGTTACATTTGATTACAGCTCAGTTAAATATTTACCATTTTTAACAGCCCTTCAAACTTATTCACATCAATACGAGTTAAATTTCTGAAGTCGCTATCAATCATTTTAAGTTGTTTTCTTGATATATGTAGACATTTTGAATAATGAAATTGCTTTAAAATTGCGTGCAGTCTACGTCACAGCAATCAATACAAATTAATTTTGACGAGTAGTATGTGTGAAAAACTTGACAGAAAACTTGAGCGTGTGTCTGCAGTGCAGAAAAAACGCACTGCGCACTAAAAACGGTAACGAAAGGGTATGCCACTCGGCATTTACATCCCTACAAATTCACTAGTAGTTGTAACAATCGCTACCCACTATTCGATAGCTAATGCGCTATCACTAGGTAATGCATACCACACGTATTATTCTACGACTGTCACTGCGGGCAATTATATTTTTTTCAAAGATCCCGTTATTCAAACAACAAAACCTTTAAGATCATAACCATGGTATAATAATACAGGTAGTATCGATGCGTTAACGGACTTTTTTTTGGGTTAGAGTCTGTCAAAATTTGATTATATATTACTAACACACACCCACACTACTAAAAAAGCACACTTGAACATTTGTTTCAAATGCAAATCAGAAAAGGAAAACAAACAAAACTCTTTATAAAGATGAAAATGCAACCAAACATACATGTGGATATACAATTTTTTGTAATTTTTCTTATGTGATTTTGACAACTTCAAACCCAAATACAATAAAAAGCGGTGTTGTTTGTTTCGGCACTACCTGTATTATTCTACCATAGTTTGTTGATTATTTGTTGCTAATGCTGGCTACACACAATACAATTTATGCAATACGTTTATCATTCATGTTTCATGTTACACACTGCAACCAAGAATTATCAATAATTTCTGTATTTTGTATTCGTATTGAACATCGTGCAAGAAAGAAATATAGTTGAAAAAATGAGCCGTGAGCAGAGAAAAATGGGCATGAAAAAAGAAGAAATTTCAAATAAAAGAGTTTAAAGAAAATGATTACAGAAATTATGTGCGAATAGACGAAAAAACTTTTCTTAAATTATTAGACATGATAAAACACGAAATGGCAAAGCTCATTTATTTTTCCGTGGTTGACAAATATACAAACATTTGCACATTTTGATGGTTTTCAATGAACTAAACACGGTAGAAAATTACAGGTAGTGTTGACGCTACAACAACTCTGCTCTTAGGTTCGAAGTTGTCAAAAAGCACAAAATAAAAATGGCAAAATGATTACATTTTCTGTTCTATAAAGAATTATGTTTCATTTCCTTTTCTTATTTACATTTGAAACATATGTTAAAGTGTGCTTTTTCAGTAGTGTGGGTGTGTGATAGTAATACATAACACAATTTTGACAGACTCGAACCCAAGAAAGTCCGCTTCTACACTACCTGTATTAATCTACCATGAAACTAAATCATTAAAAAGAATAAACATGCAACCAGAAATTATCAAAGTAATTTGATGCTTATGAAAACTCGAATGCAACACGAAACGAAACCATAAGCACGACTACAGACTATATCAACCTACAATAATTCGAATCTGTTATCATGTTCTGTTTTGTAATTGTCGCGTCGAGAAACTTTTCGATTGAAATATGTGATATGAAGCAGAAATTCCATAAAATGATACAAACAAAAATATGCGAATTTCTAATAAGCTTTTTCCAATGCACACCATCTTTCATCAATTTGCAGAGATGTTAACATCTTCCCATAAGAATTATATAGGGCAAAAATTCTACATCTATTGAAGATAATTTTTCTCATTTTGTTCCACCTTACATTTTGCGTTATTTTAAGTGTCACTACTAATAAAATGGAAAATAAAACGATTTTCTTTTTGCCATCGCTAGCGCACTGACATTGCAGAAAATAAACAAACATAGACGACTTTTCCACAGGCAAAGTTTACTTTGCAAAGTTTAATTCAGCTGGAAGAAAGACAGAATAAACAAGTAAGAGAGATATATTCGGCTGTGCCGAATCTTATATACCCTTCACCATAGTATGGAGTGACAAAAGAAGTCACAATCACGAAAATTCGCGACCACGAAATACGAAAAAAAAAATTTTAATGGAAAAAATTACATTAAAGCAAAAAAAAAAAATTGCCACTCATCGTCTCACGGACGCACCCCCACGTGATGGAAACAAAAAATTAATCACGATCACGCATTATTGGTTCTAATCTCTATTTCATAGTATTGGCTGATTTCATAAACACAGCTTCCAAAGCAACACTGGAAGCATGCGTTTACAAGGTATTCTCGTGTTGCTTTGCAAACTGCGTTTATGAAGTCAGCCATAAATTATGAATTTCGTAACAAATTTGTAACACTTTCTTGCCTAGAGTGTATTATAAAAATATTAACATCCCCTTATTAGCACTTATATAATTTTTCACACATCCAAGAAGTATTTCAACGTCTTTATCAAAAAGCCAGTGGTCTTCGACTAAACAAAGAAATGATTTGAAACGTAAGAAAAGATTTAATAATGAAGAATTTCTCCCAAAATTTATTAAAAAAATTGCCAACTATTACTTAAATCTGTTGGTTTAATAATTAAAATGTTCCAATAATATATTCATATTGAAAATAATTTAAAGCTATCAAAAATTCTTTAAAAAACGAACTTTTTGAAATAAAAAAAATAAAGTAAGAGTAATAAAAATAACTAAAATGTGTCAAAAATTAAAAAAAAAATAATAAATGGTTGGCCAGGATTTGAAACCGTACCTACCCGGTGGTGGCACGGTTTCGAATCCTGAACACAACACAATGCTATTTTTTTTGGTTTTCGATACATTTTAGTTGTTTTTATTACTTTTTATTTGAAAAAGTTGTTCCACAATTTATTTAAAAAACCAGTCACAATTTCATTTATAATATTTTTTTTAATTTTTGCGTTTTTTTCCAATTTTATGAACGATAAAAGGTTTATTTTTCAAAAATATCCAAGAAGTGTTTCAACGTCTTTATCAATAAGCCAGTGGGTGGTCTTCGACTAAATAAAGAAAAGATTTGAAACGTAAGAACAGGTATAATAATGAAGAAATTCTCCTAAAATAGATAAAAAATATCGACACCTATTGCATAAATCTGCTAGTCTAAAGATTAAAATGTTCCAATATTATCTTCATATTGAAAATAATTTAAAGCTATCAAAAATTCTTAAAAAAAAGATCGAACTTTTTCAAATAAAAAGTAAAAGTAATAAAAATAACTAAAATGTATCAAAAATTAAAAAAAAAAAATATTAATTGGTTGGTCAGGATTTGAAACCGTACCTTCTTACTCGGTGGCACGGTTTCGAATCTTGAACACAACACAATGCTACTTTTTTTAGAATTTTAGATACATTTTAGTTGTTTTTGTTACTTTTACTTTTTATTTGAAAAAGTTTGTTCCACAATTTATTTAAAAAACCAGGCACAATCTCATTTATAATTTTTTTTTAATTTTTGGGATTTTTCCAATTTTCTGAACGATAAAAGGTTTATTTTTCAAAAATATCCAATATGTTATCAGATAGGATTTTGTACAGTGATAAAATAATTATATAATGAATTCAGTAAGCTGTCGACGTTTTTATTTGATATGATATAATAATAATACCAATGGGCACATGTACACATTGTGTGTATGTATGTGTAAACTAAACAATCGAAAAGCAATGATTTGTTGTTTTGTTTTTTTCTTTAAACTTATTTTTGTACGTTTATTAGTATAATATTATGCATGCATATTACAGTATTTTTTATCGCTTATATTTTCTTTTCGTATATAAATAACCATAATTATTTTTTATATTAAAGAAATGTAATGGATCGTCAAGACACTATGTACGAGTAAATATACAAAATCAAAGAAATTGAATTTTAGTTTTGTTTTAAAAATGTATTAATATTTAATTTTTTATGACTATTTGCGATTTCAGAAGAAAGGCAAAATTGATGCTTATATCCTGTTTTATACTTGTGTAATTTTAGTTATTTTCTATATTCAGGAGCAGAGCGTACCTGCAGTATATCAGAACCCGGTATTATTATTCTATTTGTACAATGTGATAAAAAACACATAACAAAGCAGAAAAATCTCTTCCCGGATAGAATGATAAGAAATGTTTCTTTCATTCTGTAACATCAGTGAGTTAATCTTCAAAAGCACTTCAATTAATTGCCTTTTCTACAAAATATAAACAAAGTTTGAAACTAATAAATTGAAAATCCCGCGAAAAAAGCGCATATACTAAAAAATGCAACTGCAATATTGGAAATTATTCCCAAAATTTATTTAAAAAAAATCATATAATTGACAATCGGCAGTCAAAAGTCTTGAAAAAATCTCTAAAATGGCGAAAATTCTTAAAAATATGCGAACATCAGAAAAATTGTATGATTCAATATTGATTAAAAAACAGCAACATTATAGAGTAAAAAAACTTACAAAATATCATTTCCATTGTGAAAATTATACTTTTATTAAAAAGTATTTTGTATTTGGAATAAAAATTTAAAATGCATTTGTATTTTGAATAAAAGTATTGCAAATACCTACTTTCCACAAATTTATATTTAGCTTCTAGATTGCATTATCCAAGTGAATAAATCGAATTCGTATTTTAAATCAATTGAGGTTGAAATTCGATTGTGTTTCTATGTGTATCAGAAATATACAGGTTATATTGAACCAAAACCTTTATCGCCTGTTCCAACCGCAATACAGATAAGTAACTGAAAAAGTTAACAAAATTTTAAAAAGACAACTATCAGAATACCACTAGTTTATAATACATACGTACATCATACAAAGAAAAAATTAAATTAAAATATGATATTTTAATATGTTGTTATGATTTATAATTTAATATTTTTTCTTACACCGTCAAGCTATTTTTATTTTTGTTATTAATATTATATTATATTAAATAAAAACGTCGACAGCTTACTAAATTCACTATATAATTATTTTATCACTGTACAAAATCCTATCTGATAACATATTGGATATTTTTGAAAAATAAACCTTTTATCGTTCATAAAATTGGAAAAAACGCAAAAATTAAAAAAAAAATATATTATAAATGAGATTGTGCCCTGGTTTTTTTAATAAATTGTGGAACAAACTTTTTCAAATAAAAAGTAAAAGTAATAAAAACAACTAAAATGTATCAAAAATTCTAAAAAATATAGCATTGTGTTGTGTTCAGGATTCGAAACCGTGCCACCGGGTAGGGTACGGTTTCAAATCCTGACCAGCGTTGCCATTTTCCAATTTTTCCTTTTTTTGCAAGTTTTTTGAGATGCAAAAAAGTATTTTAATTAACTGGCTGAAAAAAACATTTTTTTTTAAATATATGCAGTTTTTCAAGTTTTTTTTAATTACTTAAAGTTTGGAAAATATTTTATGAATATATGCATTGACAATATAATACACATTATACAATGAAACGACCTTATAGTTTTCACTTCCTTTTTGTATGAAAATGTTGATTTGTTTTTACTCCCACAAAAACAACGACGCTGTTATTTTAATTGAAAGTTTGTAGAAAATTGTACTGAAGTTTTTTAAAGAACATGGATGGATGTACTATTTACAATCATTTGTAAAAAATTGTTGATTTTAGGAACCTCGTGCACAGGATGTAAGGAAACCACCATAGGCTACATCGTATATGGCTATTTGAACTCAAGCCATAAAAATCTCATTTCAATATATATGTACCTTAAAACAGTTCAAGAATTACTTATAAATATTAATTATTAAAAACGAAGGCACCCGTCATAAGCCATCATGTTTACATTGTCACAGGTGGTTGAATACTGAGAAAGTCAACTACAAGACAAAAATAAAGTACAGGTAGATAGGCGTTTGCCTCTATATATATATGTGTATGTATATACATAATATAATGAAAGGAAACGTTGTTATCAGGTTGACACCTACTTTCCACAGACGCGTCGGTGTTAGTATGCACGCTGGATACTCAGCACTGTACGCATTCTCAAATTAGCTGCCATCAGACGGGTGCCTGAATGACATTAAAAGGGAGCACTTGGTCTCAGACCGGAAGTTGTGAGTTGCTTGGGAATTTCGGGCAGAGGAATGACTTCTTGCTATCCGTAAGTGGATAGCAGAAAGAGAGCTTTACACCTCTGAGAAAAACCCCACCGTCCAAAAGAACAGTTATGTTAGTAAAATGAGCAAACATTTTCTAGCAAAACTCCTGCCGCAAATAATAGTTTGCGAAATTTTTATGATAGACAAATGCTAAACGATTAAGAAGTAGGCTGCAGTAGTTTTTAGTTTTTTGACTTTTTTAGAAGATATACTTAACAAAAAGTTTTCCGAGTTTTATATTTTGCTTGGAAAATTAAAGTATTTTAATATTTTTTCTTGTTCTTAGTTCTTTGTAAAATAACAAAACTTATTTGTCAATATATTCTGCCCTAACATTAACATTAGCTGTTTTAATGTCGAATTCATCTCCGAAATCCGTACATAAGTCCTTATTTGTTTTATTAAATTAGAAATTATTTTTATTTCCAAAAAATATATAAAACTTACAAATTAAATATCCCTGATTCAAATATGTACATGGTACACACTATGAATTTGAATGCATAAATCCTTAATAAATTTTACTTAAATTACTCTTATTAACAAATTGTAAAAGAAATTCACAATGTGTTCTTACTGTTATGTATGTATGTACACATATCTTTTGCAAGTTTATAGTTTTACATTTTTTGACATTATAAATCAAGAAAATGTAAGGGGTTTTGCTTCAAAGCTGTTTGAAATTTTGCATACTTACATACATACATACATATATTTCTAGGCGGAAAAATATCTTCGTAGACTTGCGCAGATAATTTAATTTTTTAAACAGTAATAAATATTCTTTTGTTCAGAGTCGAAGTGCATGTATAATTTCAAAACATTTATGTATGTATCTAGTAAAAGTCAGTCCTTTTCCAGCCTCTAATAATGAAAATATTTCCTGCATGGCAATTGATATACATATGTATGTATGTATAATATATCATATGAGATGATGCTGCCCATGGTGGAATAGTGTCGAGGCTACATCAACACCGTTTTTTATTGTTTTTAGGTTCGAAGTTGTCAAAAATCACAAAAGAAAAATTACAAAAAATTTCACATTCACATGTGTCTTTGGTTGCATTTTCTGTTCTATAAAGAATTTTGTTTCTTTCCCTTTTCTTATTTATTTATTTATTATGAATTCCAAAGCAATACATGTGGCCTACTGGTAGGCTTGCCAGATCTAATTTGTCAAAAAGCTTGACATTGACCAGAAAAAAACTTGATTTTGAAAAAAAAACTTGACAAATAAAAACACTCATACTAAATATATAAAAGAGATTTTTAGTTTTTAAAGAAGAACTTCTGGATAATTATTATTGGGAAAATACGAATTGAATTTCAACTTTTACTCGTAAAAACAATTTTGCTGAGAGTTTTTAGCTAGTCTATAATAAATAAATAAATAATAATTTTCATAAATAACTTGACAATTCTTCAAACACATAAGTTTTATTAAAAAAAAAACAATGAAAAACCGCCTGTATTATTCCACCATGGGTATATCAAGTCGGCTAAGCTGATAGAAGGATGGCGCGCCGGTAAAACCCCTGCTCAAGCCGAATCGCCGCCGCCGCCGACGAAAAGTCCACGACTTGCTTCTCTGGTTCAATGTTGTCAATTTACTAGTGTTGAGTAATAGGGTAAATATCAGTGTTGGCACTTTTATAATAATTGTACAAAAAGTTATAGTTATTTTTTAAACTATAATTGCAGAAAAAAAATAAAAATATGGGCTTTAGATTTGTTTTTTAGAAATATACACATACTTTTTTTAAGTATTATTGCATAGCTAGAATAAATTTGAGAAAAAAAAAATAACTTACAAAAAAGCTTGACAAATCACTTTTTCACTTGACCCTTGACGCGCATTAAAAAACTTGACAATCAGGCCAAATCAGGCCCTTCTGGCAACCCTACCTACTGGCCAATAAAAAAATGCATACATATGTATGTATGTATATTACTTAGCTATCTAACTATGGGACTTAAAGTAACTATGAGACCAAAGTAATTTATGTTAAACAATAAAAAAGTCAACACATTCCAGCACCCAAACGACTCCTATACCAACACAAGCAGGAACCCAATAAATGAGTGATTACGTGTTATTCAAATTAAAAAATTCGCAAAGGTTTCGCTTAACAACCGCTAGAGACATATCGAAAGAGCGTAAAGTTCTGGGCAAGGAATTCCAAGCCCTAGCAGCGCCTACAATAAATGATTGCTCAAATACTGTGTTGTATATGCGAGGAATACATATTTGCGGATTTCTGATTGACCTATTAAACGATACCATCCGTACAATATTCTGCATTTGCATTTGAAACAAATGTTGTGTGGGTGTGTGTTAGTAACACATAAACAAATTTTGACGTTTCGACACTACCTATATTATTCTACCATGACCTTATGCAGCAATTAAGAGTATGTACATATGTAAATTTAATAGAAGTCGACACATTCACTAGGTTGTTATTATCAATATATGTACCTCTTGCCAACAAACATAAAAAATCATGGCATTAATTTTCGCCTATGGTATGAACAACAGCGGCTTCGCTTTGAGTCCTTTTCCACGGTCTAAGTTTACTTTGCAAAGTCTTGTTTGATTGCGATAATGCAAGGAAGAAAGGGAGTGAGTACACACTTTTCGGTACAAAGTTGCTTTATACTACCAATAATTACCATTAGCTACCCGCCATACTACCAGCAATTCTTTACACTAACGAATTTAACATGGGCATGTCATTGACGGTAGTCAGCGGCTACCCTCTGCATTACCATGTACCATTCGGATCACTAATAACATATTATTAACGAAATATTTAATAACATTGTACTAACTACTTGGCTAGTACAATGCAATTGATGAATTCGCTGGACCATAAGAACTAGAGAAACAGCTGGTCATAATTGACCATTTATTTAAATAATGTAATTTGAGAAAAGAAGGGAGAAGTGTAATATTTTTAAATTTGTTTGATATTTATTTAAAAACAACTTAAAATGTGTTTAATTCATTTGATATATGCAAAACAAAACGTAAATTATTCAGTAAAAAATCAATAAATTAGTATGTAAATAACACATAAAAGTTATTTTTTAGTTTTTATGCAGTTGGATTTTATTTCCCTTTTCTTCTGTAATTGAATGACTTTCCGTAAGTTGTCTTCTGCAGGTCCTGGATGCTTCGACGTTATTGGTATTGATTCTGAAAAAAAGAAGAACATCTATGAGTAAAAGATAAAATTGTTAAAGATGCAACTTTTTGTACCTATAAGAGTTGAGTAAAAATTCTCCAGCATTTTGAAACTTTGTTTGCCGTGGACTCCATCGATGTTAAAATTCATTATAACGTTTGTACTTATAATATATTTTAGGTTTTTTATAACTCCAGCTGGGTTCAAATGGAGTTTATGTCTTTAACCTACAAAAAATTAACAATTAAATTTTTGTAAATAGTAAGTGACTGCTATAAGGCTTACATAAACATGCTTCGATTCAGTCGTAATTTCGCCATCCATAACTTGTTCTTTTTCTTTTTTTATTAAGCGTTTCATTTGCCTTTTGCTGGTCATTTTACCTTTTTAATTATTTCAATACACTTCTTATATTTCACGCTGTCACTGATCTAACTTCCACGAACTTTCAATAGCAACTGACGCCAATCGAAAAAAAGCAAAGAAATCATTTTTTTTTCTGGGATAACGGTTTAGTGAATGTTGTTTTTTTTTGCTTGTTTTCAATTTGTAATAGTCAAAGGCGATCTATTGCATTACCTGTAGTCTCTTATGTAGCTAGTCAGGCTTATCGCTAACCAAATAACTGATTACATAAAGCCACTAGCTACTTTTGAAACTGCAGGGTCGTTCGTCGTTTACACATACTTGTATATAGTTGCATAAGTGTGTTTGGTTTGCATGTTCATCCAATAAACGATCAAAAATTTTTAAAAGTAAACTATGCGTGGGGAGAAATGAAGCAAAGTTTAAAAAAAAATTTAAAAGACTGTCAAAGTAAACTTTGGTCGTGGCAAAGGGCTCTTTCTAAAGATTTTCTAATTTACTAATATCACAAAGCATACAGAGGTGACAGAAGGGGAAAACTATATAAGTTTATTTTGTTTTGTTTATTTTCCCTTCTTCGCAGCATTAAGTCTTTATAGTTGTCTCTTTCTTCAACCACTGGCACTTTAGCTGATTTGGACCATTTGCAAATGTCATTTTTTACATGTCTGTTAGTAGTTTGTGCTAATATGTACGTGCACAAAGTAATACCAGAGGTGACACGAACAGCATGCTATTGCTGTATCTGTCGCACAGTAACTCGTAAACAAAGAATTTTTCATGTTTTGTTGTGGTTTTGTATTCTTATTAATTTCTGACTCACTAAAAAGAGTTGCAGAAAAATATTATTTTAAGCAATATAAATGCAAAAAGTTATATAACATTAAAAATAATATAAAATAAGAATTATTCGTGATATATAGAAGAAGTAAATTGCAATACAATTCATCATTTCTTACTTCCAAAATGCTTAATTTTGTTTTGTTTATTTTCCCTCATCCTTACATTATATTGCTATCTCTTTTTAACAGTAACTAGTTGAACAAAAAAGCTGATTTGCTCCAAAACATAACCTCAAAGTTACATCTCTGATTACCCTGTGGTACGTGTTAAAAATGTCATCAGCTCTCACAGAGTTAAACATTTCTAATAAATTTTGTGTCTCCTCAGCTATTTTCATTCTTTAAGATATATCAACAGCGGCCTGCCTGTGTGGAAACGTATTGCAAATGTACAATATTAAAACGAATTATATAACATTTATCCAAAATAACTAAATGAATTCAAATACAACGCAATATTCTTAAGCTTTTGTAGTTATCGGCCGGCTAAGTGCCGCCTCCGACTAATTTTAGCAGTAACCGCCGCCATATAATATTAGTTATCGGCCTCGCTCTCTGCTACGAACACGTATGATTTTCGGTAGATGCTTTTACATTTTTCTTTGTTTAATTCAATTGCATTATTTTTTACAAATAATTCGTAGAGTATTATAATTGCAAAAACTACGAAATAAATTGATATTTTCAAGAACAAGTCCAAATAATTGAAAAGAGGTGTACTAGAAATTCCCAAAACTTTGTGATAGTAAATTTTAAGTAATTACAAGTTAATAATGGGCTTGACTATATCTAGTTTACTAACACGGCTTTTTGGAAAAAAACAAATGCGTATTTTGATGGGTAAGTGTTTTTTCTTCAAAATAATGTATTAGCAAACCGTCTCGTATTTAGCTTTTCAAGTTTTATGCGGTGTTTATCCACATGTGTGCAAATTTTTATTTTACGAAAAGGCCTGCATGATGACGTTTTTACGGGGCGTAGATTATAATAAAACGTTGTTTTGGAACAGTTTTTCGTTATACATATATCGTTGTTTCTGTAAAGCGACTATGGTTTCTTAACTAATCTTATCTTCATATGGTCCTACATATATATGTATAGTTATATACATATGTATGTATGTATGTACAGTAGATATGAGTTGTCAATTTTTAAAATGAAACACATAAGTCTATTAAATATAAAATATTGGCTTAAGTCTAGTTTAGTGACACAGCTCAAAAAAGAAATATACATATATATAGAGGGGTGTAAAAAATGGTGAAATAAGAAAATGTCAAATAAAAAATTGGAGGAAACGTATAGTTCCCGAGTTATGGGCCTCTGAAGTTTCCATATTTATTTAACTTTCTTCTTATTTCACCATTTGCTGTACTCCTATATATTTTGTTATTATTTTTTGAGCTGTTTCACTAAACTAGACTTGTTTTAATTCAATATAACAATATGGGGGCTTAAATCTAGTTTACGGAAGTAGCTCCAAATAAAAAAAAATTATTTTGGGTGATAGAAAATTGAATTTTAAGAAAAAAATATTAAATAAAAAAATTGGCGGCGACCCATATTTTCGGAGTTACGGACCCATAAAGTTTTAATATATAAGTGTGATGGTGGATAGTATTTGTGAATTAATGTGGTCGATATTGGTATCATTGGAAAGCTTGTAAAAATATCTATGACATGGTGATCTTTGGTAAGCGAAGCCGGTGTTTGTTATACCACAGAGTATAAAATCCTTGAGCCCGGCCGAAGGCCGGCTATATAGAAAGTCTTTAGTAAGCGAAGCCGGTGTTTGTTATACCAAAGAGGATGAAATCCTTGAGCCCGGCCGAAGGCCGGCTATATAGAAAGTCTTAAGTAAGCGAAGCCAGTATTTGTTATACCCATATTGTTATATTGAATTAAAAATTTATCAAGAAAATTGTATAAGATGTGAAAAATTTTGTAGGTCCATAACTCTGAAAATAAGCGTCGCCGCCAATTTTTTTACTTAATATTTTTCTCTTAAAATTCAATTTTCTATCACCCAAAATAATTTTTTTTTATTTGGAGCTACTTCCGTAAACTAGATTTGTTCCTAAAAATGTACTTAAAAAATCAATTGCAATTTGTTTTTAACAAAATGGTTAATGTTTTACTGAATAAGTAAAATATTAATTTTGGAAAAAAGTGCGAATAAAAATTTAAAACACTAAAATTTGAAAGATTCCCATAAAAAGCACCAATTATTAACTTGACAAGCACCCGGTCGCAAAATTTTGTTTGACATCACTCTATACAAATGTATAGCAGTTGTTGTTTTAACATTTTCTACAAACCTCTTACAACTACAATTAGAGTTGAAAAAAAGTCAGCCTAGGTAGTAATGTTATAGTAAGAGAACAAAAACAATTGGTTGATTATTGAGTTCTTGTTACAACTTTGATAAAATGGTTAAAATTTTCACTTGTTTTAATGAAGGTTTAATATAATATCTCCAGTTGTTCTAAGAAATATTTGGGTAAAGTTCCCTGATGATCTGCATTAGCAACAGTGAAATGCGCATAGGAACAAGCTATACCCCTCAATAATCAATTGTAATTTGTTTTTAACAAAATGGTTAATGTTTTACTGAATAAGTAAAATATTAATTTTGGGAAAAAGTGCGAATAAAAATTTAAAACACTAAAATTATATATTTTTTATTGAATATTAAGTATGTAAGCTGATCTCAACTTAGATTTCATCTTCCTAAACTTCAAATACTTTTATAATGCTTGAGATCTTTTAAATTATGTAAAGTAAAGGCTTAAGTCTAGTTTAATGACACAGCTCCAAAAAGAAAAAAAAAATATATGTATATAGGGGTGTGGAAAATGGTGAAATAAGCAGATAATGTAAAAAAATTGGGGGAAACGAATAGCTCCCGAGTTATGGGCCTCTGAAGTTTCCATATATGTATATGTGATTTTCCACTGCATTTATAAACGTATATGACCAATATTGGTATGATTTTAAAGCTTTTGAAGAGTTCTTTTAGAATATACAAAATTTAATGTACCAACTACTATCATGATGTTGAAATTGTTTTTCTTTAACATGTTTATTAACTGTTGCAATTAGTTTATTTGTAAATTGTTTTGCATTATCATCTAAATTAAGAATATTGTCTTCATAACATAAGCCTTCCAAAATTGTAGTACATAATCGATTTCTATTATATTTAGGAACTTTTTATGGTTCGTTTTGTATTAATATTCTCTTGAAACCAATCAAAGCTTACTATAATAGACTCATGATCACTTATTGCTGTTTCTGAATCGATTTTATGTTTAATATTTATAACGTTTGAGAATACCAAATCAATAATCTTTTGAGAGGTTGGAGTAAATCTTGTTGACTTTTCTATTAATTGTTTGTATCCGTTTCCTTTTGATATTAGCATTACTTATTTTTTATAAACATCACTGTTACTGCAGTCAATATTAAAATCACCCATCACACACGACTCATATTCAAATTCATATATGTAGCCCATTAATTCAGAAAAATGGTCACAAAATCTTTTTGACGACTACTATAACAGCATTATTTCTTTTCCAAACTTTTACTGCTATCCACCAAACTTCTTTGTATATTTTATTTTCTAATAGTATTTCAAACTGAAAATACTTTATATAAATACCTACATCACCAATATATATAGATTCACTATTACATCTTACGGTGTTATAATCAGTTATTTCAATTTCATTATTCAGTATGTCTTCTGTAACACGGGTTTCAGTTGACACAATGATGTCAATATTTTATTAATACACAAATATCTTAGTTCTTCAATATTTGCTACCAAACATTGAATGTTTTGTAGTATTATGAAAAACAACTGTTTTTAGTTGAAATTGTTATGGCGTTGCCAACTTAAAATATCAAGATACGCAGACAAATTCATTTAAAATTTTAAGAAAATATAAAAAAGTGCTTTACTTGAAAGCAAATAATTTCAAATAGATCTATATGTAGATTTATTTTATGAAGATAAAAACGAAGACGCAAATATACATAGTATGCTACGTCTAAGAAGGAAAATTCCTGATAAATCCAACCCTTTTGAACTACCAACTGTAAAGAAATAATATTCCCAAGTTACTAAATTCCACCGCAAATCCTTCCCATAAATCTTTGCAATAATTTTTGGTCATGCCAAATTTTAATTTTGAATTAAATTGTTTTATTCACGAATCTTATAATAAGAGATTTTACTTAAGCGTACTACAACAATTAAATCTAATAATTGAACAAGGAAACTATTAATAATACCGTCTTGAGGAAAATTTGTCACAAAAACCTCTGTGTTTGCTGGATAATTATTGTGAAAAAAATATGTAAGCATCCGCTTCATGTGCATTCGTCGCTTTTTCATGGACGACTAAATGAAAGAGGGTAAGAATACGTGAAGGTACCAGCGTTGCCATTGTTGGTATTTTCCGACTGAATTTAGTCGGACATTATTTGTTTGGTTGGCTGATCGGCTAAACCTTATTTTGGTCTTTTTGAGAAAATCCAACTCCATACATTTTAGGAAACTCCGAACACTGGTCACTTCAAACGTTTTAAGCAGCCGGCAACCCTATTTACTTCTTATGTCAAATATTTCTTTTTAAAAATGTATAAAAAATACGGTGAGCATAACAGCAACAAGAACAAAAGAAATTTTGTTTTTTTTTTTTTTTTTGAGGCGTTTGTGTGATACCATCACTCTTGTAAAAGTTTATGTGTGTGATCTATAGGTGTAAGCAAGCCGATTCTTTTCGTACAAGAAGCAAATAAAAAAATTTAAATAATAAAAGTAATCATATTGATGTTTCAAATATTTTTATTGGCACAAAAGCTGAAATGTGCATTGAAAAAAATATTAGTTCGAACGACATTTTAGAAGTTAAATAACATACTGAAATATTATATATCAAATAATATCTAGATTTGACTTTAATCGTGAATATATTAAAATGTTACAAATAATTACTCTTTCTAAAGTGTTGTCTAGAGAAGACCAGCCTATATTGCCCCTAATTTTAAAATTTTCCAAACTTGTTGATTGTGACCTTGATATCATTATTACACAGTGTTGCGCTTAACAGAAATTAATCTTTCCGCAGACTTAAATATTGATTTATTTGTGACCAAATTAATTAAATTAAAACGGACTAAATCAGAATAGCTTTGGAGATCTTGCTAGCTTTGTATTTAATTTACTTTCGCTCCCACATAGTTCAGCAGCTGCTGAACGTAGTAAGTTTTCAACACTTTTTTTAATTAAAACAAAGTTGAGGAATAAACTTGAAATAAATACAATTAACAGTATAATGCTCTGTAAATAACTTATGAAAAATAATGCTGCACGCATTATGTGGTCAGCAAAAAGATATTTTTCTAAAAAGTGAAAATTGTATGTAAATATGTATGTATAAATATGAGGGTGGCGTTGGCTCAGGTAGTAAGCACGTTGACTACAAACCGAAGGACCTGGGTTCAAACCCAGTGTCAGACAGTCATGAAATAAAAACACCACGCATTTCTCTGATGTGCATTGGTGTGCCTCTTTGTGTCAGTTGTTGGTGGAAGGTTTCAGTGGCGAAGGCATGGTCACACTGGTCACTGAACAGTACCAACTTCAGCTGATACTAATTCCAATGTAACATCAGAGCGCCCTCCTTCGTTGGTACTGAGTAGCACAATCAACGGCGAAGTAAAATAAAATTAATAAAAGAAGTGGCTACTAAACAAAAACACAGCTTCAAAACTCGTAATGTCCTCCTCGCCACCAGAGGCGCTGCAACACTGCTCTACGAATAAACGTGCAAAAAAAAAAAAAAAAAAAAAAGGCAGAGTTGTAAAGAACGAATGAAGCTTCAACCTCCTTTCATATCTATCACTATCCCTTTCCACTAGTTCCAGCACAATGCATTGCATGTGTAGGGGTCATCCCCTGAGTGCTGGTCCAAGATAAAAAAAAAAAAAAAAAAAAAAAAAAAAAAAAAAAAAATTGAGTAATTAACCAAATAATTATTTATGTATATGTACATATGTATATCAACACTAAAAAATATTTTGAGGCAACGAATGGCGATTAATTTTTACTATTTGTTTTCATAACATATAAATATTGTGAATGTGAAACTATATGTTACATATTGGGAATGGTCAATAGTAATTCTAGTTTACGCACATAGTATGTAAATGAATTTTTTTATGTTCTTACATCCTTTGTTTCGTGTCATTTTTGTTATTTATTCTATAATTTAAAAACTTTATATGAAAAATACATATGTATATGTTTTTCAACATTAAATAAATTGGTATTTTCGGAAGGATTTTGGTAGGTTTTAGAGCCAAGTTTGGTCGTATAGAAAATTGTTCAGTGGCAACCCTGGTAGGTACTCTCTGCACAATTGTGCTATGAATAGGACTGCCAGTAAAATTTTCAGAAAAATCGTCAAATTTTGTAAATTAAATCGTCAGTATTTAAAAAAAAAAGTCGTCATAAAATCGTCACTCAAAAATCTTCTGTTTTATATAACAATCTTTCATTTAAAAATTAACAATTCAACACATTTGTTAAAAACAACAAAAACTTTAAACATTTTATTCAATTCAAATCAAGATTTGAAGAGATTTTGTGTCGAATCGGGTTATGGGTATACTCTCCAAAATAAACCTTAACTCTTTATATGATATGTTGTATATTTCAATTTAAATAGAACGTAATAGAATAGAATTTTTTGATTTATACAAAATAAAAGTACTTTACATATCGTAGAAGCTTATTTTAGTTTCCAGAATTTTGTAGACCCCGGTGTATTTTTGAAATAAATCTTGCACAGGATTCATTTCTGTCCTTGTTAAGGTGGAATTCAGTTAGACTATTTAACTGCCTTAAGATACAATTTAAGTGGACTCTGTAAGTTTGATCCCTACATTTTTTTTACCTTCTTTGGGAAAGGGATAGTGAGACACGATAGATGGTGAAAGTGAGAAAGCTTAATTTTTACAACTCTGATATTGCGCGTTGTGTTAGTTTTTAGATCGGTGTTGCAGGACCTCTGATGTCAAGTGGGCGTAATAAATGTGTTAAGCTGTGCTGCCATTTTATTAATTATTTCACTATGCCGGCGATTTTGCTACAATACCGACGAAGGAGGGCGCTGTGATATCTGCTAGCATAGTTCAGAATTAATTGCTGCCGGTACTGTTCAGTGACCAGTGCTATACCTTCATCACTTAAACAGTCCGCCAACAACAATAAATACATGTATGTATTTGAGATTTCTTGCTGCCACGAGTTTTTTCTCCCTAATGGAATTTTGCTAAAAGCAGTGTTAATAATTGAAATTAATTTATTTAGCAACACTCTGTATTGCTCAATGCACTCTGTTTGGACAATGTTTTGGCGTCTAATTTCACTTTCCACCCAAACTCCAATTGCTGGCCAATCTGTACGATTATACAAATTTATTGTATTTAATTTATTTTCAAACGTCCATAAGTGGTACAGGAAATCGGAACATGATCTGACTAAAATATTTGGGTGTGACTCTAAGTTGAAAAAAGGGATATTGGAATTAGATAGTAAAATGTCATCTGTTGAGGGCTGCACCTGGGCTAAGTTTTGACCGAATCGGGTAAATGAAAATGGAAAGTAAATTTAATATTTTGCAAGCAAACAATGTGTGTAAAGCTCATTACCGGCTATGTTGCTAGATACACATTTTCAATGTGTGATGTGCATTAAAATCACCAAAAATGAAAAAGTCACGAGAAGTTTGTGCGTAAGTCTAAGTCCGCCTTAAAGTCCGGATTATAAATTGGATTACAAGCAGCAGAAAAAACTACAGGACGTCTATTAATAGTACCCTGTATAGAAATATTTTCAATGATTTTTGTGTTATTTTAGGTAATAACTTATGAACTATGTTAGCTTTTACCGCAATGAGTACTCCTCCGCCATGCGTAAGCCGGTGTTCACGATAAATTTTGTAACTTCCTAATTGAAGTTTGTGATGTGGTTTTAAAAACGTCTCATTGAGCAAAAGTATATCAACTTTTTTGTCGTGAAGAACTTGCTCGAGCTGTGCAGCTGCTGACTGGGTTTTTATGCCTTGAGCGTTCCAGTGCATTGTGTAGAACAAATGTTTTATATGGTATGTTTAAGCATCATACCTAAAACTCTCAATTTGTCAAACTTTGTTTGGCATTTTTCCAATGCATCTACCGCATTAAAACATTTTTCCAATATTTTATCATTGGATAACTCGTCGTTGTTGTGCCGTCTTTTGCTTTTAGCCACTTCAGAAAACATATTTTTCCCTTGGATCCGGGAGTCTTGTGCAATACCATGATTTGATTCGCTCGATAGTTGCGGGAAAACACTCTCGTCTATTATATAACTACTGTTACGTCTCGTACTAGTCATTCTAGTTTTTTCGGTTATTCTATGTCGTATCTCCAAAGATTCTTTACGACATGGGCATTTCCTGACATAGCAGGAATTCCCGTCATTTGTTCGAAACAGTTTAAAACTGGTTCAATAATAAAAAAGCGGAAATTTTAGCACATCATTTTTATATGAAAAAATTAAATAATTCTCTGGCAGCCACCAGCTAAATGTAATAGAAGCCGAATGTGGTAAGTGTGGAACTGTTAGGAGAGGCAGATACGTATGTAAATGAAAAAAAGTATATGAAGTTTTATTTATATAATTTGAAGGACAATTTAATACTATTTTTTTGTCTTTCATTGAATATTTCTAAAGGCTTTAATTGTCTGAATCTCTCTACATTAGGATGACATTAATTTTGTAAAATGTCGAATTTGCAGGACTGCGCCCCCTAGTTTTTACATAAGTATAAAAATATATGTGGTGGAAATTTGACCCAAATGGGACAGTTTTAAGCCGAGGTGCACAGAGGTCAAAGTTTAAACTTGAGGAAATTTCCTTTGCCAAACAAGTACTTCTAGGGTTTTCTCTTTCGAATATTGTAATAAAAATAAGAAAATTAATTCCTTATCGTTTAATACTGAAACTCGGAATAATTTTTGTCTGATATCGTTGACCCTGTTGTTACTCTGGGGTCGGAAATGATCCATTTCAATAAATTTGTGCTAATATATTGTATCTTTAAGTCGCGGTTAATTAATCGATTTTATTATTATTAATGTCTTCTTTCTTTTTTTTAACTGCTAACTGACTAATAGCTATAAAAATAATGATTCTTTCATTATATTCATTGAATGAAAAGTTACAAATATTAAAACTTTTTAGGTAATTAAATATAAAATTTATGGGTCAAATTCTATTGCTAAATCTTTCTGTAATGTTGAACAATCTAAACCACAAGAAAATAAACAATTTTGTTTCTCGAATTAAATTAAATATTAGTTTAATACCTTGAATAAATACTGTCGCTGCTCGTCGTCTTTCTGATGGTAATCTTGCACATTCTATCACAATTTTCAATTCTTTAACGATGCTTATTCCTTTCCTGTAATCTTCTGAACTCCCCCATGTTGTCAGGTCTTCTTTTAAGAAACTCGTACAAATATTAAAGCTGTTGAATATTTTTATTGTATTTGCAATATTGTAGTATCATCTCTGGTAAAGAAACTCTTTACATCTCCTTGTTTTAATTTCAGCTTCTTTGGAACACCATACATTTTTTCTGGCAAATCTTCAAAAATTCCATTGATTATTCTTGCTACAAATTCGGACTTAGTTTCCACATATATCCTGGGATCAAATATAGTGAAATCAACACACTCTTCGCTTAAGTAGTACAGGTGATTTGTTGTTTTTGAAATTGCCTTTTCTGCTATATTTTGGTTCATTATCTTGTAGATCATTTAAAGGGGCTAAATGAGCTCTTGTTGCGTCGAACCAAAAAATTTAATAACATTTTATAATGAAACCTGCAGGCTCTCCACTAAGCTATTAGTCTCACTTTTGGTAGGTTCAAGAAATTGGTTCCTAATTAGCAAAATTTTCTGGCAGACATCCACCTGTCTAAATGAAATGTTCCAGTCTTTTAAAATGATATTCCTCGAGGTGGAGTTCCTCCTAAAAATATTACAATTAGCTCCAAAACCCTAGTCAGGTGTAGGCAATTAGTTTTTTATTAGCAAAATAAATAATTTCGTCGCACTTATCACCTAATATTTTCTTGAATCTCGATCATTTATTCCAGGTTCGTAGTTCTCTTGACGAATTTAATGCCAAATCTTTTAAATTTTTTAAATATTGCATTTCAAGGCCTGTGGTATATACATACTCGTACATATATTTTATGTTAGCCTTAGAAAACACGGCTACCAATACTATTTCATATCTCCTATATGATGTCGACAACCCATACATAATATGTCACGTCTGATTTTTCTCCCCAATAGTATACATGCTACTTTAAACTTCCAGTATTTAACGATGTGTCGAAAACAAATGCCTGTGTTCTGTGTAAAATGCTAATTTCGTCCAGAGTATAATATATAGCAGAAGATATTTCAAGTGCTGTTCCACATGGAATGCCAGGAATATTTAAGATGTGTTCAGTGTTTGGAGCAGTAGCTGTTATTTACAACCGATCCCCTGGTTTACGGCTTAAAAGTTAAAAGTTTTGTATCCCAAAGTTAAAGATTGGTTTATTTTTTGACGATTCTATTTCCCAAATTAAAAGATTTTTTGAAAATATGCCTTGTAGCACTGCATTAGGTGCATTCCGACATTCATTTGAAAACGCATTGGCATCTAAAAATAAACAGAGTGTTGTTACGCGTCGCCTACAGATTCAATAGTAGAAATTGTAATAATTCCTAATCAGTAAATATGTTCGACAAAAGAAACTGATTGAGCGCCATGATTAAAGATTGTTCTGGCTAGCTAGAGTGCCGTAATGTTGGTTCTCAACCCGTATATATTAAAACGCGTAATATAACACCATATGCATGCCTTACAAAAGAAAACCAATAGGGTGCAAAAAAATTCGAATAATTAAGACTTTAATACAACAGCAACAAGAAAAAAACCACTGCAGATGTTCACACATGAAGTGTACCCTACCCACTAATTTCAAGTTAGACACCTTGACGGGAAAGTTATCCATGATGCGTACCTGTCGGTATTAAAACATGATCCCTACTTAATAACGCTCATGGCTTGATTGGGCTACCATTCCCCTTTGTTAAATTATTTACAAATGTTTGATTTTACAAATCGGAAATAAAATTTATTTTTATACCCTTCACCAAAAAATTTGGAAAGGGGATATATAGGTTTGTCATTCCGTCTGTAATTTCTTCATTACTCATTTAAGACCTCATAAAGTATACATATATATTCTGGATCCTTATAGATAGAGAAGTCGAATGACCGATGTCCGTCTGACCGTCTGTCCGTCTGCTACATTTTGGTGTAGTTAGAATTAAGGCCAAAACACAACATAGAGAAATAAATTTTCCACCATTCTCTTGGAATTTTTCATAAATTTGTTCGGTTTGAAAATAGCAAAACTCGGTTCAATAATTAATGAGATATAGCCAAAAGACTTTTTTGTTATATTTCCTATTCTGTTGTTTTTTTATGGCCCCAACTGTCCTACGGTCAATTTTAAGAAGCAGATCTCTTGTATGGAGTTCTACGAAGGTTTAGACTGAAAATAATTGAAGTCGGTCCATTAGCGAATAAAATATGAGCAAAAAAATGGCATTCGAAATAATTTTACTTTTAAAAATTTTTTGAAAAAGTTGCGTGGGGATTCAATCCAACAACCTACTGGTTGGTAGTCACGACCGCTTCTTGTACACCACAGAGCAGTTGTATTTTTCATAGTAGTTTACGCGTTTAAGAACATAATATATCTTATTTATTACAAAATACTAAAATTTCAAGTTCTTGATGGAAATTGGTGTGGTTGTTGTAAATCTTCCCTTTTTGTCACACATATATCACATACATACATACTGGAATGCGTTCATGGGCACATGTACACATTGTGTGTATACATGTGTATATTTAAACAATCAAAAGCAATGATTTGTTGTTTTGTTTTTGTTTGTTTCTTTAAACTTATTTTTGTACGTTTATTAGTATAATATTATGCATGCATATTACAGTATTTTTTATCGCTTACATTTTCTTTTCGTATATAAATAAATTATTTTTTTATATTATTTCTATTAAAGAAATGTAATGGATCGTCAAGACACTATGTACGAGTACATATACAAAATCAGTGAAATTGAATTTTAGTTTTGTTTTAAAAATGTATTAATATTTAATTTTTTATGACTATTTGTGATTTCAGAAGAAAGGCAAAATTGATGCTTATATCCTTTTTTATACTTGTGTAATTTTAATTATTTTCTATATTCAGGTGCAGAGCGTACCTGCAGTATATCAGAACCCGGTATTATTATTGTATTTGTACAATGTGATAAAAAATCTTTTGACAATTAAATGTTGTTTGGATACTTAGTAACACATAACAAAGCAGAAAAATCTCTTCCCGGCTAAAATTTGATAAGAAATGTTTCTTTCATTCTGTAACATCAGTGAGTTAATCTTCAAAAGCACTTTAATTAATTGCCATTTTTCTATAAAATAAAAACAAAGTTTGATGTAAGAATTTAATTTGATATCAAGCTCCAAAATGTAATTAGCAAAGAAACTAAAAAATTGAAAACTCCGCGAAAATAGCGCATATTCTAAAAATTGCAACTGCAATATTGGAAATTATTCCCAAAATTTATTTAAAACAAAATCATATAATTGGCAATCGGCAGCCAAAAATCTTGAAAAAATCTCTAAAATGCCAAAAATTCTTAAAAATATGCGAACATCAGGAAAATTGTATGATTCAATATTGATTAAAAAACAGCAACATTATAGAGTAAAAAAACTTAAAAAATATCATTTCCATTGTGAAAATTAAACTTTTATTAAAAACTATTTTGTATTTGGAATAAAAATTTAAAATGCATTTGTATTTTGAATAAAAGTATTGCAAATACCTACTTTCCACAAATTTATATTTAGCTTCTAGATTGCATTATCCAATTGAATAATTAATTGTGGGCTTAATTAAAATGTATTCTAAGTTCTAGTTCGCAATTCATCAAATATTTTTCAAACAATAAGTTCCTATCGTATACATACATATGAACTTTATATTTTTAGATCGGAATGTTTGGGGAAAATTTACAAAAATAAGCCGAATTATGGGTTAGATTTGAGAGCAAAAAGCTTTCCGTTTGCGATTTGATCGTAATTTTTCATATTTAGTTCTGACTTACACAGTAAACGCAGAAGAAGATTTGAATAAAAAATGTTTTTAATTAAATCTGTTTTCTTAGCAGGCTGAATATGAATTACCGAATTCGTATTTTTTAAATCAATTATGGTTGAAATTCCATTGTGTTTCTATATCAAAAATATACAGGTTATATTAAACCAAAACGTTTATCGTCTGGTCCAACCGCAATACAGATAAGTAAATGGAAAAGTTAACAAAATTTTAAAAAGACAACTATCAGAATACCACTAGTTTACATACATACGTACATCATACGAGTTTCAAAGAAAAAATTAAATTAAAATAATGATTAAAATATGTTGTTATATTTTATAATTAAAAATTTGTTCTTACACCGTCAAGTTATTTTTATTTTTGGTATTATTATTATATTAAAAACGTCGACAAAACGTCTTACTAAATTCATTATATAATTATTTTATCACTGTACAATATCCTATCTGATAACATATTAAATATTTTTTAAAAATAAACCTTTTATCGTTCATATAATTGGAAAAAAACGCAAAAATTAAAAAAAATATTATAAATGACATTGTGCCCTGGTTTTTTAAATAAATTGTGAAACAAACTTTTTCAAATAAAAAGTAAAAGTTTTAAAATGTATCAAAAATTCTAAAAAAAATAGCATAGTGTAGGGTACAGTTTCAAATCCTGAACATCCATTTATTTTTTTTTAATTTTTGATGCATTTTAGTTATTTTTATTTGAAAAAGTTCGTTCTTTTTTTTAAGAATTTTTGCTTAGCTTTAAATAGCTTTAAATTATTTTCAATATGAAGATGATATTGGAACATTTTAATCATTAGACTAACAGCTTTATTTAATATTTGGCGATTTTTTTTTATCAATTTTGGGAGAACTTCTTCATTATTAAATCGTTTCTTACGCTTCAAATCATTTCTTTGGCTTTTTGATAAAGACGTGGCGCTGAATAAGCAAGAGAGACTGGAATATATAGAGTAGTTATTCATCATAGATGGGATTTCGTACTAACCGAAATTGATTTGACATGTGAAAATGAATAAGTTTGTACTTTTCGTATTCTAATATGTTAAATAATGCGGTTAAATAGTTGATATTCCTGATCACTAGTATCCACCATCAAAAGTGGTAAAATTGAACAAAGAACGCTGATGAGATGGTGTAGCGACCTCGAAATCAGTACTGATCTGTTCTGCTAGTATAATGAATAATAAAAATTGTTCTATATATAGTACTCTCTTAATAAAAATATTGAATTTATCCAAAAAATTTTCTAATAAAAATTAAAAACAAAAATTAGAATAAATAAATGGGTAAACTCGGGTTTGAACTTGAGCCAAATTGATCGTTTCAATATATAAAATATTAATAAAAAAAAAAGTTCGACTAATTATTTATAAACATTAATTATTAATTAATTTTTTAATACTAAAAAACACAACTAATCAGCAGAAAAACACATGTTAACAGTTTAAATTTATATAAAAGTCTAGAATATTCCTTTTATTTAAAAATGATAAATTGCATCAGCAAATGCAAATAAACTAATAACAAATTCACTCAAATTTATATAAGCAAATTAGCGATGGGCATCGCTCACGTGATTAGCGTGAATCATGCGTGATTATGCAATATCGTGAGCAGTTTTTTGTTTCAATCACGTGAGCGTGCATGAGTAGATTTTTTGCGTGATTTTTTCGATTTTGGAATTTTTTTCATATTTTTAAGAGGTACGTGGTTTTTAATTTTGTCATGAAAACATAAAACAAATCAAAGTAGCAGTATAAGTTTCGACTCGCGAACATTGGAAGAAAAACATTTATTTGGAAAAAGCTAAAGATCTTCCCATTGGTCACTTCAAACGTTTTAAGCAGCCGGCAACTCTATTTACTTCTTATGTCAAATATTTCTTTTTAAAAATGTATAAAAAATACGGTGAGCATAACAGCAACAAGAACAAAAGATATTTTGTTTTTTTTTTTGAGGCGTTTGTGTGATACCATCACTCTTGTAAAAGTTTATGTGTGTGATCTATAGGTGTAAGCAAGCCGATTCTTTTCGTACAAGAAGCAAATAAAAAAATTTAAATAATAAAAGTAATCATATTGATGTTTCAAATATTTTTATTGGCACAAAAGCTGAAATGTGCATTGAAAAAAATATTAGTTCGAACGACATTTTAGAAGTTAAATAACATACTGAAATATATATCAAATAATATCTAGATTTGACTTTAATCGTGAATATATTAAAATGTTACAAATAATTACTCTTTCTAAAGTGTTGTCTAGAGAAGACCAGCCAAAATTGCCCCTAATTTTAAATTTTTCCAAACTTGTTGATTGTGACCTTGATATCATTATTACACAGTGTTGCGCTTAACAGAAATTAATCTTTCCGCAGACTTAAATATTGATTTATTTGTGACCAAATTAATTAAATTAAAACGGACTAAATCAGAATAGCTTTGGAGATCTTGCTAGCTTTGTATTTAATTTACTTTCGCTCCCACATAGTTCAGCAGCTGCTGAACGTAGTAAGTTTTCAACACTTTTTTTAATTAAAACAAAGTTGAGGAATAAACTTGAAATAAATACAATTAACAGTATAATGCTCTGTAAATAACTTATGAAAAATAATGCTGCACGCATTATGTGGTCAGCAAAAAGATATTTTTCTAAAAAGTGAAAATTGTATGTAAATATGTATGTATAAATATAATTGAGTAATTAACCAAATAATTATTTATGTATATGTACATATGTATATCAACACTAAAAAATATTTTGAGGCAACGAATGGCGATTAATTTTTACTATTTGTTTTCATAACATATAAATATTGTGAATGTGAAACTATATGTTACATATTGGGAATGGTCAATAGTAATTCTAGTTTACGCACATAGTATGTAAATGAATTTTTTTATGTTCTTACATCCTTTGTTTCGTGTCATTTTTGTTATTTATTCTATAATTTAAAAACTTTATATGAAAAATAAATATGTATATGTTTTTCAACATTAAAGAAATTGGTATTTTCGGAAGGATTTTGGTAGGTTTTAGAGCCAAGTTTGGTCGTATAGAAAATTTTTCAGTGGCAACCCTGGTAGGTACTCTCTGCACAATTGTGCTATGAACAGGACTGCCAGTAAAATTTTCAGAAAAATCGTAAAATTTTGTAAATTAAATCGTCAAAATCGTCAGTATTTAAAAAAAAGTCAAAAAATCGTCACTCAAAAATCTTCTGTTTTATATAACAATCTTTCATTTAAAAATTAACAATTCAACACATTTGTTAAAAACAACAAAAACTTTAAACATTTTATTCAATTCAAATCAAGATTTGAAGAGATTTTGTGTCGAATCGGGTTATGGGTATACTCTCCAAAATAAACCTTAACTCTTTATATGATATGTTGTATATTTCAATTTAAATAGAACGTAATAGAATAGAATTTTTTGATTTATACAAAATAAAAATACTTTACATATCGTAGAAGCTTATTTTAGTTTCCAGAATTTTGTAGACCCCGGTGTAGTTTTGAAATAAATCTTGCACAGGATTCATTTCTGTCCTTGTTAAGGTGGAATTCAGTTAGACTATTTAACTGCCTTAAGATACCGTTTAAGTGAACTCTGTAAGTTTGATCCCTACATTTTTTTTACCTTCTTTGGGAAAGGGATAGTGAGACACGATAGATGGTGAAAGTGAGAAAGCTTAATTTTTACAACTCTGATATTGCGCGTTGTGTTAGTTTTTAGATCGGTGTTGCAGGACCTCTGATGTCAAGTGGGCGTAATAAATGTGTTAAGCTGTGCTGCCATTTTATTAATTATTTCACTATGCCGGCGATTTTGCTACAATACCGACGAAGGAGGGCGCTGTGATATCTGCTAGCATAGTTCAGTATTAATTGCTGCCGGTACTGTTCAGTGACCAGTGCTATACCTTCATCACTTAAACAGTCCGCCAACAACAATAAATACATGTATGTATTTCAGATTTCTTTCTGCCACGAGTTTTTTCTCCCTAATGGAATTTTGCTAAAAGCAGTGTTAATAATTGAAATTAATTTATTTAGCAACACTCTGTATTGCTCAATGCACTCTGTTTGGTCAATGTTTTGGCGTTTAATTTCACTTTCCACCCAAACTCCAATTGCTGGCCAATCTGTACGATTATACAAATTTATTGTATTTAATTTATTTTCAAACTGTCCATAAGTGGTACAGGAAATCGGAACATGATCTGACTAAAATATTTGGGTGTGACTCTAAGTTGAAAAAAGGGATATTGGAATTAGATAGTAAAATGTCATCTGTTGAGGGCTGCACCTGGGCTAAGTTTTGACCGAATCGGGTAAATGAAAATTGAAAGTAAATTTAATATTTTGCAAGCAAACAATGTGTGTAAAGCTCATTACCGGCTATGTTGCTAGATACACATTTTCAATGTGTGATGTGCATTAAAATCACCAAAAATGAAAAAGTCACGAGAAGTTTGTGAGTAAGTCTAAGTCCGCCTTAAAGTCCGGAGTATAAATTGGATTACAAGCAGCAGAAAAAACTACAGGACGTCTATTAATAGTACCCTGTATAGAAATACACCCAGCAGCAAAAATCTGCGTACAAGCCTTTTATGTTAGTTTAGACATAAAATTGTAAAAAAATTTTGTGCAAATTAATAAAAAATTCAATTTTATTTGCTTATTAGTATCATCTATAAAAATATATATAGTTATTTTAAACAAAAACAAAAAAATAGTTCGTTACAATAAGGAAAACTAAAAGCCTATTCAAAATGGCATATGCAAAAGTCTGCGTACAAAAATTTGTTGTAATTTTTTTTTTTAATTTCTAAGTAGAAACAAATTAGTATGAAGTTGGATATCCTTTTCGTTGGAAAACCTCCGCCAAACGTTTTGGCATAGAATCAACTAGCTTTGATGTTTCTTCAACGGAAATTTTGTTCCATTCTTCAATCATCACATTTTTTAGTGTTTCTTTTGAAGAAATTTTGTGCTTTCGAATACGGCGCTCCAATAAATCCCATAAATGTTCTATAGGATTTAGATCTGGAGACTGCGGTGGAGTTTTGAGCTGTTTTCGGACATTGTAGAGTAGCCAAAGCTTCGTATTATTAGCCGTATGCTTTGGGTCGTTATCCTGTTGAAACAAGTAATCGTTACCCAGGTTCAATTTCTCCACGCTTGGGTTCAAATTTTATTTTAATATATCGAGATATACTTTAGTATCCATTGTAGAAGGAATAAAAACCAAATTTCCCACTCCTTGGTAAGACATGCATCCCCACACCATGCAACCGCCTCCGTCATGTTTTACAGTTGCACTTAAATTCTTAGGATCAAGAGCTTTTCCTGATTTTCTCCACACAAGCTGTTTGCCCTTAACACCAAATATGCAACACTTGCTCTCGTCTGTAAATAATACCTTTTGCCAGAATTCTTTTGGCTTATTTATATATTCCTTAGCAAAGGCAACTCGCTTCTGACGATTCACAAGTGACACCAGAGGCTTCCTACGTGCTACGCGACTTTTATAATTAGCATTTTTTAAAACTCTACGTACGGTATCTTTGCTAACAGCCTTATTAAACTGATCTTCAACAGATTTAGTAGTTTCTCTTGACGTAGTTTTGGGATTCTGCTGTACTAATTGCAAAATGTGCCGTTTTTCCCGTAAAGTTAGAACAGGGGGACGACCAGAACGCGGGCGAGACACAAAAATTCCTGTTTCTTGTAATTGTTCACAACTCTCTGTACTGAAGAATGTGTTCTACCGACAACCTTACCAATTTCCCGTTGAGTTTTCCCTTCTTTCCAAAGTTTTATTATAATTTTTCTCTCTTCCTCATGAATTTCTTTTTTTAATGGACTCATTTTAATAGAATTATTATTTTCTTTTAAATCACTAAATACTTGTTAATTAAAAAAACAGAGTAAAAGATGTTAATAACTAATGCGTTCAATAGGAAAAAAAAAACTCATCAAAACTACCGTTACATATTTTGTACGCAGACTTTTGCTGCAGTAGAGATGTCACTTGTTATAGAAAATGATCGATAAATCGTAAAGTAAATCGATAAAACATCAAATTAGTTTTTGCTATGTTTAAAGACAGAGTGTCTAATAATTTAAAACATTTTGCAAAAACCAAAACTATACATATGTATATATTATTATTAACCTGCAAATTAAGTATTAAAGCTTGTACGCAGATTTTTGCTGCTGGGTGTACTTTCAATGATTTTTGTGTTATTTTAGGTAATAACTTATGAACTATGTTAGCTTTTACCGCAATGAGTACTCCTCCGCCATGCGTAAGCCGGTGTTCACGATAAATTTTGTAACTTCCTAATTGAAGTTTGTGATGTGGTTTTAAAAACGTCTCATTGAGCAAAAGTATATCAACTTTTTTGTCGTGAAGAACTTGCTCGAGCTGTGCAGCTGCTGACTGGGTTTTTATGCCTTGAGCGTTCCAGTGCATTGTGTAGAACAAATGTTTTATATGGTATGTTTAAGCATCATACCTAAAACTCTCAATTTGTCAAACTTTGTTTGGCATTTTTCCAATGCATCTACCGCATTAAAACATTTTTCCAATATTTTATCATTGGATAACTCGTCGTTGTTGTGCCGTCTTTTGCTTTTAGCCACTTCAGAAAACATATTTTTCCCTTGGATCCGGGAGTCTTGTGCAATGATTTGATTGGCTCGATAGTTGCGGGAAAACACTCTCGTCTATTATTTAACTACTGTTACGTCTCGTACTAGTCATTCTAGTTTTTTCGGTTATTCTATGTCGTATCTCCAAAGATTCTTTACGACATGGGCATTTCCTGACATAGCAGGAATTCCCGTCATTTGTTCGAAACAGTTTAAAACTGGTTCAATAATAAAAAAGCGGGAATTTTAGCACATCATTTTTATATGAAGAAATTAAATAATTCTCTGGCAAGCACCAGCTAAATGTAATAGAAGCCGAATGTGGTAAGTGTGGAACTGTTAGGAGAGGCAGATACGTATGTAAATGAAAAAAAGTATATGAAGTTTTATTTATATAATTTGAAGGACAATTTAATACTATTTTTTTGTCTTTCATTGAATATTTCTAAAGGCTTTAATTGTCTGAATCTCTCTACATTAGGATGACATTAATTTTGTAAAATGTCGAATTTGCAGGACTGCGCCCCCTAGTTTTTACATAAGTATAAAAATATATGTGGTGGAAATTTGACCCAAATCGGACAGTTTTAAGCCAAGGTGCACAGAGGTCAAAGTTTAAACTTGAGGAAATTTCCTTTGCCAAACAAGTACTTCTAGGGTTTTCTCTTTCGAATATTGTAATAAAAATAAGAAAATTAATTCCTTATCGTTTAATACTGAAATTCGGAATAATTTTTGTCTGATATCGTTGACCCTGTTGTTACTCTGGGGTCGGAAATGATCCATTTCAATAAATTTGTGCTAATATATTGTATCTTTAAGTCGCGGTTAATTAATCGATTTTATTATTATTAATGTCTTCTTTCTTTTTTTTAACTGCTAACTGACTAATAGCTATAAAAATAATGATTCTTTCATTATATTCATTGAATGAAAAGTTACAAATATTAAAACTTTTTAGGTAATTAAATATAAAATTTATGGGTCAAATTCTATTGCTAAATCTTTCTGTAATGTTGAACAATCTAAACCACAAGAAAATAAACAATTTTGTTTCTCGAATTAAATTAAATATTAGTTTAATACCTTGAATAAATACTGTCGCTGCTCGTCGTCTTTCTGATGGTAATCTTGCACATTCTATCACAATTTTCAATTCTTTAACGATGCTTATTCCTTTCCTGTAATCTTCTGAACTCCCCCATGTTGTCAGGTCTTCTTTTAAGAAACTCGTACAAATATTAAAGCTGTTGAATATTTTTATTGTATTTGCAATATTGTAGTATCATCTCTGGTAAAGAAACTCTTTACATCTCCTTGTTTTAATTTCAGCTTCTTTGGAACACCATACATTTTTTCTGGCAAATCTTCAAAAATTCCATTGATTATTCTTGCTACAAATTCGGACTTAGTTTCCACATATATCCTGGGATCAAATATAGTGAAATCAACACACTCTTCGCTTAAGTAGTACAGGTGATTTGTTGTTTTTGAAATTGCCTTTTCTGCTATATTTTGGTTCATTATCTTGTAGATCATTTAAAGGGGCTAAATGAGCTCTTGTTGCGTCGAACCAAAAAATTTAATAACATTTTATAATGAAACCTGCAGGCTCTCCACTAAGCTATTAGTCTCACTTTTGGTAGGTTCAAGAAATTGGTTCCTAATTAGCAAAATTTTCTGGCAGACATCCACCTGTCTAAATGAAATGTTCCAGTCTTTTAAAATGATATTCCTCGAGGTGGAGTTCCTCCTAAAAATATTACAATTAGCTCCAAAACCCTAGTCAGGTGTAGGCAATTAGTTTTTTATTAGCAAAATAAATAATTTCGTCGCACTTATCACCTAATATTTTCTTGAATCTCGATCATTTATTCCAGGTTCGTAGTTCTCTTGACGAATTTAATGCCAAATCTTTTAAATTTTTTAAATATTGCATTTCAAGGCCTGTGGTATATACATACTCGTACATATATTTTATGTTAGCCTTAGAAAACACGGCTACCAATACTATTTCATATCTCCTATATGATGTCGACAACCCATACATAATATGTCACGTCTGATTTTTCTCCCCAATAGTATACATGCTACTTTAAACTTCCAGTATTTAACGATGTGTCGAAAACAAATGCCTGTGTTCTGTGTAAAATGCTAATTTCGTCCAGAGTATAATATATAGCAGAAGATATTTCAAGTGCTGTTCCACATGGAATGCCAGGAATATTTAAGATGTGTTCAGTGTTTGGAGCAGTAGCTGTTATTTACAACCGATCCCCTGGTTTACGGCTTAAAAGTTAAAAGTTTTGTATCCCAAAGTTAAAGATTGGTTTATTTTTTGACGATTCTATTTCCCAAATTAAAAGATTTTTTGAAAATATGCCTTGTAGCACTGCATTAGGTGCATTCCGACATTCATTTGAAAACGCATTGGCATCTAAAAATAAACAGAGTGTTGTTACGCGTCGCCTACAGATTCAATAGTAGAAATTGTAATAATTCCTAATCAGTAAATATGTTCGACAAAAGAAACTGATTGAGCGCCATGATTAAAGATTGTTCTGGCTAGCTAGAGTGCCGTAATGTTGGTTCTCAACCCGTATATATTAAAACGCGTAATATAACACCATATGCATGCCTTACAAAAGAAAACCAATAGGGTGCAAAAAAATTCGAATAATTAAGACTTTAATACAACAGCAACAAGAAAAAAGCCACTGCAGATGTTCACACATGAAGTGTACCCTACCCACTAATTTCAAGTTAGACACCTTGACGGGAAAGTTATCCATGATGCGTACCTGTCGGTATTAAAACATGATCCCTACTTAATAACGCTCATGGCTCGATTGGGCTACCATTCCCCTTTGTTAAATTATTTACAAATGTTTGATTTTACAAATCGGAAATAAAATTTATTTTTATACCCTTCACCAAAAAATTTGGAAAGGGGATATATAGGTTTGTCATTCCGTCTGTAATTTCTTCATTACTCATTTAAGACCTCATAAAGTATACATATATATTCTGGATCCTTATAGATAGAGAAGTCGAATGACCGATGTCCGTCTGACCGTCTGCTACATTTTGGTGTAGTTGGAATTAAGGCCAAAACACAACATAGAGAAATAAATTTTCTACCATTCTCTTGGAATTTTTCATAAATTTGTTCGGTTTGAAAATAGCAAAACTCGGTCCAATAATTAATGAGATATAGCCAAAAGACTTTTTTTGTTATATTTCCTATTCTGTTGTTTTTTATGGCACCAACTGTCCTACGGCCAATTTTATGAAGCAGATCTCTTGTATGGAGTTCTACGAAGGTTTAGACTGAAAATAATTGAAGTCGGTCCATTAACGACTAAAATATGAGCAAAAAAATGGCATTCGAAATAATTTTACTTTTAAAAATTTTTTGAAAAAGTTGCGTGGGGATTCAATCCAACAACCTACTGGTTGGTAGTCACGACCGCTTCTTGTACACCACAGAGCAGTTGTATTTTTCATAGTAGTTTACGCGTTTAAGAACATAATATATCTTATTTATTATAAAATACTAAAATTTCAAGTTCTTGATGGAAATTGGTGTGGTTGTTGTAAATCTTCCCTTTTTGTCACACATATATCACATACATACATACTGGAATGCGTTCATGGGCACATGTACACATTGTGTGTATACATGTGTATATTTAAACAATCAAAAGCAATGATTTGTTGTTTTGTTTTTGTTTGTTTCTTTAAACTTATTTTTGTACGTTTATTAGTATAATATTATGCATGCATATTACAGTATTTTTTATCGCTTACATTTTCTTTTCGTATATAAATAACCATAATTATTTTTTTATATTATTTCTATTAAAGAAATGTAATGGATCGTCAAGACACTATGTACGAGTACATATACAAAATCAGTGAAATTGAATTTTAGTTTTGTTTTGAAAATGTATTAATATTTCATTTTTTATGACTATTTGTGATTTCAGAAGAAAGGCAAAATTGATGCTTATATCCTTTTTTATACTTGTGTAATTTTAATTATTTTCTATATTCAGGTGCAGAGCGTACCTGCAGTATATCAGAACCCGGTATTATTATTGTATTTGTACAATGTGATAAAAAATCTTTTGACAATTAAAATGTTGTTTGGATACTTAGTAACACATAACAAAGCAGAAAAATCTCTTCCCGGCTAAAATTTGATAAGAAATGTTTCTTTCATTCTGTAACATCAGTGAGTTAATCTTCAAAAGCACTTCAATTAATTGCCATTTTTCTATAAAATAAAAACAAAGTTTGATGTAAGAATTTAATTTGATATCAAGCTCCAAAATGTAATTAGCAAAGAAACTAAAAAATTGAAAACTCCGCGAAAATAGCGCATATTCTAAAAATTGCAACTGCAATATTGGAAATTATTCCCAAAATTTATTTAAAACAAAATCATATAATTGGCAATCGGCAGCCAAAAATCTTGAAAAAATCTCTAAAATGCCAAAAATTCTTAAAAATATGCGAACATCAGGAAAATTGTATGATTCAATATTGATTAAAAAACAGCAACATTATAGAGTAAAAAAACTTAAAAAATATCATTTCCATTGTGAAAACTATTTTGTATTTGGAATAAAAATTTAAAATGCATTTGTATTTTGAATAAAAGTATTGCAAATACCTACTTTCCACAAATTTATATTTAGCTTCTAGATTGCATTATCCAATTGAATAATTAATTGTGGGCTTAATTAAAATGTATTCTAAGTTCTAGTTCGCAATTCATCAAATATTTTTCAAACAATGAGTTCCTATCGTATACATACATATGAACTTTATATTTTTAGATCGGAATGTTTGAGAGCAAAAAGCTTTCCGTTTGCGATTTGATCGTAATTTTTCATATTTAGTTCTGACTTACACAGTAAACGCAGAAGAAGATTTGAATAAAAAATGTTTTTAATTAAATCTGTTTTCTTAGCAGGCTGAATATGAATTACCGAATTCGTATTTTTTAAATCAATTATGGTTGAAATTCCATTGTGTTTCTATATCAAAAATATACAGGTTATATTAAACCAAAACGTTTATCGTCTGGTCCAACCGCAATACAGATAAGTAAATGGAAAAGTTAACAAAATTTTAAAACGACAACTATCAGAATACCACTAGTTTACATACATACGTACATCATACGAGTTTCAAAGAAAAAATTAAATTAAAATAATGATTAAAATATGTTGTTATATTTTATAATTAAAAATTTGTTCTTACACCGTCAAGTTATTTTTATTTTTGGTATTATTATTATATTAAAAACGTCGACAAAACGTCTTACTAAATTCATTATATAATTATTTTATCACTGTACAATATCCTATCTGATAACATATTAAATATTTTTTAAAAATAAACCTTTTATCGTTCATAAAATTGGAAAAAAACGCAAAAATTAAAAAAAATATTATAAATGACATTTTGCCCTGGTTTTTTAAATAAATTGTGAAACAAACTTTTTCAAATAAAAAGTAAAAGTTTTAAAATGTATCAAAAATTCTAAAAAAATAGCATAGTGTAGGGTACAGTTTCAAATCCTGAACATCCATTTATTTTTTTTTAATTTTTGATGCATTTTAGTTATTTTTATTTGAAAAAGTTCGTTCTTTTTTTTAAGAATTTTTGCTTAGCTTTAAATAGCTTTAAATTATTTTCAATATGAAGATGATATTGGAACATTTTAATCATTAGACTAACAGCTTTATTTAATATTTGGCGATTTTTTTTATCAATTTTGGGAGAACTTCTTCATTATTAAATCTTTTCTTACGTTTCAAATCATTTCTTTGGCTTTTTGATAAAGAGGTGGCGCTGAATAAGCAAGAGAGACTGGAATATATAGAGTAGTTATTCATCATAGATGGGATTTCGTACTAACCGAAATTGATTTGACATGTGAAAATGAATAAGTTTGTACTTTTCGTATTCTAATATGTTAAATAATACGGTTAAATAGTTGATATTCCTGATCACTAGTATCCACCATCAAAAGTGGTAAAATTGAACAAAGAACGCTGATGAGATGGTGTAGCGACCTCGAAATCAGTACTGATCTGTTCTGCTAGTATGATGAATAATAAAAATTGTTCTATATATAGTACTCTCTTAATAAAAATATTGAATTTATCCAAAAAATTTTCTAATAAAAATTAAAAACAAAAATTAGAATAAATAAATGGGTAAACTCGGGTTTGAACTTGAGCCAAATTGATCGTTTCAATATATAAAATATTAATAAAAAAAAAGTTCGACTAATTACTTATAAACATTAATTATTAATTAATTTTTTAATACTAAAAAACACAACTAATCAGCAGAAAAACACATGTTAACAGTTTAAATTTATATAAAAGTCTAGAATATTCCTTTTATTTAAAAATGATAAATTGCATCAGCAAATGCAAATAAACTAATAACAAATTCACTCAACTTTATATAAGCAAATTAGCGATGGGCATCGCTCACGTGATTAGCGTGAATCATGCGTGATTATGCAATATCGTGAGCAGTTTTTTGTTTCAATCACGTGAGCGTGCATGAGTAGATTTTTTGCGTGATTTTTTCGATTTTGGAATTTTTTTCATATTTTTAAGAGGTACGTGGTTTTTAATTTTGTCATGAAAACATAAAACAAATCAAAGTAGCAGTATAAGTTTCGACTCGCGAACATTGGAAGAAAAACATTTATTTGGAAAAAGCTAAAGATCTTCCCATTGGTCACTTCAAACGTTTTAAGCAGCCGGCAACTCTATTTACTTCTTATGTCAAATATTTCTTTTTAAAAATGTATAAAAAATACGGTGAGCATAACAGCAACAAGAACAAAAGATATTTTGTTTTTTTTTTTGAGGCGTTTGTGTGATACCATCACTCTTGTAAAAGTTTATGTGTGTGATCTATAGGTGTAAGCAAGCCGATTCTTTTCGTACAAGAAGCAAATAAAAAAATTTAAATAATAAAAGTAATCATATTGATGTTTCAAATATTTTTATTGGCACAAACGCTGAAATGTGCATTGAAAAAAATATTAGTTCGAACGACATTTTAGAAGTTAAATAACATACTGAAATATATATCAAATAATATCTAGATTTGACTTTAATCGTGAATATATTAAAATGTTACAAATAATTACTCTTTCTAAAGTGTTGTCTAGAGAAGACCAGCCTAAATTGCCCCTAATTTTAAATTTTTCCAAACTTGTTGATTGTGACCTTGATATCATTATTACACAGTGTTGCGCTTAACAGAAATTAATCTTTCCGCAGACTTAAATATTGATTTATTTGTGACCAAATTAATTAAATTAAAACGGACTAAATCAGAATAGCTTTGGAGATCTTGCTAGCTTTGTATTTAATTTACTTTCGCTCCCACATAGTTCAGCAGCTGCTGAACGTAGTAAGTTTTCAACACTTTTTTTAATTAAAACAAAGTTGAGGAATAAACTTGAAATAAATACAATTAACAGTATAATGCTCTGTAAATAACTTATGAAAAATAATGCTGCACGCATTATGTGGTCAGCAAAAAGATATTTTTCTAAAAAGTGAAAATTGTATGTAAATATGTATGTATAAATATAATTGAGTAATTAACCAAATAATTATTTATGTATATGTACATATGTATATCAACACTAAAAAATATTTTGAGGCAACGAATGGCGATTAATTTTTACTATTTGTTTTCATAACATATAAATATTGTGAATGTGAAACTATATGTTACATATTGGGAATGGTCAATAGTAATTCTAGTTTACGCACATAGTATGTAAATGAATTTTTTTATGTTCTTACATCCTTTGTTTCGTGTCATTTTTGTTATTTATTCTATAATTTAAAAACTTTATATGAAAAATAAATATGTATATGTTTTTCAACATTAAAGAAATTGGTATTTTCGGAAGGATTTTGGTAGGTTTTAGAGCCAAGTTTGGTCGTATAGAAAATTTTTCAGTGGCAACCCTGGTAGGTACTCTCTGCACAATTGTGCTATGAACAGGACTGCCAGTAAAATTTTCAGAAAAATCGTAAAATTTTGTAAATTAAATCGTCAAAATCGTCAGTATTTAAAAAAAAGTCAAAAAATCGTCACTCAAAAATCTTCTGTTTTATATAACAATCTTTCATTTAAAAATTAACAATTCAACACATTTGTTAAAAACAACAAAAACTTTAAACATTTTATTCAATTCAAATCAAGATTTGAAGAGATTTTGTGTCGAATCGGGTTATGGGTATACTCTCCAAAATAAACCTTAACTCTTTATATGATATGTTGTATATTTCAATTTAAATAGAACGTAATAGAATAGAATTTTTTGATTTATACAAAATAAATAAATACTTTACATATCGTAGAAGCTTATTTTAGTTTCCAGAATTTTGTAGACCCCGGTGTAGTTTTGAAATAAATCTTGCACAGGATTCATTTCTGTCCTTGTTAAGGTGGAATTCAGTTAGACTATTTAACTGCCTTAAGATACCGTTTAAGTGGACTCTGTAAGTTTGATCCCTACATTTTTTTTACCTTCTTTGGGAAAGGGATAGTGAGACACGATAGATGGTGAAAGTGAGAAAGCTTAATTTTTACAACTCTGATATTGCGCGTTGTGTTAGTTTTTAGATCGGTGTTGCAGGACCTCTGATGTCAAGTGGGCGTAATAAATGTGTTAAGCTGTGCTGCCATTTTATTAATTATTTCACTATGCCGGCGATTTTGCTACAATACCGACGAAGGAGGGCGCTGTGATATCTGCTAGCATAGTTCAGTATTAATTGCTGCCGGTACTGTTCAGTGACCAGTGCTATACCTTCATCACTTAAACAGTCCGCCAACAACAATAAATACATGTATGTATTTCAGATTTCTTTCTGCCACGAGTTTTTTCTCCCTAATGGAATTTTGCTAAAAGCAGTGTTAATAATTGAAATTAATTTATTTAGCAACACTCTGTATTGCTCAATGCACTCTGTTTGGTCAATGTTTTGGCGTTTAATTTCACTTTCCACCCAAACTCCAATTGCTGGCCAATCTGTACGATTATACAAATTTATTGTATTTAATTTATTTTCAAACTGTCCATAAGTGGTACAGGAAATCGGAACATGATCTGACTAAAATATTTGGGTGTGACTCTAAGTTGAAAAAAGGGATATTGGAATTAGATAGTAAAATGTCATCTGTTGAGGGCTGCACCTGGGCTAAGTTTTGACCGAATCGGGTAAATGAAAATGGAAAGTAAATTTAATATTTTGCAAGCAAACAATGTGTGTAAAGCTCATTACCGGCTATGTTGCTAGATACACATTTTCAATGTGTGATGTGCATTAAAATCACCAAAAATGAAAAAGTCACGAGAAGTTTGTGAGTAAGTCTAAGTCCGCCTTAAAGTCCGGAGTATAAATTGGATTACAAGCAGCAGAAAAAACTACAGGACGTCTATTAATAGTACCCTGTATAGAAATACACCCAGCAGCAAAAATCTGCGTACAAGCCTTTTATGTTAGTTTAGACATAAAATTGTAAAAAAATTTTGTGCAAATTAATAAAAAATTCAATTTTATTTGCTTATTAGTATCATCTATAAAAATATATATAGTTATTTTAAACAAAAACAAAAAAATAGTTCGTTACAATAAGGAAAACTAAAAGCCTATTCAAAATGGCATATGCAAAAGTCTGCGTACAAAAATTTGTTGTAATTTTTTTTTTTAATTTCTAAGTAGAAACAAATTAGTATGAAGTTGGATATCCTTTTCGTTGGAAAACCTCCGCCAAACGTTTTGGCATAGAATCAACTAGCTTTGATGTTTCTTCAACGGAAATTTTGTTCCATTCTTCAATCATCACATTTTTTAGTGTTTCTTTTGAAGAAATTTTGTGCTTTCGAATACGGCGCTCCAATAAATCCCATAAATGTTCTATAGGATTTAGATCTGGAGACTGCGGTGGAGTTTTGAGCTGTTTTCGGACATTGTAGAGTAGCCAAAGCTTCGTATTATTAGCCGTATGCTTTGGGTCGTTATCCTGTTGAAACAAGTAATCGTTACCCAGGTTCAATTTCTCCACGCTTGGGTTCAAATTTTATTTTAATATATCGAGATATACTTTAGTATCCATTGTAGAAGGAATAAAAACCAAATTTCCGACTCCTTGGTAAGACATGCATCCCCACACCATGCAACCGCGTCCGCCATGTTTTACAGTTGCACTTAAATTCTTAGGATCAAGAGCTCTTCCTGATTTTCTCCACACAAGCTGTTTGCCCTTAACACCAAATATGCAAAACTTGCTCTCGTCTGTAAATAATACCTTTTGCCAGAATTCTTTTGGCTTATTTATATATTCCTTAGCAAAGGCAACTCGCTTCTGACGATTCACAAGTGACACCAGAGGCTTCCTACGTGCTACGCGACTTTTATAATTAGCATTTTTTAAAACTCTACGTACGGTATCTTTGCTAACAGCCTTATTAAACTGATCTTCAACAGATTTAGTAGTTTCTCTTGACGTAGTTTTGGGATTCTGCTGTACTAATTGCAAAATGTGCCGTTTTTCCCGTAAAGTTAGAACAGGGGGACGACCAGAACGCGGGCGAGACACAAAAACTCCTGTTTCTTGTAATTGTTCACAACTCTGTACTGAAGAATGTGTTCTACCGACAACCTTACCAATTTCCCGCAGAGTTTTCCCTTCTTTCCAAAGTTTTATTATAATTTTTCTCTCTTCCTCATGAATTTCTTTTTTTAATGGACTCATTTTAATAGAATTATTATTTTCTTTTAAATCACTAAATACTTGTTAATTAAAAAAACAGAGTAAAAGATGTTAATAACTAATGCGTTCAATAGGAAAAAAAAACTCATCAAAACTACCGTTACATATTTTGTACGTAGACTTTTGCTGCAGTAGAGATGTCACTTGTTATAGAAAATGATCGATAAATCGTAAAGTAAATCGATAAAACATCAAATTAGTTTTTGCTATGTTTAAAGACAGAGTGTCTAATAATTTAAAACATTTTGCAAAAACCAAAACTATACATATGTATATATTATTATTAACCTGCAAATTAAGTATTAAAGCTTGTACGCAGATTTTTGCTGCTGGGTGTACTTTCAATGATTTTTGTGTTATTTTAGGTAATAACTTATGAACTATGTTAGCTTTTACCGCAATGAGTACTCCTCCGCCATGCGTAAGCCGGTGTTCACGATAAATTTTGTAACTTCCTAATTGAAGTTTGTGATGTGGTTTTAAAAACGTCTCATTGAGCAAAAGTATATCAACTTTTTTGTCGTGAAGAACTTGCTCGAGCTGTGCAGCTGCTGACTGGGTTTTTATGCCTTGAGCGTTCCAGTGCATTGTGTAGAACAAATGTTTTATATGGTATGTTTAAGCATCATACCTAAAACTCTCAATTTGTCAAACTTTGTTTGGCATTTTTCCAATGCATCTACCGCATTAAAACATTTTTCCAATATTTTATCATTGGATAACTCGTCGTTGTTGTGCCGTCTTTTGCTTTTAGCCACTTCAGAAAACATATTTTTCCCTTGGATCCGGGAGTCTTGTGCAATGATTTGATTGGCTCGATAGTTGCGGGAAAACACTCTCGTCTATTATTTAACTACTGTTACGTCTCGTACTAGTCATTCTAGTTTTTTCGGTTATTCTATGTCGTATCTCCAAAGATTCTTTACGACATGGGCATTTCCTGACATAGCAGGAATTCCCGTCATTTGTTCGAAACAGTTTAAAACTGGTTCAATAATAAAAAAGCGGGAATTTTAGCACATCATTTTTATATGAAGAAATTAAATAATTCTCTGGCAAGCACCAGCTAAATGTAATAGAAGCCGAATGTGGTAAGTGTGGAACTGTTAGGAGAGGCAGATACGTATGTAAATGAAAAAAAGTATATGAAGTTTTATTTATATAATTTGAAGGACAATTTAATACTATTTTTTTGTCTTTCATTGAATATTTCTAAAGGCTTTAATTGTCTGAATCTCTCTACATTAGGATGACATTAATTTTGTAAAATGTCGAATTTGCAGGACTGCGCCCCCTAGTTTTTACATAAGTATAAAAATATATGTGGTGGAAATTTGACCCAAATCGGACAGTTTTAAGCCAAGGTGCACAGAGGTCAAAGTTTAAACTTGAGGAAATTTCCTTTGCCAAACAAGTACTTCTAGGGTTTTCTCTTTCGAATATTGTAATAAAAATAAGAAAATTAATTCCTTATCGTTTAATACTGAAATTCGGAATAATTTTTGTCTGATATCGTTGACCCTGTTGTTACTCTGGGGTCGGAAATGATCCATTTCAATAAATTTGTGCTAATATATTGTATCTTTAAGTCGCGGTTAATTAATCGATTTTATTATTATTAATGTCTTCTTTCTTTTTTTTAACTGCTAACTGACTAATAGCTATAAAAATAATGATTCTTTCATTATATTCATTGAATGAAAAGTTACAAATATTAAAACTTTTTAGGTAATTAAATATAAAATTTATGGGTCAAATTCTATTGCTAAATCTTTCTGTAATGTTGAACAATCTAAACCACAAGAAAATAAACAATTTTGTTTCTCGAATTAAATTAAATATTAGTTTAATACCTTGAATAAATACTGTCGCTGCTCGTCGTCTTTCTGATGGTAATCTTGCACATTCTATCACAATTTTCAATTCTTTAACGATGCTTATTCCTTTCCTGTAATCTTCTGAACTCCCCCATGTTGTCAGGTCTTCTTTTAAGAAACTCGTACAAATATTAAAGCTGTTGAATATTTTTATTGTATTTGCAATATTGTAGTATCATCTCTGGTAAAGAAACTCTTTACATCTCCTTGTTTTAATTTCAGCTTCTTTGGAACACCATACATTTTTTCTGGCAAATCTTCAAAAATTCCATTGTTTATTCTTGCTACAAATTCGGACTTAGTTTCCACATATATCCTGGGATCAAATATAGTGAAATCAACACACTCTTCGCTTAAGTAGTACAGGTGATTTGTTGTTTTTGAAATTGCCTTTTCTGCTATATTTTGGTTCATTATCTTGTAGATCATTTAAAGGGGCTAAATGAGCTCTTGTTGCGTCGAACCAAAAAATTTAATAACATTTTATAATGAAACCTGCAGGCTCTCCACTAAGCTATTAGTCTCACTTTTGGTAGGTTCAAGAAATTGGTTCCTAATTAGCAAAATTTTCTGGCAGACATCCACCTGTCTAAATGAAATGTTCCAGTCTTTTAAAATGATATTCCTCGAGGTGGAGTTCCTCCTAAAAATATTACAATTAGCTCCAAAACCCTAGTCAGGTGTAGGCAATTAGTTTTTTATTAGCAAAATAAATAATTTCGTCGCACTTATCACCTAATATTTTCTTGAATCTCGATCATTTATTCCAGGTTCGTAGTTCTCTTGACGAATTTAATGCCAAATCTTTTAAATTTTTTAAATATTGCATTTCAAGGCCTGTGGTATATACATACTCGTACATATATTTTATGTTAGCCTTAGAATACACGGCTACCAATACTATTTCATATCTCCTATATGATGTCGACAACCCATACATAATATGTCACGTCTGATTTTTCTCCCCAATAGTATACATGCTACTTTAAACTTCCAGTATTTAACGATGTGTCGAAAACAAATGCCTGTGTTCTGTGTAAAATGCTAATTTCGTCCAGAGTATAATATATAGCAGAAGATATTTCAAGTGCTGTTCCACATGGAATGCCAGGAATATTTAAGATGTGTTCAGTGTTTGGAGCAGTAGCTGTTATTTACAACCGATCCCCTGGTTTACGGCTTAAAAGTTAAAAGTTTTGTATCCCAAAGTTAAAGATTGGTTTATTTTTTGACGATTCTATTTCCCAAATTAAAAGATTTTTTGAAAATATGCCTTGTAGCACTGCATTAGGTGCATTCCGACATTCATTTGAAAACGCATTGGCATCTAAAAATAAACAGAGTGTTGTTACGCGTCGCCTACAGATTCAATAGTAGAAATTGTAATAATTCCTAATCAGTAAATATGTTCGACAAAAGAAACTGATTGAGCGCCATGATTAAAGATTGTTCTGGCTAGCTAGAGTGCCGTAATGTTGGTTCTCAACCCGTATATATTAAAACGCGTAATATAACACCATATGCATGCCTTACAAAAGAAAACCAATAGGGTGCAAAAAAATTCGAATAATTAAGACTTTAATACAACAGCAACAAGAAAAAAACCACTGCAGATGTTCACACATGAAGTGTACCCTACCCACTAATTTCAAGTTAGACACCTTGACGGGAAAGTTATCCATGATGCGTACCTGTCGGTATTAAAACATGATCCCTACTTAATAACGCTCATGGCTTGATTGGGCTACCATTCCCCTTTGTTAAATTATTTACAAATGTTTGATTTTACAAATCGGAAATAAAATTTATTTTTATACCCTTCACCAAAAAATTTGGAAAGGGGATATATAGGTTTGTCATTCCGTCTGTAATTTCTTCATTACTCATTTAAGACCTCATAAAGTATACATATATATTCTGGATCCTTATAGATAGAGAAGTCGAATGACCGATGTCCGTCTGACCGTCTGTCCGTCTGCTACATTTTGGTGTAGTTAGAATTAAGGCCAAAACACAACATAGAGAAATAAATTTTCCACCATTCTCTTGGAATTTTTCATAAATTTGTTCGGTTTGAAAATAGCAAAACTCGGTCCAATAATTAATGAGATATAGCCAAAAGACTTTTTTGTTATATTTCCTATTCTGTTGTTTTTTTATGGCCCCAACTGTCCTACGGTCAATTTTAAGAAGCAGATCTCTTGTATGGAGTTCTACGAAGGTTTAGACTGAAAATAATTGAAGTCGGTCCATTAACGAATAAAATATGAGCAAAAAAATGGCATTCGAAATAATTTTACTTTTAAAAATTTTTTGAAAAAGTTGCGTGGGGATTCAATCCAACAACCTACTGGTTGGTAGTCACGACCGCTTCTTGTACACCACAGAGCAGTTGTATTTTTCATAGTAGTTTACGCGTTTAAGAACATAATATATCTTATTTATTATAAAATACTAAAATTTCAAGTTCTTGATGGAAATTGGTGTGGTTGTTGTAAATCTTCCCTTTTTGTCACACATATATCACATACATACATACTGGAATGCGTTCATGGGCACATGTACACATTGTGTGTATACATGTGTATATTTAAACAATCAAAAGCAATGATTTGTTGTTTTGTTTTTGTTTGTTTCTTTAAACTTATTTTTGTACGTTTATTAGTATAATATTATGCATGCATATTACAGTATTTTTTATCGCTTACATTTTCTTTTCGTATATAAATAACCATAATTATTTTTTTATATTATTTCTATTAAAGAAATGTAATGGATCGTCAAGACACTATGTACGAGTACATATACAAAATCAGTGAAATTGAATTTTAGTTTTGTTTTAAAAATGTATTAATATTTAATTTTTTATGACTATTTGTGATTTCAGAAGAAAGGCAAAATTGATGCTTATATCCTTTTTTATACTTGTGTAATTTTAATTATTTTCTATATTCAGGTGCAGAGCGTACCTGCAGTATATCAGAACCCGGTATTATTATTGTATTTGTACAATGTGATAAAAAATCTTTTGACAATTAAATGTTGTTTGGATACTTAGTAACACATAACAAAGCAGAAAAATCTCTTCCCGGCTAAAATTTGATAAGAAATGTTTCTTTCATTCTGTAACATCAGTGAGTTAATCTTCAAAAGCACTTCAATTAATTGCCATTTTTCTATAAAATAAAAACAAAGTTTGATGTAAGAATTTAATTTGATATCAAGCTCCAAAATGTAATTAGCAAAGAAACTAAAAAATTGAAAACTCCGCGAAAATAGCGCATATTCTAAAAATTGCAACTGCAATATTGGAAATTATTCCCAAAATTTATTTAAAAAAAAATCATATAATTGGCAATCGGCAGCCAAAAATCTTGAAAAAATCTCTAAAATGCCAAAAATTCTTAAAAATATGCGAACATCAGGAAAATTGTATGATTCAATATTGATTAAAAAACAGCAACATTATAGAGTAAAAAAACTTAAAAAATATCATTTCCATTGTGAAAATTAAACTTTTATTAAAAACTATTTTGTATTTGGAATAAAAATTTAAAATGCATTTGTATTTTGAATAAAAGTATTGCAAATACCTACTTTCCACAAATTTATATTTAGCTTCTAGATTGCATTATCCAATTGAATAATTTAATGTGGGCTTAATTAAAATGTATTCTAAGTTCTAGTTCGCAATTCATCAAATATTTTTCAAACAATGAGTTCCTATCGTATACATACATATGAACTTTATATTTTTAGATCGGAATGTTTGGGGAAAATTTACGAAAATAAGCCGAATTATGGGTTAGATTTGAGAGCAAAAAGCTTTCCGTTTGCGATTTGATCGTAATTTTTCATATTTAGTTCTGACTTACACAGTAAACGCAGAAGAAGATTTGAATAAAAGATGTTTTTAATTAAATCTGTTTTCTTAGCAGGCTGAATATGAATTACCGAATTCGTATTTTTTAAATCAATTATGGTTGAAATTCCATTGTGTTTCTATATCAAAAATATACAGGTTATATTAAACCAAAACGTTTATCGTCTGGTCCAACCGCAATACAGATAAGTAAATGGAAAAGTTAACAAAATTTTAAAAAGACAACTATCAGAATACCACTAGTTTACATACATACGTACATCATACGAGTTTCAAAGAAAAAATTAAATTAAAATAATGATTAAAATATGTTGTTATATTTTATAATTAAAAATTTGTTCTTACACCGTCAAGTTATTTTTATTTTTGGTATTATTATTATATTAAAAACGTCGACAAAACGTCTTACTAAATTCATTATATAATTATTTTATCACTGTACAATATCCTATCTGATAACATATTAAATATTTTTTAAAAATAAACCTTTTATCGTTCATAAAATTGGAAAAAAACGCAAAAATTAAAAAAATATTATAAATGACATTGTGCCCTGGTTTTTTAAATAAATTGTGAAACAAACTTTTTCAAATAAAAAGTAAAAGTTTTAAAATGTATCAAAAATTCTAAAAAAAATAGCATAGTGTAGGGTACAGTTTCAAATCCTGAACATCCATTTAATTTTTTTTAATTTTTGATGCATTTTAGTTATTTTTATTACTTTTACTTTTTATTTGAAAAAGTTCGTTCTTTTTTTAAGAATTTTTGCTTAGCTTTAAATAGCTTTAAATTATTTTCAATATGAAGATGATATTGGAACATTTTAATCATCAGACTAACAGATTTATTTAATATTTGGCGATTTTTTTTATCAATTTTGGGAGAACTTCTTCATTATTAAATCTTTTCTTACGTTTCAAATCATATCTTTGGCTTTTTGATAAAGACGTGGCGCTGAATAAGCAAGAGAGACTGGAATATATAGAGCAGTTATTCATCATAGATGGGATTTCGTACTAACCGAAATTGATTTGACATGTGAAAATGAATAAGTTTGTACTTTTCGTATTCTAATATGTTAAATAATACGGTTAAATAGTTGATATTCCTGATCACTAGTATCCACCATCAAAAGTGGTAAAATTGAACAAAGAACGCTGATGAGATGGTGTAGCGACCTCGAAATCAGTACTGATCTGTTCTGCTAGTATGATGAATAATAAAAATTGTTCTATATATAGTACTCTCTTAATAAAAATATTGAATTTATCCAAAAAATTTTCTAATAAAAATTAAAAACAAAAATTAGAATAAATAAATGGGTAAACTCGGGTTTGAACTTGAGCCAAATTGATCGTTTCAATATAAAAAAATATTAATAAAAAAAAAAGTTCGACTAATTACTTATAAACATTAATTATTAATTAATTTTTTAAAACTAAAAAACACAACTAATCAGCAGAAAAACACATGTTAACAGTTTAAATTTATATAAAAGGCTAGAATATTCCTTTTATTTAAAAATGATAAATTGCATCAGCAAATGCAAATAAACTGATAACAAATTCACTCAACTTTATATAAGCAAATTAGCGATGGGCATCGCTCACGTGATTAGCGTGAATCATGCGTGATTATGCAATATCGTGAGCAGTTTTTTGTTTCAATCACGTGAGCTTGCATGAGTAGATTTTTTGCGTGATTTTTTCGATTTTGGAATTTTTTTCATATTTTTAAGAGGTACGTGGTTTTTAATTTTGTCATGAAGACATAAAACGAATCAAAGTAGCAGTATAAGTTTCGACTCGCGAACATTGGAAGAAAAACATTTATTTGGAAAAAAGCTAAAGATCTTCCCATTCTGCAAAAACTGGCTAAACAAATACTGTGTGTACGGTCCAGCTCAGGTACAAACGAAGGAGTTTTTTCAACGCCAGGAAGAATACTTGAAAAGATGGGAAACAGACTTCACGGGAAAAATGTTGACACAATTTAATTTCTGCATAAATTTATTTATCTATTATCTATTAACGCTAAAGTACAAGGTCCTACTTAATCTTAATATTTTACACAGATTGCTTATGAGCACGAAAATTAATGATTTTAATCAAAATATTTTAAATATGTACATACATAATTTTAAATTTCACTGCAAAACTTTAATTTTTTTGCATAATAAAGCACACAAAATATAGTTCCTAAAAGAAATATGAATATAACAGAATTCTAAAATAACTTATTTGATGCCAAAAATTTTTGTCGTTTTTTGTCAGAAGACATGAATCCTATGTGACTCGCGTTTAATTTTTTCTATTATATTTCTATTCTGAAATTTCATACCTAATTTCAATGTTTCCAAAATATTAAACACGAAATGTTTTACTAAAATTCAAGTGAATTCAATGTTTAAAAATATGGCTTTCGATCGGGCCATCTTCATTACCACTAAAGTAATGATATGAATACCTAAAAAGTGTTAATTTCTAGTATGAAATTTGAAGATCTGGGGTAGAGTAGGATTTGATAATAATTTGTGCATTAATGATCGTGGAAATACATTTATTTCATTTATAAAATTATATATCTAGTCTAATATTCCATAAAAAAATAAAATTTTTGTAGGGAATCGAACGCTCTACAAAAAAGGTCTCATAATTTTTTGATAAACCTAATAGTTTACAAGTTATTTAAGGCCAAAGTTAAATTTATCGAAAATTTTAAGGTTTTTGATGCATTCCAGCGAATTTAATGGTTTTATTGGAACAAATCACTCAAAAAATTCATGTTTATCTTAAATTTAGTTTCTTAGACAATCATTGCTAATAATTCTCGGTAGTTATCCAAAGAAAAATCGAATAGTCTAAAGATTTATTATAAATTTTTTTTATGAAAATAAAAATCATGTTAAATTGTTTTTCTGTTTCTCAAAAAATTATAAGAGACCTTTTTTGTGGAGCGTTCGATTCCCTACAAAAATAAGTAAAAGTCTCTTTTTTATAATTCATGACAGACTAGCAATAAAATTCAAAAAGTGCAGAGAATAATTTTTCCATATTATTCTTACGGGAAATAGAAAAACGCGATGCGCACAGTCTTAATATTAATATTAAGCTATACCCCTCAATAATCAATTGCAATTTGTTTTTAACAAAATGGTTAATGTTTTACTGAATAAGTAAAATATTAATTTTGGTAAAAAGTGCGGATAAAAAATTTAACACTAAAATTTGAAAGATTCCCATAAAAAGCACCAATTATTAACTTGACAAGCACCCGGTCGCAAAATTTTGTTTGACATCACTATACAAATGTATAGCCGTTGTTGTTTTTACATTTTCTACAAACCTCTTACAACTACAATTAGAGTTGAAAAAAAGTCAGCCTAGGTAGTAATGGTAAAGTAAGAAAACAAAAACAATTGGTTGATTATTGAGTTCTTGTTACAACTTTGATATTGTTTAAACTTTTCATTTGTTTTAATGAAGGTTTAATATAATATCTCCAGTTGTTCTAAGAAATATTTGGGTAAAGTTCCCTGATGATCTGCATTAGCAACAGTGAAATGCGCATAGGAACAAGCTATACCCCTCAATAATCAATTGCAATTTGTTTTTAACAAAATGGTTAATATTTTACTGAATAAGTAAAATATTAATTTTGGGAAAAAGTGCGAATAAAAAATTTAACACTAAAATTTGAAAGATTCACATAAAAAGCACCAATTATTAAGGGCTCAACTTTTAACTGGCATCTTTTTACATTGAATTGAAACTTTTAAGCTTGTTTGCAAGAATGAATGACCCTAATATACATATATATATGTATATATACAATTCTTCCAATAACTTCTCGATACAGTACTTTTACCCTTTCTTCATTTGTAGTGTTTCAAAACCGAATTGATTTGTCGATTGGAGTTGCCACACAATTGCAATCTTCCATATTCATAAAACGCACTACATCTTTGATTCCCTTCTTTTGCGACATAGTTATTACATTAGACTTCTCATCATAACATATTTCTATTCCGAGAAATTGTGCAAACGTTCAGATACTACCATTTTAAATGTGTTTGAAAGTTTATTTTTTACATCATTAAATTGAATTTCGTTTCCAAATCGTCAACGTACAAAACTAACTAGATGGGACACGTCCACTTGGCGGTTTGAATTTTCACTAAAAACTGTCAAAGTGACATCCCAATGGTAGCACTACGTTAACCCCTTCATTAAAGGACAGCAAATATTTGATTTGTTTGTCTGTCTCTTATTTGAAAGGTTTAACTCGTTTACATTTTGTGTGATAAATTTCCATAAAATTTGCGGAAAAAATTGTAAATTCTGATTTATGCGGACTTTTTGACAGAATTTTCCAATTTTATTTGCACGAATTGTTCATAAGCAGTGAAGAAGCTGAAGTGGGTGTTAGTGTGATTGCTGTTTGTGTTCAACAATAAAACCAGTGGAAAAACAAGCAACATGTACGTATTTTTGTGTGTTTTTTTTAAATAAATATTAAATTTTAATTTCTTCTCTGGAGTCGCAAATGCATCATGGCCTGTCCAAAAGAAGAGAAGCATCGTTTTCCGAGAGATCCGACAAGGTAAGTTGGTTTAAAAAGTGTTAGCTAAAAAGCGTCAGTTAAGAAGTGTTAAAAGAAGTGCAAAATTAAAACAGAAAACTTTGGAAAAATTGTTGGTTTTGAATGGAATATATGGTGTGCAAAATCAAAAATTGTCTACATCACAAGTAACTGTTTCCTGTTTTAATTCCGATTGGTACAATCAAGTTAACCAATTGGAATATTTGTACTTAATAAAAGTGTTTTTTCGGCAGACGGAACATAATTTTTAACACAAATTAACGTTGTTAAGCGGAATGAATGATGGTACACTGCCGGTCGAAAAACAAAGCCAGTGCTTGATGGAGCACGTCTATATTTGCTAAAACACTCCCCACACGATTGTATTAAAAAATAAACTAATTAAACTAATTATTAGTGAGTGTTTGTGTTTAGTTGTGTTTTTCTTTTTTGTTTGTAAAACAACCGTTCGTGATAATTGGCCCAGCTGTTTGGAAGTAATATTATCTGGCTGTGTTTGGATGTCCGTGGCTTCCATATGGCTTGACCGATTTAAAGTTAGTTTCATTTCCAGTAAATTCACTGTTAAAATTAAAAATAATTCTGCATTTTTATTTATTGAATATTTATTTAATAAAAGTTAAAGATACAAAATTTATCAAATAGATATAATATAATATAATATAACTATATATATTTTATAAATTTTAATATTAATTTAATTAAATTTAATTACAGCATACAATTTCTGCCACCAAATCGTTGTGGGAGTTAAAGACGTGCAAGAGTATAACTGAAAGTATTGCAAAAACAAATATACCAAATATGTATATGTTACTCTTGGTATAAATGAGAGAATGAGTGTAACAGATATTGTATGGTTTGTCTTTTATGCACTCACTATACTCTTACAAACCACAATAGTTTTTTATTGTTTTGTATAGAGTGAACATTTATTTGTTTTTTGAGCTGAAATAAGCTGTTTTCTACAAGTATTTTCATGTAACTGTTGGTACTACAAATAAATAAGCGCATTGTTGTGAGGAGTTGTGAACTGAAATAAATAAAAATGAAAACAAAATGCCTGTTGTTTTTGTTGTTGTAGAATCAAGCGTACTTGTATAAATATACTTCAATACATGTGTTTTTTTGTAACAAAATAGATTTTTGTTGAGAAAAATTACCATAATTAACATATACATTCATACGTATGTACATACATATATTATGGTGCGTACTGAAGTTGAAATGATTTTGTTATGAAAAAATCTTTAAGTTGGCTTAATTTAATAAAACTTATTGTTGGAAAAATATACAACTACCTATTAATAATATTGTTTTTAGTTTTAATACCCATTCGCTACAAGTTTAATTGTTAATTCGTTTTTATATGCTCATAGATTTTCAAATTATCATCTGTGGATTTTTTGGGAGTTTATGGTTTTTCAATATGTCATTGTTTTCTGAAGGTGAATGCGTATTGTTTTTTTAGAAGCTAATGAAATATATTGTACATAAAAAAATATATGAAGAACATGTTCAAAGTTTAATTCGACAAAAAGAAGGAACAATTAATTGATTTAATGAATTTAATTTGAATATTGTGCAGCTTGTCAGTTAATTGTTAAAAACATTATCTCAAAATTTTCCATTCAAGAAAGAGTTGTTACACATTCATAAATTCTTTCTGCTAAAAGACCTACACGCATTAACCTTCAAAAAACCATGACATACTGCAAAACCCTAAACGTATATAAACCCCACAGATGTTAATTTGAAAATCTACGTGCATATAAATCTAATTGTTTGTAAAAAGGGGCATATACGACAAAAAAATAACAACTTCACGTATACTGCAACAACTTATTCGATGCAGACCTATATTACGAATTATTTTGTACATAAACCTATTAATTAGAACCCTACAGTCGTAAGGCAGCTCTTGGCGAGTAAACAACACGAGTCGTTGGCAATTATTTTTTAAGTGCAACCAGTCCACTGTTAGTTTATTGGCCTTCGACAGTTTTGGGTCTCACTCTCGCAAGTGTTAATGGTCTACCTCGACTAACTGTATCGCGCTACGGTTCTTTGTGAAATTTTTCATTACCGCGTCCAAACGTGTTTAACCTTACTGGTGGAGACCATAAAAACTCTAGGAGTGGATCTTAGGAATTCCACTTTCTATACGATGGTATAGGTCGCTTGGCAGTTCCTAAAGGAAGCACCTATTCGTGGCATACCCTGGAAATTTGCATACTGCTATGCCATTTTTTATTTTCCAAATCAATCAATCTATTAGAACCCTAAATATTGACGTAAATTTTTTAAAATTCTCTTATGTACTTCCCGCAAAACTCAAAATTTTATCGCTCCTTTACTGCAACATAGTCATATCTCAAAAATATTCGTTCTTCAGAAAACAAGCTTAAAGTTTTTTATTTACACATACAACAATGGAAAAATAAAAAAGTATTCTCCTCTCAAGAGGTGAGTAAACAAGATATTTGTATACATTTTTTACAGAAGATGAAAAACTATTCGATGAATAATTATGCATTCTTAAAAAAACTAAAAAAAAAACGTTTTTCGTGATATGACTACGTTGCAATAAAGGACCGATATGTAGTTTCTTTACTGGACAGTAGCAGGCTACTTTTCTTTATGCAAAATATAGAAACAAGTTTCGAGCGGGCACAGATAGTGAAAAATGCACCAAAAGTATTAATTTTAATTTCACTCGCAGATGACAAAAATCAATAATTAACTTTATTTATTAATTTATTTCCATAAAGTTTAATATATGCACCTACATATGTATGTATGCATGTAGTTACGGTTTTTGTAGAAAAAACAAAAAAAATATCGCATCATCTAAAAACGTGTAACGCTACTTAACAGTACGTTAATACTAACTTACTACAAATATTGTAATGCTTTCAATTAAACTTGTTTTCTTATGTACATAGAAACAAAAATAGAAAAACAAAACTTTTCAGGATGTTTTATTTTATACAAAATTAAAATTGTGCTGTATACACACATATGTACGAATATAAAATTATGTACAGAAAATTTACGTACATACATGTTCACTTCAATCACTTGCACTTGCCAGAACAAGAGAACAAAAGTACCTGTAGTAAAACCATCAGTAGTTGTATTATTTGTTTCAGCGAAACATAGGAAAGCAAATATGTTGCTCTAATTCTCATTTTACTAGTTCACGCCACATCTACCAGAGAGAATACCAATACCAACTTGTAACAAAAACACGAAGCTACTTATCAATACGCACTCAAAGCTGAAAAACCACACAAACTGGTGTAAACAGATATATCTATGCACGTCTTTAGTGGGAGTCTTCACTGGATGCGACCAATTTTGTTTGCCACTTTTGACGGAAATGGTAGGTTGAAGCGTAATCATAAAAAGCAGAAATATTAATTATATTGTTAAATTTTTATATTTTCAGATAGTTAAGGGTACTCACTGCTTAGAGGGACCACCAAACAGTCCTTGAATCGACCAGCAGATCCGTCCACTTTTGACTCTTATGGTAGGCTGAAAATGTATTTTAAAATAAATCACACATTAATAATGTATTTTATCTTTATCTTTGCAGATCATGATAATTACTTACCGTCAATTGTGATGTTTTTGCCGCCGCCAAACTGTTAGTCTTCACCACATGCGGCCACTTTTGTTTGCTAGGGCAATTTCTTCCATAAAGGCAATCTTCGAAACAGGTGAGTACGTCTCCTAGATTTAATGTTTAAAAACTAATAATTTAACTTTTTCTATTGCTTTCACATACTCTTTATTTACATTTTGCTTACTTTTTTCGTTTAATTCACCGAAATTTCGTTGCTGCTACTAGTTGTACACGGATTTGTCTTTAACCACCTTCCAGTTTGTCTGTAAGTTAACAAACAAATTACACATGAAAAACCAACTTTAATATATTATATAATCTTTTCAGCTTATACGTACCATTTGTTGATGTGATTCAAAGCAGCATTCACAGACGAGAACAATTTTTAAGCCACACAATTTTTGTTCTTTTCATAACAAACGAGACTAATTCTTCTGGCATAAAATGTATGCACAGCTTTGTGTGTATTAGTGTTTTTTGTATTCATTTGACATGTGTATTTTTAAAAAATGTGTATTCATTAGTTTTGTGCTGCAAATGTGGTGTTGTAGCTGGTTGAAAAATTATGCCAACCAAAAACCATTCTCACCGAATTCGCCAGCAAGCTGCTATGTTATGCCAGCATAATTATGCCCGTGTGTGAAAGCCCAATGAAATAAATAAAAATTTATTGTAAACAAATTTTTTGTAATTTCTTTTGTTTACATTTTTTATACACTTTTGGTAATGTATATTTGTTGCCACTCACTCATTGTTTTTGAGAATGCCATATATATTTTAATCCATTATAACAAGGGGGTAACACCGCATGATATGGCTACTTTCCAAATGTCACAGTTGCCATATCTGGTTATGTCTATGTTATATACATTACAGATTTATCAAGCATTCTCGCATAAATGCAATCGTGTTCTGATCTCGTGAAACCCATTTTGATTGTAGCATCATAACATTTATTGTACCAACACAACAGAGATTGTTTCAGTCCGTATAGAGCCTTCTGAAGCTTGCACACCATGCCACTTTTTGCTTTCACACCGTCAGGTAATGTCATGTAGATTGTTTCGTTCAATTCACCATTAAGAAATGCGGTTTTAATGTTCATTTGGCAAATTTTGGAACCTTTGTAAATTGCCACCGCTAGGACTGTACGTATGGTTGCCATTCTTGCGACTGGCGCATATGTTTGCTGATAATTGATGCCGTACTCTTGTTGACATCCTCCACCTACTAGCTTTATATCTACTGGGCTTGACCATCTTTATCGTTTTTTAATATAAAACCCCAACGGAAAGTGATGATTTTATATCTGCCGTCCTCTCAACCACCTCAAAAGCATTTTTCTTTTGAAGTGGCAAAAGCTCTTCTTCAATCGCACGTTTCCACTGCAACCTATCAGGCCTCAAGTCAGTTTCATTAAAACACGGTGGTTCGGCTGAAAAATTTCTTTGGATAGATTTATCTGATCAAAATAAGTATTATAAGTTACTTGCCCGGGGCTCTGCGCTGACGGCAGCTTTGCCTTTGACTTGCTGCCGAAGCGCAACTGTTCCTTTTTGTCATCGTCACCTCAATTTGCTCCGTCAGTGCCTGCTTCACCACCACCACCATCGCCAACACTGTCACCATCGCCATAATCATTAGTCACTGTTGCATCACCTTCATCGTTCTCAAAACCTTCAAAGGTTTCCATTTCAAGAATCGAGTCTAATTTTTCTCTCTCTTCTTGAACTGGCATTTCATAGCTTTTTACCACTACCATATCGTCCTCGCCTACATCTTTATTTTTAGATTGCTCACCATCACCGATTTCTGATTTGGGTTTCGATGATAGTTTAGCTGGAAAAGTTGACTCGTCAAACTTAAAATTTCTCGCTACAATAATCTTTTTATTAATGGGATTCCATAGCCGGTATCCATTAACAGCATAACCAAAAAATATCATTTGATTACATTTTTGATAAAATTTCAATGGTTTTTCTTTTGGCAACAGCTCATGTGCACGACAACCAAAAACTTGCAATCTGGCAACATACGGTTTTCCGTTGTACCACACATCTGCTGGAGTTTTATTTCTCACACTCAAGCTCTAAACACTTCACAACTTCACGGCTTCAAATACTGCCAACTTCAAATGCTGCTCTGAAGTCAGCTTCATAATTATTTTGAAGACAGCAACAACATAATAATCAGGGATACAGCATGTATATTTTATAATGAATAAAATTAAAGTTATTGATAAAAAATGTAATAACATCACGAAAAACTATAAAAACACATAAATTTATTTCTATATTGTATTTTTGTAATGTTCTTTTATGTTTAATATTAAAAAAAGTTTTTGTTCTTATTTTTCCAATTTATATATATAATGGCAACACTATGTTTGTTTATTGCTGCCCGTCAAAATAGCCTAAGTTGGCAGCAGCAGCAAATGCTGTTTGCAGTCCTGCTGCTGTGCTGCCGTCAAAATAATCGTTTTTATTTAAACACATGGATTTTATTTTTGCCATATTGCTGCTTGCTGTCTGCTGTCGTGAATGTGTTTAGAGCTTCACAGTAGGACTTCTATTCAGCAAATGCACTGCAGCTTGCACAGCCTCTTCCCACATATTCTTGTTTAGACCAGAACTAATTAACATTGTTCTATCTTTTTCAACAACAGTTCTTTTGTAGCGCTCAGCAACACCATTTTGCCTCGGACAGTACCCAAATGTTGCTTCAAGTTCGATACCCTTTAAGGCTTAATAATTTGTCTGTTTATTGGATAATTTTGCTTCTGTGGGTTATTAAAAATCTTTAAAACATAAAACTTACGCTTTATTAAGTATATCCGGGCAAAATGGATGAAGTCGTATATAAAGCATACATCTGTGTGAATGATGATTTTTGTACAGCAACTTCGATTGTTTGCCTCACACGGTCACTACAGACAACAGTTTCCTCACCCACTTCAAAACAACTCACCAGTCAGTTGTTGTGCAACTTTTTGAGATATGCATCATTTATATGGCCGAAACGTCGATGCCATAAATCACCCACCTCACATATATTTGCTTGATCCTGTTCTTGTACTAACTTTAAAACATAGAGTGAAGTGTCCATCTTTGCTATTGTCGCAGTACGACAATTTTTCTTATTTAGAGCTTGTTGATTATAGATAAAACAAGTAAGAGAGATATATTCGGCTGTGCCGAATCTTTTATACTCTTCACCATAGTATGGAGTGACGAAAGAAGTCACAATCACGAAAATTCACGCCCACGAAAAACGAAAAAAAAAAAAAATTATAAAAAAAAATTATTTTAATGGAAAAAATTACATTAAAGCAAAAAAAATTGCCACTCGCCGTCTCACGGACGCGCCCTCACGTGATGGAAAAAAAAATTAATCACGATCACGCATTATTGGTTCTAATCTCTATTTCATAGTATAGGCTGATTTCAGAAACACAGCTTGCAAAGCAACACTGGAAGCATGAGTTTACAAGGCATTCTCGTGTTGCTTTGCAAACTGCGTTTATGAAGTCAGCCATAAGTTATGAATTCCGTAACAAATTTGTAGTACTTTCTTGCCTGGGGTGCATTATAAAAATATTAACATCCTCTTATTAGCTCTTATATAATTTTTCACACATCCAAGAACTGTTTCAACGTCTTCGACTAAACAAAGAAATGATTTGAAACGTAAGAAAAGATTTAATAATGAAGAAATTCTCCAAAAATTTATCAAAAATATCGCCAACTATTACATAAATCTGTTAGTCTAATGATTAAAATGTTCCAATATTATCTTCATATTGAAAATAATTTAAAGCTATTTAAAGCTAAGCAAAAATTCTTAAAAAAAGAACGAACTTTTTCAAATAAAAAGTAAAAGTAATAAAAATAACTAAAATGCATCAAAAATTAAAAAAAATAAATGGATGTTCAGGATTTGAAACTGTACCCTACACTATGCTATTTTTTTTTTGAATTTTTGATACATTTTAAAACTTTTACTTTTTATTTGAAAAAGTTTGTTTCACAATTTATTTAAAAAACCAGGCACAATCTCATTTATAATATTTTTTTTTAATTTTTGCGTTTTTTCCAATTTTATGAACCATAAAAGGTTTATTTTTAAAAAATATCCAATATATTATCAGATAGGATCTTGTACAGTGATAAAATAATTATATAATGAATTCAGTAAGCTGTCGACGTTTTTATTTGATATAGTATAATAATAATACCAAAAATAAAAATAACTTGATGGTGTAAGAAAAAATTTTAAACTATAAAATATAACAACATATTTTAATTCATTATTTTAATTTAATTTTTTCTTTGAAACTCTTATGATGTACGTATGTATGTAAACTAGTGGTATTGTGATAGTTGTCTTTTTTAAAATTTTGTTAAATTTTCCATTTACTTATCTGCATTGCGGTTGGACCAGACGATAACGGTTTTGGGTCAATATTACCTGTAAATTTCACTTATAGAAATACAATGGAATTTCAACCACAATTGATTTAAAAAATACGAATTCGGTAATTCATATTCAGCCTGCTAAGAAAACAGATTTAATTAAAAACATTTTTTATTTAAATCTTCTGCGTTTACTGTGTAAGTCGGAACTAAATATGAAAAATTACGATCAAATCGCAAACGGAAAGCTTTTTGCTCTCAAATCTAACCCATAATTCGGCTTATTTATTTTATAATAATATAATATAATATTTTACTATTAATCCGCGTCCAATTCCGTAGTGCGTGCTATCGACAATGCGATATTCCGCAAAACTATTATTTCTTAGGTGTTTTTAATGAATGTAAGTCCAGTTAATTTTATATGAATATGAAGAAATCAATTTTTTATCTCCTAAGATCTTAGCTTATCATTTTGTATATGTTCAATTGGGGAAAATACGAAAATATGCAAAAAAAATAATAAAATACAAATATCTATGCATATAATATTTTTGGAAATTTTCCCCAAACATTCCGATCTAAAAATCCAAAGTTCATATGTATGTATACGATAGGAACTGATTGTTTGAAAAATATTTGATGAATTGCGTACTATTCTTAGAATACATTTTAATTAAGCCCACATTAAATTATTCAGTTGGATAATGCAATCTAGAAGCTAAATATAAATTTGTGGAAAGTAGGTATTTGCAATACTTTTATTCAAAATACAAATGCATTTTAAATTTTTATTCCAAATACAAAATAGTTTTTAATAAAAGTTTAATTTTCACAATGGAAATGATATTTTTTAAGTTTTTTTACTCTATAATTTTGATTTTTTTTAATCAATATTGAATCATACAATTTTCTTGATGTTCGCATATTTTTAAGAATTTTTTGGCATTTTAGAGATTTTTTCAAGATTTTTGGCTGCCGATTGCCAATTATATGATTTTTTAAAATAAATTTTGGGAATAATTTGCAATTTTTAGAATATGCGCTATTTTCGCGGGGTTTTCATTTTTTAGTTTCTTTGCTAATTACATTTTGGAGCTTGATATCAAATTAAATTCTTACATCAAACTTTTTTTTATTTTATAGAAAAGGCAATTAATTGAAGTGCTTTTGAAGATTAACTCACTGATGTTACAGAATGAAAGTAACATTTCTTATCAAATTCTAGCCGGGAAGAGATTTTTCTGCTTTGTTATGTGTTTTTTATCACATTGTACAAATACAATAATAATAACGGGTTCTGATATACTGCAGGTACGCTCTGTACCTGAATATAGAAAATAATTAAAATTACACAAGTAGAAAACAGGATATAAGCATCAATTTTGCCTTTCTTCTGAAATCACAAATAGTCATAAAAAATGAAATATTAATACATTTTTAAAAACATTTTTAAAACAAAACAAAATTCTATTTCATTGATTTTGTATATGTACTCGTACAATAGTGTCTTGACGATCCATTACATTTCTTTAATAGAAATAATATAAAAAATAATTATGGTTATTTATATACGAAAAGAAAATAAAAGCAAGAAAAAATACTGTAATACGCATGCATAATATTATTCTAATAAACGTACAAAAATAAGTTTAAACCAACCAGTTGGTTGTTTCCCAACGCAACTTTTTCAAAAAATTTTAAAAGTAAAATGATTTCGAATACCATTTTTTTTGCTCGTATTTTAGTCGTTAATGGACCGACTTCAATTATTTTTAGTCTAAACCTTCGTAGAACTCCATACAGGAGATCTGCTTCATAAAATTGACCGTAGGACAGTTGGGGCTATAAAACAACAACAGAATAGGAAATATAACAAAAAAAGTCTTGGCTATATCTCATTAATTATTGGACCGAGTTTTGCTATTTTCAAACCGAACAAATTTATGAAAAATTCCAAGAGAATGGTATAAAATTTATGTCTCTATGTTATGTTGAGGCCTTAATTCTTAATACACCAAAATGTAGCAGACGGACAGACGGACATCGGTCATTCGACTTCTCTATCTATAAGGATCCAGAATATATATGTATACTTTATGGGGTCTTAAATGAATAA